>JAJPUD010000693.1:354731-398800 GCA_023553655.1 Myrmecobius fasciatus | reverse complement strand
TCTACACAAAAAATATATCAGATAAAGGAAACACAATGTAAGCAAACATCAATCAAGGAGTATGAGAATGTTATGTTGTGGTCCACATTTCACATCCCTCTCTCTGGGTGTATATGGCTTTCTTCAGTGAACAATTAGAGGTGGTTTGAAACATTTCATTGTTGAAGAGAGCCATGTCCATCAGAATTGATCATCATATAGTATTGTTGTTGCCGTGTATAATGATCTCCTGGTTCTGCTCATTTCACTCAGCATCAGTTCATGCAAGTCTCTCCAGGCCTCTCTGAAATCGTCCTGCTGGTCATTTCTTACAGAACAATAATATTCCATAATATTCATATACCATAATTTATTCAGCCATTCTCCAATTGAAGGGCATCTATTCAATTTCCAGTTTCTAGCCACTACAAAAAGGGCTGCCACAAACATTCTTGCACATGTAGGGCCCTTTCCTTCCTTTATTATTTCTTTGGGATATAAGCCCAATAGAAATGCTGCTGGGTCAAAGGGCATGCACAGTTTGATAACTTTTTGAGCATAGTTCCAAATTGTTCTCCAGAATGGCTGTATCCGTTCACAGCTCCACCAACAATGCATCAGTGTCCCAGTTTTCCCATGTCACCTCCAACATTCATCATTAACTTTTCCTGTCATTTTAGCCAATCTGACAGATGTGAAGTGGTACCTCAGGGTTGTCTTGATTTGCATTTCTCTGATCAATAGTGATTTGGAGCACCTTTTCATATGACTATAAATAGTTTTAATTTCATCCTCTGAAAATTGTCTGTTCATATCCTTTGACCATTTATTGATTGGAGAATGGCTTGAATTTTTATAAATATGAGACAATTCTCTATATATTTTAGAGATGAGACCTTTATCAGAACCCTTAAATGTAAAGATGATTTCCCAATTTATTGCTTCCCTCCTAATCTTGTCTGCATTGATTTTGTTTGTACAAAAACTTTTTAACTTAATATAGTCAGTTATCTATCTGGTTTTCAATTAAGAGTTCCAGTTCTTCTTTGGACATAAATTTATTCCATCTCCATAGGTCTGAGAGGTAAACTATATTACATTCCTCTAATTTACTTATAGTATCACTCTTCATATCCAGATCATAAACCCATTTAGATCTTATCTTGGTATGTGGTGTTAGATGTGGATCAAGCTCTAATTTCTTCCACACTAGTTTCCAGTTTTCCCAGCAGTTTTTGTCAAATAGTGAATACTTATCCCAAAAGCTGGGGTCTTTGGGTTTATCAAAGACTAAATTGCTATAATTATTGCCTAGTTTGTCTTGTGATTCTATCCTATTCCACTAATCGACTACTCTATTTCTTAGCCAGTACCAAATGGTTTTGATGACCGCTGCTTTGTAATATAGTTTTAGATCTGGTACAGCAAGTCCACCATCGTCAGCCTTTTTTTCATTAATCCCCTTGAAATTCTTGACCTTTTGTTTTTCCAAATGAACTTTGCCACTATTTTTTCTAGATCTATAAGATAATTTCCTGGGAGTTTGATTGGTATGGCACTAAATAAGTAAATTAGTTTAGGTAATATTGTCATTTTTATTATATTCGCTCGGCCTACCCATGAGCATTTTAAGTTTTTCCAATTGACTAGGTCTGATTTTATTCGTGTGGAAACTGTTTTGTAGTTTAGTTCATATAGTTCCTGACTATCCCTTGGCAGATAAATTCCCAAATATTTTATACTATCAACAGTTATTTTGAATGGAATTTCTTTTTGTATCTCTTGCTGCTGAACTTTATTAGTAATATATAAAAATGCTGATGATTTATGTGGATTTATTTTGTATCCTGCAACTTTGCTAAAGTTGTGAATTGTTTCTAGTAGTTTTTTAGTTGAGTCTTTAGGGTTCTCTACGTATATCATCATGTCATCTGCAAAGAGTGATAATTTGGTTTCCTCATTATCTACTCTAATTCCTTTAATCTCTTTTTCTTCTCTTACTGCCAAAGCTAACATTTCTAAGACAATATTAAATAATAATGGTGACAGTGGGCAGCCTTGTTTCACTCCTGATCTTATTGGGAATGGTTCTAGTTTGACTCCATTACATATGATGCTTGCTGTATTCTTTGAATGTTTGATAGAATTCATTATAAAGCCTTCTGATCTTGGGGGTTTTTTCTTTCTTTGATTCTTGACAAACATGTTTATGTCAACTATGATATTCAAGAATACTAATGGTGATGGATTTTTTTATGTAATAATTTTTTTGTTATTGTTATTCATTTGTCCTAACACCTCCTTCCTCAAACAAACAAACCTCTTGATATATATCTGCATAGTCTGGCAAAACAAAATCTAAAATTGTTTTTCTCTACATTTAAAATTTAACATCTCTCTGTCAACAGGTAAATGGCATGTTTTGTTGATTTTTTTTTTAAATTTATAGTTTATCACTGTGTTGATCTGAGTTCTAAAGTCTTTCAATGTTGTTATTGGAGGCAGTATCAAAACAGAAGACTACTAGAAGAGGTACAGTTAACTTTCCACAAAACTTCTTCAGAGATCTAAAATACCAGAGCATATCTTGATGAGGAAATCCTAGGGAAAAATCAGTGAATCATTTTTCCAGTTCAAATTGACAGAGAGGTCTGTGGACTTTGGGGGAAGGGATCTGGTTTGGAGTACTCCATAGAACATTTCAGTGTAAGAGAAAGGCTGTACACCAGGGCAAAGAGAAATAAAAAATCTATGCCAAGGCACCATGAGGACAATAGATTGGGAATACAAATACATAGGAAGAAGCAGCAGCAGCAGAAGAAGAAGAATAAAAAAAACAGGAGGAAGAAAAGGAGAAAAAGGAAGAAAACATTAAAAGAAAATATACTCAACTATTTAAACAAAACATACTAATCTTGAAGATAGTATATATAGTGAAAACCTAAGGATTATAAATCTCTCAGAAGAACAGAAGGCAAAATATTTGAACATCACGATGCAAGAAATAAAACAAGAGAACTGCCCAGAATTTCTGAACACAAAAAGTGAAATACAAATTTGGAGGAATAAAATAATGCATAGATTGCCACCAAAAAAAAAAAAGAAAGAAAAGAAAAGACTGAAAACTCTGAGACAAGTGTGGCTAAATTTATTTTATTTTATTTTATTGCTGAGGCAATTGAGGTTAAGTGACTTGCCCAAGATCACCCAGGTAGGACATGTTTAGTGTCTGAGGACAGATTATCCACTACACCACCTAGCTGCCCCAAGTGTGGCTAAATTTAACAATTCAATTCTGAAACAAATTCTGCAAGTGATAAGGAGGAAAACATTCAAATAAAAAAGGAAAAGAAATGAGAATATACAGGACTATTCTGCACCCAACACAAAATGCAAGAAGGAGTGAAATAATTTGTGTTGAAAAAACAAATCTATCCTACAAATCTTAGCTTAATAACATTAGGGATTCTTTAATTTTCCAGTCACTATTTATTTTAGGGCAAATATACCTTGCTATTATTAATTTGAGGCTTTTTGCTTAGAACTAATTTGGTCTAATTTGAAATAGTGGTGTTGAAGTAAGCTTAGATCACCTTGTAAGAGTCAGTTATTAAATTTTCAGTGTGAGAACTTAAACCTCAAAAATTGGCAGTTGCTACAAATTGAAGGTTGATTTATTGCTTTGTTGATTTTCTAACTTAATAAAGCAATATAGAAAAATGTTAATAATGTTAAATTTAAAAGTGTTCTACATATATGTAAATATATGTGTTATATATAATATATATGGATATTATGTATATATATGTGTGTGTGTGTAAATATATGTATGTATTTATACCTATACACATTATATATATATATATATATATGTATATATATATATATATAGGGACAGTTATTAACATTTAACTAGTACATCCCTGAACATAAAAGTATTTTAATGGAAACTGAGATATATCCATTCAATCCCTTCATTTTACATGTAGCCCAGACTCGGTGTTGCAACATGCACATAAGATACTCTTAATTGACTGAGAGAATAGGACTATTTATGAATGAAATTACAGATATAGTCATTTAATTTGAAGTATATAAAAAATAGAAGCAGCATGATCTAGAGCTCAACACCACTAATTGACTGCATAACTTTAGGCAAATAACAAATAATTTAAATTTTCCTCAGCTGGAAAAATGCAGAGATTAAACCAAATTATCTTTAAACATTTTTCTAGCTCTAACCTTTTATAAGTCTATGATTCTATGAATTGGCATTTTTTAAACGGACTTTGTGGTATTGCCATATTAATAGTGAGCAGCAGAGGGCACTAAGAGTATATCTAAAGCCAGCATAACTTCCTCAGAATGTGAGATAAAGGGTTTGCTTTTCACTGTCTTTTAGAGCTACAAAGCACCTAAGAGCTCATCTAGTACAACCAAACCCTTTATTTTACATGTAGCCAAGCCTTAAAGCTGAAACATTTGCTTAAGACTCTCCTCATTGACTGAGAGAATGGCAACTCTATATGTACTTGTCTGAAAGGCAGAGCTATTGAAAAAGCTTTGATATTATTCTTTCTTGATTGGAGAAAAAACATGTAGTTATAATTTTCTTTGGGAAGAAGCTCTGTGGAGAGAAAGAATGGACATTGGAAGAGAAATATATAAGATTTTACAGCTAGTCCGAATGGCAGAATCCTCTTAGTTTAGGTTCAGTGTTAGCAGAAAGGGGAGTACTTGTATATCATTGAATAGTTAACAAAAGAAGATTTACTTTGACCTAATAAAACATACCATATGTTTATCTGGATATGTCCTATTGAAACATTTGGTCAGCAAATCAGGATAAAGTGACTTACTTAATCTTCTGAAATTCACCAAGTCAGAATGACTCTCACTGCCCGTGGTTGGGACTTTTCATGCCTTTCAGAGACCAGAAAATTGCATCATGGAAACAGAGGCCAATCAGTTCCCTGGAATGCTTTCTCCTTTAGGGAGGTAAAAAAGAATCACAGACCTAAACATTGTTAGAAGGAAAGATATTAGTCTAATCACATATGAGAAAGCCAGTTCAACATTTTCTGAATTTTTTGCTTTCCTCCATAGAAGATGTTAGGGAAATTCCCTTTGATGAGATCAAAACTTCTCTCACTTGCTTTACTAATGGGGAAGTTCATTTATTCTGTGTATTTTCTTATATATTGTCACATATAACTTTTCTAATTTCTACATGGGTAAATAGATTTATTTACCATTTACAGGTTCTGGTATATTTAGAAGGGGTCAAGGATTTTTAAATTGGCTTGGGTTATGAGATATAAGTTCTTATTTTAAGATATAGTGACCATGAAAACAGCTTGAAATTCAAAAAAACTATTTCTCCTATACTAGCAATGGGTGTAGTGGATTGAGTGCTGGGCCCAGCGTCAGGAAGACCTGTGTTCAGATCTGGCCTTAGACATCTACTACATGTGTAATCCTGAGCAAATCACTTAACTCTATTTGTCTCAGTTCATCATCTGTAAAATAAGTTGAAGAAGTAAATGGCAAACCATTTTAGCATCTTTGGCAAGAAAATCCTAAATGAGGCATAGAGTCAGACATGACTGAAATTACTGAATAACAACAACAAAGACTAGCAACATTAAAAATGGCATATGGATATAATTTAGTTCAATACCCCTCCTCTGAGGAGAACAGGATCACGTATGTGTCCCCTTCAGCTCCCCTTCAGGCAGAAATCAAAGTTTTCTTTGGAGAGGGATAGTCAAGATACATAAAATATCTATCAAAGCTTCTTCATGAGTGAGATTTAGAAAAACTAATGAGGATATACATATAATGTGTCTGAGCAACATATACACCCTATACATAGAAATCCAGAGAAACAGTGATTTAGAATTACATAGGGAATAAATGGCAGAGTCCAGAATAACTAAGTACTTTGCATCCAGATCCACCATGCTTGCAATGGCCCCATACTGCATAACTTCTAATAATGTGCTTTATATTCATCTAACATTTCAATTTATTCTAGTTTTCTTTCCTTAAAATAAATTATTAAATTGGATTTTAATCAACATTCTCAGAGAGTTCAGGAATCTAAATTATTGCTACAGAACCATAAAAATCCCATTACATTTAAGTCATTTGTTAACCACTTCTACATGTTATTCAGTTACTGCATAATACATATTTAAGTCCTGTGCCTTTGGAAGTCTACTCCTAAATCTTATCCCTGATATTTTTTTCATGTAACCTTTGAAATAATAATGATTTTACAATTAATGATTGCTAAGCAAGACTGAAAATAGTTTTAAAAAAGGAAGGAAAGAAAGAAGGAACAAAAGGGAGGAAGAGAGAGACAGAGAGAGAGAGAGAGAGAGAAAGAGAGAGAGAGAGAGAGAGAGAGAGAGAGAGAGAGAGAGAGAGAGAGAGAAGATAATATTATGGGAAATAAAAAGAAGGAAAATAGGGATGAAAATTAGTTGTATGTTATAAAGAAGCAGGACAGAGATTACCTGGGGATTATTGGTTTTTCTTGATAAATCCTACCTTTTATTTTTTTTTATTTTTTTTAAACTAAGCATAAATTAATACTTGGAGTAACAGTCAGTAGATTCACAACTTGTGGTTTTTTATGTAATAATAACTATAATTAGAGTTACTGGTCATTTAAAAATATTTCCTTTTTATTATGAATTTAATAAACATCAACATGCATAACATTTCAAATTTTTATGAAATGAGTATTACAAATGAAATTGAATCTCTTTATATACTTGGTGCTTCTGGGACTATTGTCCCAAAGTCTTATTTACACTGAAAAATTAGTATTTTAGGGTTAACTTTAAGGGTTTGGTATTTCTAATGCTGTTTCTTATGAGTTCCCTCCATTGATTATCAATTGATGTAACTAGCTTTTAGTTAGAGATATTTACTGTGGTGCTATGGCAAGTCTAATTGATAATTTTTTAAAATTTCAATTCTTCAAAATCTGGGGTACACTCTCTCACAGTCACATAAGGAAAAGTGGGATCAGCCTTAGAGAGCTCATATGACAAAGGGCCAAGCTCACAACTCCTAATTATTAGAATTTTTCTTACTCTACATGGACTTCTAATGAAGTTCTGTTAAAGTATGTCTTAATTTTCTGATGGAATCTTTGTAAAATTCTAGATACTTTTTATGAATATGTCTAGTTTGTCCTGGAGTCCCAATCAAGACTTATCAATAAGTAATTGCTTTTCTAGGGATTTTGCTAGGATGTCCAAGGGAAGCCTAAAATATTATGATCTTTCAAAATTCAAAAGGTCATTCTCTAGTAGGGTGGGAAAATGAGGAAACAAAGACTCCCTCTCCTCCCCACCCCAAAGAATTACCTCTCAGTAGCTTATCAAAAGCTGCTTTCTCCTCTGTTGGTTCCAGATTCTAATTCCAGGTTCTCAACATAGAGTAGAAGAATGAACAACACAACACACAGCAACCAGTTGTTTATTTTAAAAAAATTGTCCACAAAGTAATCATACACAGAATCAAAATGAGAAGTTGAAAAAAATTATCATGCATTTGCTGAATACAAAGAGGTAGATGGTGCAATACTGTTATTAGACAAAAAAGTTAAAATTCACATTATTAACAAATAAACAAGGAATTTAAAGGAGTCATGAATAATGAAGCAACATTAAAACTAAACATAATGTAACTTAAATAGCAAATAAATTCACAAACTAAACAGCAATTCATTAATAAATGAAAGTCAGATAATGTCTTCTGAATGAAACATTAAAATTATAAATATTTCTCAAAATGATGTGGCACTTTTCAAAAAGAGACCATGTAGTAGGACATAGAAAAACTGTAAGTGTAAAAAAAAATACTAAACATATCCTGTATAAACAATGGTATTTTTAAATTGTAATTAGTACAGGGAACATAAGCAAAATCATAGAACTGACTACAGTCATTATAATTCAATGATGAGTGGATCAAAGAATAAATCATAGAAACAATCAATAGTCATGTAAAAGAATAATAAGATGTGTTAAAATTTAGGGGATTAAGATTTTTCAGAAAAAAATCACTTCTCTGATAAAAAAGACTAAATGAAAAGGCCATAAGATTTTTAAAAATAAAAAAAATTGACATAAGCAGAAATAATATAATTTTGAAAATTAGGAAACAAAAAGATTATAGAAAAAAAAGAACCAAAATGGATTCCTGGAAAAGTATAATAAAACTGAAATACTTTTAGCCTAGGAGTATAGTGGCCCATCTAGCTTTTTCCCCTTCTGCTTTATGGAGTTTATATTGCAAAAATGTCAATCGCAATATCTAAAGAGTCTCTAATTAGGAAATTCCTAACATCTAGGTAAACATTTGATTCTCTGCTCTAATCTGAATTTTTTTTCTTGATTTTTAGTTGAATCCTATTCTGATTATGGTTAAAGCAAAAATTAGGGTAATTTGAAACTACAGGTTGGAAAAAAATAAAATATGTTACAGTGTATATTAATGAGTAAGAATCAAGGAAGGGGAATTGAAAGAAGAGCAAACTTTTCCTTAGAATTTTCCTCAGTCCTTGAAGAAATGAGTGCAACCAGTTGCTTCAGCACAAGTTTTCTGTTTCAAGATGCCTATAGGGGCTAATGATTTTATACATTTATGTCTTCTATGCAATAGTTCAGTATTATTCTTCCTTCTTTTGCCTGATACCCCTGTGCTGCTCAGATTTTCAGGCTCAGCTTTTGAGGTGCCCCTTCTTCTCTTTTCTATATACATCTCTTTAAAAACTCAATTCTTTCTTCTACCTCAAAATTTGAGATAGCCCCAAAATATTCTTTAGAATAAGAAAGCAATATATGGATCTATGAATTACAAATGACAAAATGCCAACCAGCTCTCAATTTAATATTTAAAATGAAAAAAAAGATTCAGTAAAATAAAGATAGAGACAAAATAAAAAGAATTATCAGAACCTATTATACTCAGTTAAATACTTGCAAAACTGAGAATTTAAATTAATTGTAGAAGTATCTAGAAAAATCTAGTTACTTAAATTAAAAATATTACTAAGAAAGCAATAAACAATAAGAAAGAAAAGGAAATTTAATAAACTATAGGAATCATCAAAGAGGGGAGAAAAAGAAAACACATTTAGATCAGAATGATTTTACTGAAGAATATCTATTATATCTATTATTTTTTTTTGTAGATGTGGGTCTTTTTATTTTTTTTCTTAATTTATTTATTTTTAATACACATTGCTTTATGAATTATGTTGGGAGAGAAAAATAACAAAAGGGAAAAACAATGGGAGGGGGAAAAAGAAAAAAGAAAAATTTTCAATTTAGTGTAATCAAAGTTGTCCATTTTGCCTTTGATAATGTTCTCTAGTTCTTGTTTGGTCATAAATTCCTTCCTTCTCCAAAGATCTGATGGGTAAATTATCCCTTGTTCTCCTAATTTGTTTATGGTATCATCCTTATGCCCAAATCATGTATCCATTTTCACCTTCTTTTGGTATAGGGTGTGAGATATAGGTCTATGCCAAGTTTCTGACATTATTTTCTAGTTTTCCTAGAAATTTTTTGTCAAATAATGAGTTCTTATTCCAAAAGCTGCAGATTTGGGCTTTATCAAGTACTAGATTCCTATAGGTCTTGATTATTAGGTCATATACTTAACCTATTTCAGTGATCCACTACTCTATTTCTAGCCAGTATCAAATACTGTGATTGCTGCTGCTTTATAATATAGTTTTAGGTTGGGTACTACTAAGCCACCATCCATTGTATTTTTTTTTCATTGATTCCCTTGATATTCTTGACCTTTTCTTCTTCCAGATAAATTTTATTATTTTTTTCTAGTTCTATAAAATAATGTTTTGGCAGTTTGATTGTTATAGCACTGAACAAGTAGCCTAATTTAGGAAGTATTGTCATTTTTATTATATTAGCTCAGCCTCATCATGAACAATTGATAGTTTTCCAATTGTTTAGATCTGACTTTATTTGTGTGAGAAGTATTTTGTAATTGTGTTCATATAATTCTTGGGTTTGTCTTGGCAGATGAACCTTCAAGTATTTTATTTTGTCTACACTAATTTAACATGAATTTCTCTTTTTCTTGCTGATTGGCTTTGCCAGTAATATATAGAAATGCTGATGATTTATAGAGGTTGATTTTATATCCTGCAAATTTTCTAAAGTTGTGAATTATTTCCAGTAGATTTCTGGATGATTTTCTAGAATTCTCTAAGTGTATCATCATATCATCTGCAAAGAGAGATAGTTTTATTTTCTCATTGCCTATTCTAATTCCTTTAATTTCTTTTTGTTTTTCTATTGCTAAAGTCAACATTTCTAGTACAATGTTGAATAATAGTGGTAATGGGCCTCCTTGTTTCACTTCTGATCTTATTGGGAATGCATCCAGCTTCTCTCCATTACAAGTAATACTTGCTGTAGATTTTAGATAGATACTGCTTAAGGAAAGCTCCCTTTATCTCTATGCTCTCTAGAGTTTTTTGGTTTTTTTTTTTTATAAAAATGGTGCTGCATTTTGTCAAAAGCTTTTTCTGCATCTATTGAAATTATCATATGATTTCAGTTGGTTTTCTTAGTGATATGGTCCACTATGGCAATAGTTTTCATGATATTGAATCAGCTCTGCATTACTGCTATAAAGCTGACATGGTCACAGTGTATTATTCTGCTTATAAGTTACTGTAATTTTTTTTGCTAATGTTTTATTTAAAATTTTTGCATCAATGTTCATTAGAGAGATTGGTCTGCAATTTTCTTTCTCTATTTTGGCTCTTTCTGGTTAAATTTGTGTCACAGAAGGAATTTGGCAGTACTTCTTCTTTACCTATTTTTCCAAATAGTTTACATAATATTGGAATTATGTTCTTTAAATGTTTAGTAGAATTCACTTGTGAATCCATCTGGCTCTGGAAATTTTTTTCCTTTAGGGAGTTCAAAAATGACTTGTTCAATTTCTTTTTCTAAAATTGAACTATTTAAGTATTTTATTTCCTCTTTTGCTAACTGGGCAATTTATATTTTTGTAAATATTCATCCATTTCATTTAGATTGTCATACTTGCTACCATAGAGTTTTTCAAAATAGCTCCTTATTATTTCTTTAATTTCCTTTTCATTGGTGGTAAGTTCACCCCTTTCGTTTTTGATGCTGGTGATTTGTTGTTGTTGTTGTTATTGTTATTTTTTGTTTCCTTTTTGCAGAACAAATTAACCAAGGATTTATCTATTTTGGTAGTTTTTTTCATAAAAACAACTCTTAGGTTTGTTCATTAATTCAATAGTTTTCTTAACTTCTATTTTATTAATCTATCCTTTGAGTTTCAAAATTTCTAATTTGATATTTAACTAGACGTTTTTAATTTGTTCTTTTCTAGGTTTTTTGTTGTTGTTGTTGTTGTTGCATGCCTAGTTCATTGATCTTCTCTTTATTTTATTTTTATTTGTATTGTATTGTATTGTATTGTATCATTTATTTGTTTAGAGATATAAAATTTCCCCTAAGAACTGCTTTGGCTGCATCCCATAGATTGTAATGTGTTGTCTCATTATTGTCATTCTCTTGATTGAAATTATGGATTGTGTCTGTGATTTGTTGTTTGACTCACTCATTCTTTAGAATTAGATTATATAATTTCCAATTGGTTTTTAGTCTATCTTCAAACCTATGATACCTAGGTTTTCTAGGATTCTATTATTCCTAATTTCTTTCTTATTTATTTTGTGGTTAGACTTGTCTGTTTCTAAGAAAGGAAGATTGAGGTCCTCCACTAATATAGTTTTGCTGTTGTTGTTGTTGTTCTTGTTGGGGTTTTTTTTTTTTTCTCCCTGTAACTGGTTTAAAATCTTCTCTAGGAATATGGCTGCTCTACCACTTGGTATGTATATATTTAGTATTGTTACAATATCCTTTATCAAGATGGGTTTTCCTTAGTTATCTCTTTTAATGAGATCTCTTTTTACTTTTGCTTTATCTGAGATTAAAATTACTATACCTGTTTTTTACTTCAGCTGAAGTGTAATAAATTCTGGTCCAGTCTTTTACCTTTACCTTTGTATCTCTCTGTGTCAAATGTGTTTCTTGTAAACAACATCTTGAAGGATTCTGTTTTTTAAGCCATTCTGATATTTGTTTCTGTTTTATGGGAGAGTTCATTCCATTTACATTCACACTTATGATTGTTAGCTCTTTATTTTCCTCCCTCCTATTTTCTCCCTTGTATATATTTCTATTCTCTCATTTCACTTTTAGAAGTGCTTTTTTTTTACCCTCCTGACCCTGACCCTCCTACCTTATCTTTTTTCATCCCTTTCCCCTCTTTTACCTTTTTTCATAGTATTTCTGCCCTCTTTTCTATCCTGCTCCTCCCTTTTCTTTCCTCTTTCTCCTACCACTTCTTTATAGGGTTAGATAAATTTTTATACCTATATTAAGGACTCCATCTTAGAGCCAAAACTGATGAGATCATGCTTCAGACAATGTTCATCTCCTTCTCTTCTTTCCCTAGATTGTAATAGGTCTTTTGCGATTCTTCATGTGACCTAATTTGTCCCATTATATGTCCCCTTTCCTCATTTTCCAGTACAGACCTTTTCCCATCCCCTTTCCTCATTTTTCAGTACAGACCTTTTCCCATTCCTTTTTCTTTGATATCATTACATCAGAGCCCATTTACAATCCTACCCTCTGTCCATGTGATGCCATCCTCTGTCTGGCCCAGTGACAGGTACAGTTTTCAAGAGTTACAGATACTATTTTCCCATCTAGAGATGTAAACAGTTTAACCTTTAAATAATATGCATATTTCCCTGCTTTTTTATGCTTCTTTTGAATGCTATGTTTGTAAATTACATTTTCTGTTTAGTCCTGGTTTTTTAAATTAAAAAATGATTGAAATCTCTTACTTCATTAAAGTTCCATACCTTCCCTGAAATATGATATTGAATCTTGTTGATAGTTAATTCTTGCTTGTAAGCCTAGATTCTTTGCTTTATTCTAGGCCCTCTGGTCCTTTATTGCCAGATCTGCCAGATCCTGGATAATCATGGCTGTTTCTTCTTGATATTTCAATTGTTGTTGTCTGTCATTTTTTCCTTAATATTGTAGTTCTGGAATCTCACAACAATGTTCCTTGGGGTTTCCCTTCTGGTATCTCTTTCCATAGGCCCTTCTGTCATGAGACTTTTGAATAAACAGAATAACAAACTTGTTTGTGATTTTTACTTAGAGATTGACTATAGCCACTTCACCAGCAGCTTTTTATTGACTAAGCAGAACAAAATGTGTATGTGTATTATATATGTGTGTGTATATATATATGGGTGTGTGTGTGTGTGTTTATATATATCCCCTATTATAGAGAATAAAAGCAAACAGATAATTTAATTTTTTATTTTCCAGTGAAAATCATAATAGTTTTTAGAGAAACTCATTTTTCTTGTACCATACACATTTGAGAGTACAACTGAAGGCTTCATAATAAAGTTTCAGAGTGAGAAAGCTACAACAATATGATGGAAAATAGCTGCAGAATCAGTAGACCAAAATGGGAATGAAATGAAAAAGTGAACATGACTAGCCTTGGCTCTTCCCTTAAAATGCAAACTCTTATAGAGGAACCAGGCAATCAGAGCAAGGGACAACATGGATGTGTGAATTTCCAGGATCAGAATGCTATTATAGCATTATGAATAAAGTCTTTAATGTTAGATGAGAGCCCAATCAAAGTCCAGTGTTAAAAGGCTACTGAGGCATGGCAGAAAAATTCATTAGTCAGCAGCTGAGACCAGAGAGAAATAAAGTAGTAAACATGGTTGAGCAAGGAACTTTTTTTTTTTTTTTTTTTTTTAAAGATGCATGTCCAAAGAAAAAGGCTAATCATGAAGAAGTACAGTTTCCTTCCAGGTTTAAGTCACATTAGTAGAGTGAGCTTCAAGAGTAAAAAGGCTCAGGGACAGAGTGATCTTTTAGCATGTAATGGATGAAATCTGAAATAATTGAGAAAACAAAGGTTCAAGCTTCTGAGAATATTGATTTATTAAGCAATGAATGCCAACTGCATAGCAAATTGGACCCAAACCTGTTAGCTAGAGTTAGATCCCACATACCAGGAAAGACAGATTTTCATGCATTACAAGAAAAAAATATATATAACGGGATATAATCCAAGATCCAAGATTACATGATCTGATTTATAAGTGGAGGAAAGATTAAGGATTTTCTGAGTTGGGAGGGAGATGAGATGAAATTCCACTAGTAGATGGAATTTATCAGAGAATGAAATTTAAATCTCAAAATGAAGTCAGTTTTATAAGATTGAGAGAGTTTCAGTCAGACAATTCTCTTAAAGATGTGGAGGTTATATGACAGGTTAAAGAAAATTCATAGTCAGGAACAGAATCCAAAGTGGCTTGGAGGAAAAAATATTGTTAGACTGAGCACTTTTTTTTTTTTTCAACATGGAAGTACTAGGAATAACTACCAGTGAGAAGAAGGGGCTGCTTGGGTGGAGTGAGATTGATTCCAAAGATGAGAGGCTGCAGAAAAGGAGTGTACTTCCAAAATGAGAAAAACCCCAGGAGTGAAGTAAACTTTAAGGATAAAAAGGTTGCTGTGAAAGTCACAGTGCCCAAAAAGGAATGAAGGAATTATGTTGAGCATGGGTTTTTTGATTTTGTTTTGTTTTTTATTTAGTTGTTTCAGTAATGTCAGATTCTTTGTGATCACATTTGGGGTTTTCTTGGCAAAGATACTGGAGTGATTTGTCATTTCCTTCTCCAGTTTATTTTACAGCTAAGAAATTGAGAGTTAAGTGCCTTGCCCAAGATCACAAAACTACTAAATATCTAAAGCTGAATTTGAATTCAGGTCTTCTTGAATACAGTCCTGCTTCTCTACCCACTGAACCACTAGGTATATTGCTTTAAAATGTATGTTCGGGAAGGTTCTGAGCAAAAAGATGTCCTAAGGAATCAGTGAACTTTCAGAGTGAAGAGGATGCTATGGAATAAAGGAAAAAATTTTCACAGATTGGATCTGAGCAGAACTTATTAATTTAAAAATTAATTTTAAAAAGTCTTTACATTTATTGATATCAATATTTGTGTCAACCTAATTTCTGTTGTTCATTATTCATTTTTCATTATCTGTTATTTGTTTAGAGAGTTCAGATTGAATTGTTTTAATTCCAGATCATACTATTTTGTCATGATTTTTCTAATTTTTTATTAATTCTGATTTTTTTGTCTCATAAGTTAATAATCTGACTGATAAAAAAATATAATCCTATTTTTTTGCTGACATTATCTGGTACTTGTTAATCCAGTGTAATACATATCAACCCAGATAACTTAAGATGGAGATTGGGCACCTGAAAACCTGCTTTTGGGAGCCAGGTAAATTGGTACATGGGCATTCTGCATTGAACTATCAAGTGAATGTGAATGATCTCTCTCTATTTACTGGGTAGCCAGAATTTCCAGGATCTTTAAATCTGTATGACTAATGCACAGTCACTCACTGGCACACAATAACATCCAGAGGCTAAAGGATCATGCAGTGATGGGAAAGGTCTGCAGGTACCATTATGTGAGGCTTTAGATACTCTTTATTTTTATTTTTATTTTTTTAATCATTTTCAATTCTTGGTGCAGGGAATAGAATGTCTGATCCTGGGAACTTGAGCTATGGAGATCTAGGAGCCAAAGATTACAGCAGGATGTTACAACTAGCCCAGCAAAGATGTCTTGAAGAACAAGGATATCTGAAGAGAAATAGGGGAGGAATACAGGGTGTTATTTTCCACTTGGGATCTGATGGGACTATAAATTGTATAACAATTGAACTAAACTTTGAATTTAATTTCTTTCTCCTCTTCAGAGACCAAAGTAGATTATGTCCCTGATGTGTTGGAAAAAATTGCTTTTTCTTTATTTTTGAAATAAATATCCCTTTTGTAAAAACTAATTTAAATAGCTTGATAAAGCTGGGATGGTTATGATTGGAGGCATAATCAATATGGGACCTAGAACCTGATCTAGAGGATGAGGCAAGGTACCACTCAGCTCCGTCAATGTAGGAGAGAGAATTCTAAAGAAAGGATAAAATAAGATATCTATCTGGTCGCTGGCAGTGGAGCCAAAGAATCAATGCCAATCCATCTCTTAAAGTATTCACCTTATAAAAACATGTGGCTTCCATTTAGTTCCTGATCTTTTCATTCTGGTTTTCCCCTAGATTCATATTTTCTGGTTTTGGGGTTTTTTTTGTTTGTTTGTTTGTTTTTACTATTCTGACCTACTCACACTTACATCGTAGTGACCAAGTATAAACATGTTTCTGTTTTTGTTTTTTACTCAGTGTGTAAATTCATTGGTGAAGAAGCTCCTAATGAATACTTCATCTCCCAGTGCAGCTCAGCGTCTTCTCTTTTCTTGGAAGCAGGAAAGTATAAATGACTTGCCCGAGGAAATACTGTCAATATTTGACAGTTTGGAACTGAACACATTTGGTCTTCTCCAAAGCCAGCTCTTTAATTACTATGCATAACTACCTCTCTGAATCAATTTAGAGGTCTTATCAAGTTCTTCAAGATTTACTCTACTTCTTTATCTTGGTAACAAATTTATTGATGTTGGTGGTCTTTTTGCAAGTACTTTTATCAGCAACTCTTCTAAACATGAAAAAACACTGCTTGTTGCCTAAGGGCACATATTATAAATCAAAGAAATTCTTTTTTACCTAGCACCTGTGAGCCATCCTTTGCTTTAGTTGCAATTCCTTTCTCCCTATGCCAAGAATTGAAATATTGATATGATTCAGTTCTTTAAGGAGCATGTGCACTAATTGGTCATTGGGTGAGGTTGTATATTTAATGCACAAAAGTTATAGATGACCTAAAATCTGTGTGATTCTTAGACACATTGTAATGCCCAAATATATATGAAGTTGTAATTCACTATACATTACCTCACATTTCTCATGTGGCATGTGTACATACTCAGTCTCTGCCTTGATTTTTTAATTTCAACCTGCTCTCATACTGCTCTAGATTTCCCATGACAGAACATGATCATATGATGACACATATTATCTTGGGGATTAAGAAAAATGTTATATGGGGAAATGCTAGTCATCACTTTAGTTTCTGAACCCCTTGTTGATGTGTTTTGATTTTAACAAACCATACACTAGTAATAATAATAACACTTTTAGATCTTAAAAATAAACATTTAATAGAACCAAAGCAAAATAAATAATACAACAGATATTCATAGATTCATAAATATATTCATATATTCATAATAAGTAATAAAATTCATGATAATATTTACACTTAAACCTCAGTCATACTTTCTCATTAATACATTTGATATACTTGGTGGAGAATGGGAGAACAAACCAGGGAAGCACCTAAAACCCATGGACTCAAGGTAATCCATGTCTTGATCCTTTGAATTAAAATATTGATCTGTTTAGCTGTATTTGAATAAAAACTGCTTCTCTGATAATTGCCTTTCTGCTGATTCTTGCAACTTTTCAGCCTATTAAGTCCTCTTCTATATTTGAATCAATGTATTTACAAGTCCTTTAACACTCAGCTTTAAAATGGCCCTGAAAAATTGGAAAATTTTAATTTACAAATTCTTTTTAAGTCATAAAAATGAAAAATTCATCATTGTGGTTATTGCAAGATTATTATTGTTGTTCATGCTTCATTTTTGAAGAAGAGCAGTGACATCACAGGGTTATGTCTTGACTTGTGTGTGAATTGGATTGTGAATTGTTTTCAGAGTTCCACAGAGTCATCAGCCTCCCTCTCTCTTCCTGAATCATTAAATCCAGTGGAAAGACAAAAGTTGAAAGGACTAAGGATGGCTTGAGATGCAATGAAGGACTTTTGTGTTTTTGATGCCTGACAGAGCTGTAAGTGCTCCACATCACCTGCTTCAACTTCCTTTATGGCGCATACCCTAATTCATCTTCTGGTTTGAAGTCTATTGTTTACCCTTGACCTGGTTTAGTCCCTCTACTGAGATAGTTTTACTAGGATATGGCTACTGCATATGCTGTAGCTTCTTGGAGCCAAAGGTGAGAGTTGAGTGCCAAATAGACACTCAAGGTGGATGAACAGTGCTGAAAAGATTTTAGCAAACTTTTACATCAGAGGAGTTAATCCTCCTTTAATACCCTATATGCCCCACCAACCAAATTCTATCAAACAAGTTCTCAGTAAAATGGCTGAAGTTTACTTAACTGAACAAGCAAGGATCCTTCTTTATGTAGTCGTCTTGCAATCTGCAAAGCAGCAACAAAACTTCCCTTTCCACTTTTTGTTTTCCCTAATCATACTAGAGAGGGCAGAAAAGAACAAAAGGCAATTAGGGGAAGCCTTATATCTTCTATCTCTTGATAGTACTAAAGATCCATAACTAGAATTGCTATCTTTTATGTAAGCAATTAGGAAATAGAAATCAGAGTCTTTGCAGGTTAGTATTCATGCTGAAAGACTAGTCAAACAGCTTCTAAGAAGCTGTTTTTTACTTGCTTATGAATCTTCTAATTCTTCAGTCTGCAAAGATTGATTAAGTGCCTATTACAAATCAGAAATGATGCTAAAAACTCTGGGGATACAAAAAAAAAAAAAGCAAAAGATAACTTCTGTCCTCAAGGAGCTTATGATCTAAAGGGGAGAAAACCCGTAAACAGAATAAGTAGGAAATAATTAACAGAGGAAAGGCTCTAGAAATAAGAAGAGTTGGGGCAGCTAGGTGGTGCAGTGGATAGAGCACTAGCCCTGAAGTCAGGAGGACCTGAGTTCAAATCTGGTCTCAGACACTTAACATTCCCTAGCTGTGTGACCCTGGGCAAGTCACTTAACCCTAATTACCTCAGCAAAAAGCAAAAAAAGAAAAAGAAATAAGAGGAGTTAAGGAAAGCTACCTGTAGAAGATGAAATTTTAATTGGGAATTAAAGGAAACTATGGAAATTTATAAGCAGAGCCAAGGAGGGAGAACATACCAGACATGCAGAAAAAAAGCCTAGAACCAAGAGATTCATGGAACAGCCAAAAGTCCAGGATTACTGGATCAAAGAGTACATGTAGGAGAGCAAGATGTAGGAAATATGAATAAGTAGGAAGGGGCTAGGTTATGAAAACTTAGAATGCCAAACAGAGCATTTTGTATGCAACCTCTGTCCCCAAACCCATTAGTATGGGACTCTTTTCCTCACTGGTGTATATGAATCTCCTGCCCTACTTGAGTGGAATTTATGGGAAAGATAAAATTGTAGACTTCTTCAAAATGAGTTGAATTTCCTACCAACTGTGGTGCTTCTGCCTTCCACCTTCAAGAAGAAATATGGTAGAGGTCAACTCTACTTCAGGTGACTAAAAGAAAAGATTCTGGAAAGAGAGAAGAGCTGGCAGTCTCCATTACTTCCCTGTCTCCAGTGTGCCACTCTTTGGGAAACTTCCTCTTGGATAAGATATAGAATATTCTCTTTCTTAAGCTCAGTTATCTTGCTCCCAATAGGAGAACTTCTTAATTGTTTTTTCCTGGCATATATTCTCTGATTTCTGTTTTGTTTTATTTGAATGAATTGGTTTCTTTGCTATTTGCTAAGTGTGTTCATTGTGGAATTGGCATTTTATGGGAGAGTTAAAGTCTTGAGTACAGAGAATGGGATCCTCTTTTCCTCTTCCATAATGACATAGCAATCAGAAGTTACTTTGAACCTGATTGTATCCCCTAGACTAACATTTAAGGAAGCAGATAGATAAAGTTCTGGCCTGGTACTCCCTTTCACTGAGTAAAGCAGTGGTGACCTATGACCTCAACTTTCAGCTCCTTGGGAAAGTATTAAAATCTCCTTTGGAAAAGGTTTTGGCAATTTTGAGCAGAGAACAAATCCCAAAACTTGAAATAATTTTAGAAAGAAAAAATTATCAAATCATTTGGCAAAGGAGAGAACCGGAAAAAAGTGTGATTCCCTCTTTGAGTCTGGTGAAGCTATATAATATGGAATTCAGACTTGGAGATAAGGACATTTACCTGATTAGCCTGAGGTAGGCAATAGGGCAGTTTGGGCAGGATAAGCTTAAATATTCAAATCTGAGGAACCCAAAACAGAAGCTTTGTGTGGACCCAAAACAAGACTGGGTGGGGTCTAAGTATTCCCTGTAGCCATCTGGCTTTCTGAGAAACTCTGAGGTCCTTATGAACTCCATCATAAGCTAAATAATTTTTTAGACATATAAAGTTAGATTCAAACAGTATTAATAAGCAACAAAAAATAAAATATTTTTCCACAATTCCCCTCTTTGGGCTTATTGAAGTCCAGCATCCTTGTAGCAGAGAGCTGAGTTAAGGTTGCAAAGGAAGTTCATTAAAATAACTCAATTCAGTGGAGATGCCTTTCTAATTACTTTCTCTAGAGTCTAATAGAATTACTTTAAAAAGGGGAAGGGATCAGATTAGTGACAAACTTTTACATTACACAGAGATATTTTTCAACATTGAAAGCAATGGTCAAAAAATGCATTAGGCTGCAAATTTTCATAAAAGTTTAACAAAAGTAGTTAAGCAGAGTCAAAAATCTCATATCCCTTAAGGAAACAAATATTGTTAAATAGACTCTATGGGTAAACTAAGTCAGATTGAAGAGGCAATTATGTGATCCTGCCTTACTATGGGAATCTAACATGGAACAGGATGTAGGCCATAAAACCACAGAAGGGACTTTCCTGAAATGATGCCCATGCATAGTCAACCCTCAATTACGTTTTAGTGACCCTAGGCTTATTAAAATATATTTAGTGACTCTAGGCTCATTATAATTAATTAGCATTGCAGTCTACTACTATCCTCTTAGAAGGGATCTTGATGCCCCTTGGAAAAATCAAATGTACACTGACTCCTTATCTTCCCCAAATGTGGCTTGGAACTTTTTTTTTTTTCATGATTCAATCCTAAATTCTCTTGCCCTATAAAAGAACCACTCTTTGTACTGATTATGGAGCTTCTCCCTTCCTTAGGACAAGAGCCTTCTGGATGCCTTATCCCCAAATAAAATATCTTTGATTTGGAGATGATCTTGAACCTGAATTCTTTCAGAGAAGACACTGTGACATACTCCCAATACTTCAACAAGATCCCATGACCTTACCTAAATACAAAGTCCTGAAGTACAACATAGATAAGAACAGTTTACCAGATATGTGTTGCTTTCTTCCCCCTTCCCCCAACAGTAAGTAATTACCATTTTTCATTTTAAAGCAAAATATGGCAATGAAATACACAGCAGTGTTAAAACATTGTGACAATATTCCTTAATAGCTCAATTTATAATCTAAGAGCAACCAGATTAAAAGAGATGATTTTCTAATTATATAATTCTATCCTCCATTGGTATCATTTTGCAAGTTAATGGCATTTCCTATATAATGATTTCCCCATAATCACAATACAATAAAAAATTAGGTGTCTATCAATAACATAAAATATTATGGATTTTTAAAAACACAACACAAAACTTTTTGCCAGTCAAGTTACACCAATTCAATTGAATGAATTTCTGAATCTTGTTATACAGAAAATCATCTCATCATTCTATCAGTTTTTTATTCTATACCAATCATATTCAAAACTAGTTTAGGAGAATTCTACTTAATAATAGTTAACATTTATATAGCACTTACCATGTGCCAGACACTGTGCTAAGCACTTTGATGTAACAACCCAAGGAAGCAGATATATTATTATCCCCATTTTACAAAGGAAGAAAGAGAGGCAAACAGACACTGTCTGAGACTAGATTTGAACTCATGTTTTCCTGATCCATACAGTTTCCAAGCATATCACTTCAATGACAGATCTACTACAATAATTTTAATTGGAGAACACAGCTCACTTTGTATTTTGATTTAGTTTCTGGACAAACTTCAAATCAAATCTGGATTTGCAAGCATGAATAGTAACATTCAAAACCTCAGTTTTCTCAAGGACCTCATATTATGGAAGTCATTGTTTTCAGTTAACTCACTTTCAGAGATTTATGGTGACTGCCTCATATTCTTATCCCATGCTTTTGGAACTCAGAAGACTAAATGTTAGGACATTCCTTCCAATTGTCATTCAAAAGCAGAATTTTAGTATACTGTATTTAGTATACTATCTTCAAATGATTCCATGCTGCACATTTATTTCTATAACTTCTATTTGATAAATGTTGTAATTTCATACAATATTGTCTATTAACAGGCATTCTCCAAAAAAATGATTTTTTAAGTCCTTATCTCAATAATATTTAAAAAAGAAATTTTCTCAAACCTTTTCCCAAAATTTCAGACCTTTTTTTCTTTACCTTCGGTTCCCAAGGTCAGTGCAAAAGGACTCCACCTTTAATATGTTACCCATTCTTTTCTTACCTCTACATACTTTATCTCTTGCAATTTATTCTTCCAGTTGTCTTTAAAACCCTCAGCTTCAAAATTGCATCCTTCTTATTGCACTGATTCAACACTTCACTTTATTTTCACTACTTTTTAGTCTATCTCATTTCCTTTCTCTCCCCAATCATATTCTAGTCTAATACTCCACTGAATCTCTCCTCTAAAGATCTCCTTATACAATAGCAATTAATTGCTAAACTTTTACTTCTCCAATTACATAGTCTATTTCAATTTAGGTGAGTTTACTACTGATTTACCTAAACAATGAATGACTATTGAATCATTTCAAACTAGTTTTGGATTTGTTTATATCTGATGCCTGGATCAGCTTTCTAAAAAAAATAAAAAATAAAAAAAAAAATGCATTTATTACCTTCCAGGAAGGAGAAAGAGTAATAGAGACAGGTGTCCTGTGTTTAATCTCAATCCTGGTGGCAAACCTCCCAAAATCCATAGATATTTTTCAGCGGTGGGGCAGTTAGCAAATAAGAACATGGGTCTTGAAATCAGGAGGACATGAGTTCAAATCCACTCTCAGACACTACACTTAACCCTTACTAGCTGTGTGACCCCGGACAAGTCACACTTAACCCCAATTGCCTCACCCCACCAAAAAAAAATTTCAGCAGTCACAAAACAAAAACAATATAAAACCTATAAACAATAATTTGAAAATTTGCACTAAAGATAGTGGCATTTCAGTGACAGATTTAGCCTCTAGTTAATTGACAATGCCGCAAATTTCTACAAACTGAGAAACAGATCTCTGTGATTTCTAAGGTGCTTGGGGTTGTGAAGATAGAAAGAAAGAAAGTAAATTTGCAGTTGTATTTACCTTGGAGATTTTTGAAGACGACCATCCAGTCCTTCATAAAGACTGCTATACATAATTGCAGAAATGGAGCTTAGATGACTGGAAAAAAATAATGAAATCTTATATCTAAACAACTCTTTTAGCTATCTGTAATGCAAAGACTTGCTCTTACTGATCTTTTCATTAAACCTTCATTGGGGGATAAGGAGGAAAACTGCAAGTTTACTTTCTTTTTATCTTCTCTAACCTGGGATTGGTCCTAAGTGAATGAATGTAGTATTAATGTTGAGACTGGTTTGACTGGTTCATCAAGGTGCTCAGTCAAGTAAATGGGTACAAAGGCAAGACAAGGCAAAAATATCTTATAAAGGGTCTGGTCCCTTCCTGGAAGATCATGAGGTTTAATTGGTGCCTCTCACTTGAGAGTCCTGGATCATAATGCACGGTTCAGGAGCAAGTGGGGGCATCTACTTGTTAGTATGAGAATGAAGTATCATGGGAGGATTTAAGGGAGAAATATAGAAGAGGGAAAAAGAGAGAAAACTGACAAAGGTTAAATTTTAACTGAAAGATCAAATTTTAACCAGAGTCCTCTGGTCCAAGGGAATTACAAATTCATAGCTCAGGACAATTTACTTAATTCTAATCCATCTGAGTACCTGAGTTAAGATCAAACACAGTTCCTTAACATTTAGACACCTAGAATTCTCAGTTCTGATCTTCTTACTCTAGGGTTGTGACTGTGTTTGACCTGAACTCAGTGGCACTCACCAGATTTTCAACATATCTGATTTGATACTATGCTTTTTATTATTATTATTATTATTAAAGCTTTTTATTTACAGAACATATGAGTAATTTTTCAACATTGGTCTTTGCAAAACTTTCTGTTCCAAATTTTTCCCTCTTTTCTCCTACCCCCTACCCTAGATGGCAGGTGGTCGAATACATGCTAAATATATTAAAATAGATGATAAATCCAATATATATATATATGTATATATATATATATATATATATACATAGTTATCTTGCAGCATAAGAAAAATAAGATCCAGAAAGAGGAAGGAAAAAAAAAACCTAAGAAGGAAAATAAAATGCAAGTAAACATCAACAGAAAGTATTAAAGTGCTATGTTGTAGTCCACACTCTGTTCCTACAGGCCTTTCTCTGAATGTATATGGCTTCCTTTATCACGAAAAAATAGAAATTGGTTTGAGTCACCTCATTATTGAAGATAGCCATGTCCATCAGAACTGATCATCATATAGTATTGTTGTTACCATGTATAATGATCTCCTGGTTCTGCTCATTTCACTTAGCATCAGTACATGTAGGTCTTTCCAGGCCTCTCTGAAATCCTCTTGTTGGTCATTTCTTATAGGACAATAATATTCCATGATATTCATATACTATAATTTATTCAGCCATTCTCCAATTGATGGGCATCCATTCAGTTTCCAGTTCCTTGCCACTACAAAAAGGGCTGCCACAAACATTCTTGCACATGTGGGTCCCTTTCCCTCCTTTAAGATCTCTTTGGGATATAAGCCCAGTAGAAACACTGCTGGGTCAAAAGGTATGCACAGTTTGGTAACTTTTTGAGCATAGTTCCAGATTGCTCTCCAGAATGGTTGGATCTGTTCACAGTTCCACCAACAATGTATCAGTGTCCCTGTTTTCCCACATCCCCTCCAACATTCACCATTTTCTTTTCCTGTCATCTTAGCCAATTTGAGAGGTGTGTAGTGGTATCTCAGAGTTGTTTTAATTTGGATTTTCTGATCAATAGTGATTTGGAGAACCTTTTCATAGGATTACAAATAGTTTCAATTTCTTCATCTGAAAATTATCTGTTCATATCCTTTGATCATTTATCAATTGGAGAATGGCTTGAATTCTTATAAATTTGAGTTAATTCTCTATATATTTTAGAAATAAGGCCTTAATCAGAACCTTTGAATGTAAACATGTTTTCTTAGTTTATTGCTTCCCTTCTAATCTTGTCTGCATTTAGTTTTTAAAAACTTTTTAACTTGATATAATCAAAATTGTCTATTTTGTGATCAATAATGATCTCTAATTCTTCTTTTGTCACAAATTCCTTCCTCCTCCACAGATCTGAGAAGTAAACTCTCCTATGTCCTTCCAATTTGTTTATACTATCATTCTTTATGTCTATATCATGAACTCATTTCAATCATATCTTGAGAAAAGATATTAGGTATGGGTCAATGCCTAGTTTCTGCCATACTAATTTCTAATTTTCCCAGAAATTTTTGTCAAATACTGAGTTCTTATCCCAAAAACTGGGTATTTGGGTTTATCAAACACTAGATTGCTATAATCATTGCCTATTTTGTCCTGTGAACCTAACCTATTCCACTGATCAACTACTCTGTTTCGTAGCCAGTACCAAATGGTTTTGATGACCACTGCTTTATAATATAATTTTAGATCTGGTACAGCTAGGCCACCTTCATTAAATTTTTTTCCCCCATTAATTCCCTTGAAATTCTTGACCTTTTATTCTTCCAGATGAATTCTGTTGCTATTTTTTTCTAGGTCAATAAAACAATTTCTTGGCAATTTGAATGGTATAGCATTAAATAAATAGATCAGTTTAGATATTATTGTCATCTTTATTATATTCACTCCATCTGTACAAGAGCACTTGATATTTTTCCAATTGTTTGGATCTGATTTTATTTGTGTGGAAAGTGCTTTGCAGTTTTCCTCATATAGTTCCTGACTTTCCCTTGGCAGATAGATTCCCAAATATTTTATACTATTTTTTTAATTTTTTAAATTTTTTTTTTTGCTATTTTGATGAGGCAATTGGGGTTAAGTGACTATTGACAGTTATTTTAAATGGAATTTCTCTTTGTATCTCTTGCTGTTGGATTTTCTTAGTGATGTGAAAATGCTGATGATTTATATGGATTTATTTTGTATACTGCAAATTTGTTAAATTTGTGGATTATTTCTAATAGGTTTTTAGTTGATTCTCTAAGGTTCTCTAAGAATATCATCATATCATCTGCAAAGAGTGATAATTTGGTTTCTTCATCACCTACTCTATTTCCTTTAATCTCTTTTTCTCCTCTTATTGCCAAAGCTAGCATTTCTTATACAATATTGAATAATACTTGTGAGAGTGGGCACCCTTGTTTCACCCCTGATCTTATTGGGAATGGTTCCAGTTTATCACCATTACATATGATGCTAGCTGATGGTTTTAAATAGATGCTACTGACTATTTTAAAGAAAAGTCCATTTATTCTTATACTCTCTCATGTTTTTAATAGGAATGGATGTTGGATTTTATCAAATGCTTTTTCTGCATCTATTGAGATAATCATATGTTTTTTGTTCATTTGGTTATTGATATAGTCAATTATACTAATAGTTTTCCTAATATTAAACCATCCCCGCATTCCTGGTATAAATCCTACTTGGTCATGGTATATTATCCTGGGGATGATGTTTTGTAATATCTTTGCTAATGTTTTATTTAAGATTTTTACATCAATATTCATTAGGGAGATGGGTCTATAATTTTCTTTCTCTGTTTCCATCCTAATTGATTTAGGTATCAGTACCATGTCTATGCCATAAAAGAAATTTGGTAGGAGTCCTTAGTTTCCTATTTTTTCAAATAGTTTATATAGTATGGAAGTTAATTGTTCTTTAAATGTTTGGTAGAATTCACATGTAAATCCATCTGGTCCTGGGGATTTTTTCTTAGGGAGCTGATTAATGACTTGTTCTATTTCTTTTTCTAAAATGGGAATATTTAAATAATTTATATCCTCTTCTGTTAATCTGGACAATCTATATTTTTGTAGGTATTTCTCCATTTCACTTAGGTTATCAAATTTATTGGCAGAAAGTTGGGCAAAGTAACTCCTAAATATTACTTTAATTTCTTCTTCATTAGTGGAAAGTTCTCTCTTTGCATTTTTGAGACTAACAATTTGGTTTTCCTTTTTCCTTTTTTTAATCAAATTAACTACAAGTTTATCTATTTTGTTTTTTTTTTCATAAAACCAACTTTTAGTTTTATTTATTAATTCAATAGTTTTTTACTTTCAGTTTTATTAATCTCTCCTTTTATTTTTAGGATTTTGAGTTTGGTATTTGATTGGGGATTTTTAATTTGTTCTTTTTCTTGCTTTTTTAGTTGCAAGCCCAATTCATTGATTTTCTCTTTCTCTATTTTATGCAAGTAAACATATATAGATATAAAATTTCCCCTTATTACCACTTTAGCTGCATCCCACATATTTTGGTATGTTGTCTCATTATTATCATTCTCTTGAATGAAATTAGTTATTGTGTCTGCAATTCACTGTTTCACCCATTCATTCTTTAGGATAAGATTATTTAGTTTCTAATTGCTTTTTGGTCTCTCTTCTCATGGCCTTATAATGCATGTGATTTTTATTGTATCATGATCTGAAAAAAAATGCATTTACTATTTCTGCTTTTCTGCATTTGATTTTGAGGTTTTTATGTCCTAACACATGGTCTATTTTTGATTAAGTTCCATGAACTGCTAAGAAAAAAGGAAACTCCTTTCTGTCTCCATTTAATTTCCTCCAAAGATCTATCATACCTAACTTTTCTAACATTTTGTTTACCTCCTTAACTTCTTTTTTATTTATTTTGTGGTTCGATTTATCTAGTTCTTGTATCTATCTGAACTTTTCCTCTAGGAATTTCCATGCTATGCCATTTGGTGCATATATGTTTAGTATTGATATTACTTCATTATCTATGGTACCCTTTAGTAAGTTATAGTTTCCTTCCTTGTCTCTTTTAATTAGATCTATCTTTTACTTGATCTGAGATCAGGATTGCTACCCCTGCTTTTTTTGTTCACTTGAAGCACAATATATTCTCTTCCAGCCCTTTACCTTCACTATTTATGTATCATTATGCTTTAAATGTGTTTTCTTGTAAACAACATATTGTTGGGTTCTGAGTTTTAATACAATCTGCTATCCCCTTCTGTTTTATGGGAGAGTTCATCCCATTCACATTCACAGTTAAAATAACTAATTCTGTATTTCCTGCCATCTTATTTGCCCTAGGTTATGCTTTTCTCTTTCCTATTCCCCTTCCCTCCTTCTCAGTATTTTGATTTTGATGACCACCTCCCTGAAACAGTCTTCTCCCTTTAGAGCCCCTCCCCTGCCTTTTTACACTTTCCCCCTAATTCTTCTGTTTTCCATTCTATTAGTCTTTTCCTTTCTTTTCCCCCTATCCCTTCTACTTCCCTATATGGTGAGACAAGTTTCTTTGTGATACCAAATATCTCTGATATTCTCTTTTAGAGCCAAATGTGATGAGAGTAAGATTCACACAATGCTCATCCCCCTTGCTTCTTTCCCTCAATTATAATAGGTTTTCTTTTGCCTCTTAGTGAGATGTAATTTCCCTTATTTTACTTCCTTTTTCCTCTTCTTCCAGTATGATCCCTTTTCTACCTCTTATTTTTTTTCATATTATCATAATAAAATCAAATTATACCAGCATTCTCTAAGTATGCCCATAACAGAAATATAGTTCTCAAGAGTTTTCTTCCTTTTTACCTTTTTCTGCTTCTCTTGAGTTCTGTGTTTAAAGATCAAATTTTTTGTTCAGTTCTGATCTTTTCATTAGAAATAGGTGAAATTCACCTATATCATTGAATTTCCATCTTCTTTCCTGAAAGATAATGTTCATTTTAGCTGGATAGCTTATTCTTGGTTGCAAACCCAGTTCCTTTGCTTTTCGGAATATCAGATTCCAGGCCCTTTGGTCCTTTAAGGAGCAAAACAACCAAGTCCTGGGTAATCTTAATTGTGACTCCTCGGTATTTAAATTGTTTCTTTCTGGTTGCTTGCAATATCTTTTGCTTGGTATGATAGTTCTGAAATTTAGCCACAATATTCCTTGGGGATTTAATTTTGGGGTCTCTTTCAGAAGGTAATCTGTAGATTTTTTTTTTTTTTTTTTTTTTTTTGCTTAGGCAATTGGGGTTAAGTGACTTGCCCAGGGTCACACAGCTGTTACGTGTCTGAGACCAGATTTGAACTCAGGTCCTCCTGACTTCAGGGCTGGTGCTCTATCCACTGCGCCACCTAGCTGCCCCAATCTGTAGATTCTTTTGATGGCTATTTTACCTTCTGATTCTAAAATATCAGGGCAGTTTTCTTCTAAGATTTCCTGTAAGATGATGTCTAGGCTTTTCATAAAGACCTATAATCCTTAGATTGTCTCTCCTAGATCTATTTTCCAGGTCAGTTGTTTTTCCTAGGAAATATTTCATATTTTCTTCTATTTTTTTCATCTTTTTTTTATTTTTGTTTGACTGATTCTTAAAGTCTTATTGAGTCATTCACTTCCATTTGTTCAATTCTAATTTTTAGTATATTATTTTTTTCAGTTACCTTTTTTTTTTTTTTTAGCTCCTTTTGTATTTGGCCAATTGAATTGTTTTGTTCATTGCATTTTTTTTTCCATTTCACAAATTTTATTTTTCAACAAATTGCTATCTTTTTCATATCTATTTTGTAAGAACTTATATACTTTTTTCCATTTCATCAAATCTTTTTGTATGGAGTTATATGCTTTTCCCACCCCTTCTTGCAAAGATCTCATTTCTTTTCCCCATTTTTCTTCTTTCTTAATGTCAGCTAGGTCTGGCACTCTTCAGGGGTTCAGAATCTACCCCCCACAAAAGACAAATCTGCCAAATCACCTGCTGACAATCAGGACAGATTTACCCAAGAGGCCCACAGAAGACCCATAGGTATGTGGAAACCCCCACTCCAGCTCCCCACCTTGGTCTCCTTGTGCTGTTGTTTGGGTTCAGCAGATTGTCCCCCTGCCTAATTGAAACAAACCTGTTCTGAAGTTATTCCAAGGTATTTTCTTCTAGAAATGTGTTGTACTCCAGATATTTGTGGATTCTTTGACTTCAAAACCAGTTTAGAGGCTTCATCTGCTGTTGGTTTGAGGGAAGGTTAGAGGAGGTTACATAGAGTCATTTCTGTTCTCCACCATCTTGGCTCCACCCCCAAATCTATGCTTTTTGGGTCCTACCCATGCTCAATTCTCAAATCACAGAGACTTACTTAGTTTTTGTGGTCTTGGAGAACCTTCTGGTTTACTTGAACCAACCTAAAAAGAATACCACTTCTGGAACAATAATTATTGGTAATTGTGGGTAGAGTGACAACCTCAAAATCTCAAATAATTTTAGAAAGACACTTGACAAAGAAGGTAACCAAAAAATGTGTGGTTCTCTCTGTGAGTCTTTGTGAGGTTATATCATAAAGAATGTGAAGAAATTTGCCTGATTAGCATAGGAAGTAGGAAAGTTTGAGATGTATATCAGTAGGTAGGTATAAACATTCAAATTTCAAGAATATATAAGACAAACTTTGAGTGGACCCAAAACAAGACCTAGATGGGATCTAAGCATTCCCTACAACCATCTGACTTTTTGAACATCTTGGGTCAGCTTTAACTTAGACAATTTTCTAACTACATAAAACTATGTTCAAAATAATACTTTTAAGTAAAAAATGTTTTCCCACAAAGGGTGAGGAGACAAAAGGCTAAAGATATCTATTTTACCTCCCATTTTACAAGTTAGAGGATAGCCCTCATATATATTTGATCCTGGAGAAATAGAGAGCTTCTAGAATTTGTTGAGTGTGTGTGTGGACAATGGGTAGGGATTGGGGTTAGTGGAAGTGACATGATCAGAAGTGTGCTTTAGGAAAATCCCTCTAGTAGTGGAAAGAAGAATGGATTGGAATGGGAATAGGCTTGAGGTAGGTAGAGCCACCAGGAAGTGATTGAAAAAGACTGACCATGAGATGAAAAGCACCAGCATTAATGACTGAGATCTTTCTCATATGTTTCAATGGCTTGTATCAGAATCTCTTAGCACTAACTGATTCACCTTCTACTTAAAAGATAAGTAATTAAATTTCCACTATTAAATCAATAGCATTTATTTAATCATCCCTTACTTTCCAAATTTTTCTGTGCTTTCCCTTTTTAAATTTTACCCAACTAAATTTTAGAACAATTATATGTAAGCAAGACTAGGGGCAATAATTCTTTGTCACTCTAAGTTCTTAAAAAAAGTACATTATATCAGTTTATGTCCTTGAAATTTCTTTGTACTCATATTTTCTAACTTTAATAAATAAAATTTCACTTCATTTTAAACCATCAAACCATTTATATACAAAGTATGTATCACCTGACGTTTTTCACACTATCATTTTATTTATTCTACTCTTAATTTGCTGTTCAATAGGGATTAAGCCCAATCCAAAAACTGTTTTTTCACATACATATTTTAACATTGTTTATTAGATGAAAATTATTTTTTCTACTCCTTTAAGGTGTGAAATGTTCACCTTTGACAGCAGTAATACCTACATGCATTGCCAAATGCTATATTTTTTAATACAAAATTACTTTGCTCTTTTCAACATATGAAATGCTTATTATACAAATTATGAAAGGGGAAGTATTTTAGAGAAGTACTTATAGTTATGTTTTCTTTTCCCACCACCTACTACCATCACTACAAAAGCAAAAAGGATGCCAATTTGTATTTTTTTTTGTTTTAAATGTTGTCATGGCTAATGAACTCATCACCAAAGATGAGCCTATCCATGCTTAATTATTCTCATTCTTGAAAAGTTAAATTGATCTGTTGCAGCAGCTGTACTTGAAATCTCTTCTGCCAGAAGTCCTCAGGACCAAAGGGTCACTTTCATGCCACAATGAGACATAATAGTAAAGCTTTGCAGAGATTTCAAATTAGGAGAGCAAAAGATCTATCAGATTTTTGGAGAAAGGAGGAATTTATGACCAAAGATGAACTAGAGAACATTATGAAAGACAAACTGGACAACTTTGATTACATTAAATTAAAAAGGTTTTGCTCAAATAAAATCAAAAGAAACAAGATCAAAAGAGAAATATAAAGCTGGGGGAAATTTTTTTTACAGCCAGTATTCCTGATAAAGGTTTCATTTGTAAGATATATAAAGAATTGTATCAAACTTACAAGAATACAAGTCATTACCCAATTGATAAATAATCATAGGGTATGAAGACAATTTTCAGATGATGAAATTAAAGCTATCTGCAGTTATATAAAAAAATTCTCTAAGTCACTATTGATTAGAGAGATGCACATTAAAACAACTCTGAGATTCCACCTCACACCTCTCAAATTGGCTAACATGACAGGAAAAGATAATGATAAATGTTGGAGGGGATGTGGGAAAACTGGGACACTAATGTATTGTTGGTGAAGTTGTGAAATGATCCAACCATTTTGGAGAGCAATGTAGAACTATGCCCAAAGGGCTATCAAACTGTGCAACTGACCCAGCAGTACCACTACTTGCCTGTGTCCCAAGGAAATCATAAAGAAGGGAAAAGGACTCACATGTGCAAAAATGTATGTAGCAGCCCTTTTTGTGATAGAAAAGAACTGGAAAATGAATAGATGCCCATGCATTGGAGAATGGGTGAATAAGTACTGATATATGAAGGCAATGGAATATTATTGTTCTATAAAAAATGATGAACAAGCTGACTTTAGAAAAGCCTGGAAATATTTACATGAACTGATGCTGAGTGAAACAAGCAGAATCAGGAATACACTGTACACAGTAACAGCAGGAATATGTGATAATCAACTATGAAAGACTTGGTTCTTCTCAAGGGTTCAGTGATTCAAGGCAATCACAATTGACTTTGGATAGAAAATGCCACCTGCATCCAGAAAAAGAACTGTGGAGACTGAATGTAAATCAACATATGCTATGTTCACTTCTTTTTTCTGTTTTTTTTTTCCTCTCTCATGGTTTTTTCCTTTTGTTTTGATTTTTCTCTCCCAACATGATTCATAAAGCAATGCGTATTAAAAATAAATAAATAAAAAATTTTAAAAAGATTTCAAATGAAACTCCACTTTAATTATATCTATTCCTAGACATAGTATTTTTAGGATTCTAGCCTCATTAGAAATCAATAATATTTTCCATTGGATTGGAACAATATTTTCTCTAACTTACATTTTCATATCAGCAATGAAAATAAGATAATATTCTGTTCACTTCTATAAAGATTTTTTAAGTCTTTCAATATAATAAATGAAGAAAATGGGATGTATTAGTGCTTTCTGCAATTCAGTAGTGCTCACAATATGCCATTAAAGGACACAAATAGTAAAACCCTCCTCTCAAAACTGAAATGAAGATTAGAAACATCATCATAATATTTTTATATGTCACAGTCAATTATTAGGCATTGTAGAAATAAAGCAATTGATCTTTTGTCACAGATAGCCAATATTGATGTTATAAAGTTGACTGATTTCATTGTTAGCTGATACAGTCCTTCATGTGGCCAAGGTAAACTTAAAATTAGATGGATTGCAGCAATCCTTGGACAACTAGAATGTAATTCTGCTACTTACACAATCATAAGATCACTCCTAGTCCCAATGAATTCTCTAGTTGATACTTTGGATCTGATTGATTGATGTTTTTTATTTTTTTGTATTTTACTTCATGATTTACCCCTTGGTTATATGGAATACATTTAAATGAAAATCCTCAACTTGCCCTTGGTCAATAATCCAGTTTTACTCTTCTTAATTTTTCTTTCATATTTCATCCTTGAAATTTTCAAACCAGGGATATTACAAGACTAAGTCACGAGAGTAAGACCCAATATACTATGTTCAGGACTATGATGGGGCTCCAAAATACTTTTCTACTTGCTCACTAATTTACAAAATTCCTTTCATAGGGAATATCTGACTTAAAATACTTAGAATACAAACATCTCTGGGAGAAGAAATATATTAATTAAAACTCTCAGAAAAATGTATATGACTCAGATATTTGTCTGATAGCAAGCTCTGAGAAAAAAGTTTCTATCTAAGAGAGGGCAGTAGATAGGAATACCACTGAGGAGGAATAAAGAACCTAGAAAAGGAACCTTGGAGACAAAATTTACTGCATTCATACTTCTTCTGTGATACTGCTTTGTAGAGGACATTATTTGATCAACTCTCCTAAATTCAGAAGGCCCTAGAAGAGACTAAAGAAATTAAGATGAGGATTCATAAAGAATAAATAGCTTAAGTGAAGAGGACAATCAATGTTTTCTGTGACAAGAAAAAGAAGCAGAGACTATGATGCAGAGGAGTTTTGAATCATGGAGGAAAGGAGTTGAGGGTACTTATATGGAATAAGGTCAAACTTTTCATTGAAATATTAGGCTAAATCAGCTGCAATAAGTGTTTATATCTGTTGGAGTACATGGAAAGGTTTAAAACAATCATTATAAAGAATAAGATAGAAAGTCAAAAGTCAATAAAGACTGTTGGACAACTTCACAACTCTCAAATTGGTTAAGATGACAGGAAAGGATAATGATAAATGTTAAAGAGCATGTGGGAAAACTGGGACACTAAAACATTGTTGGTGGAGTTATGAATTGATGTAGCTATTCTGGAGAGCAGTTTGGAATTATGCCCAAAGGGCTATCAAACTGTGCATGTCTCTAGTAGACAGCAGTGTCTCTATTGGGTCTATATCCCAAAGAGATTACAAATATATATATATATGTAATATATATATATATATATATATATAATATAAATATAAAAAAAATTATAAAAAGGGACCCACATGTGCAAAAATGTTTGTAGCAGTTTCTTTTTGTAATGGCAAGGAACTGGAAATTGAGTGGGTTTCCCTCAGTTTGGGAGAGGTTAAATAACTTATGATATATGAATGTACTGAAATAGTATTCTATAAGAAATGATAAGCATACTGATATCATTCAGAAAGACCTGGAGAGACTTAGATGAACTGATCCTAAGTGAAGTGAATAGAACCAAGAAAACATTGTACACAGAAACAAGATTATGTGATGATCAACTCTGATGGATTTCATTCTTTTCAACAATGAGGCGATTCAGGCCAATTCCAATAGTCTTGTGATGGAAAGAGCCATCCACATCCAGAAAGAGGACAATGAGGACTGAATACAGATCACAACATAATATTTTCACCTTTTTTGTTGTTGTTTGCGTGCTTTTTTATTTTTCATTTTTTCCCTTTTGACCTGATTTTCTTGTGCAGCATGATAAATGTGGAAATAGGTTTAAAAGAATTGCACAGGTTTGACCTATGTAGGATTACTTGCTGTCGAAAGGAGGGGGTAGAGGAGAGGGACAGAGAAAAATTTTGAACACAAGATTTTGCGAGGGTGAATGTTGAAAACTATCTTTGCATTTATTTTGAAAAATAAGGTTATTATTATTTAAAAAAAAAATAAAGGGACACAAACTAGTCCAAAATCACATAGGTAGTAAAAAGTTGAGCTGTCCTATCTAGCTGCCTTTTATAACATAATTAGACATTTAATATATAGAAAATATAGGCCATAGCATCTGCCACTGAATAGTCAATGTCTCTAAAAGGTAAATAAAAATATTCTAAACCCTCTAAAAATAAGACTATTGGATACCAGGGCCCAGCTAGAAATGATATTTCCTGTGCTAATGTTTTATCTCTCTCCACCTGATTTCTACTATGTATATCATGTGTATATCTCATATTCCCAAATTAGATTGAGACTGTATATCCTTTTATTTTTTTAATCCTTCAAAACTTGTTGTCTCTTCACTCTGCCACACATAAGAGTCCTGTTGAACTCAACTGAATTAAGTTAATGTGTGTGAGTGTGGTTTGTTGCATATACTCTCAGATTTTATGATTATTTTTGCTTACCAGTTTTTTTCCTTTTTGAATAGCCTAGTATGTAGAAAAAGATATGTTCAGAAAGTGAAATTGATATAAAAATAAAAGAAAGAAATACATACTTAAAAATTTTAAATAAATGAATAAATGTGAAGTATTTACTTTTTTCTTTCTACAAAAACCATGTTGGGTAAATGCATCATATGTAAATAATTGAAAAGCTATAGATATAGAATAACACTCTGGGACTGGGGTATAAAAAGGGATGCTTTCTGCTTTGACTACTAGTTTGGGGAGAATAGCTTCCAAAGACAGCCTTCTTGTTATTTAATAAAGAACAAAGACAGAAACAAAAACATGATTGGTCTTGCCAGATCTGAACCATGATGTTGCCAAGAATTAAGCAGATTATGCATAATACATCTGTTGAAAGACAATACTTAGTTGTATTTGTACTAAGTAGATCTGCTATTGTTCTCCAACCATTGCAGCTACTTCTGGACATGAATAACCACTCCACCAGGAGAAACTAGCTGAATGCACACATAAACTGATAATCTAGGCAGTGATAGTATAAGAGGGGAAGGTCTGCTCAATTCAATGAGAGAGGGCTCAGAAATCAAGTGCAAGACTTGTCACATATGATTGTAATGCAAGAGAAACTGAAGCAAGACAGAGATTGATTTTTGATCTTTTAATTTTGGAGAGTTTAGGCTAGCCAGTCAAATGGAACTCATGTCAAAAATCATTCAATTCCTGAGCAACTGAGGGACCTTTTATAGAGTTTTTTTTAGCTATACAGGATATATGGCCTGAGTATACAAGGCAGATAAGGGAGGTGAGGACACTGGATGGGCTGACAAGTCATAATTCTAGGGATGACCATAACTTAGTCCGGACAGGATGAGGGCCAACAAGGAGGAGACAGCAAGGAAGGTGAGGGACAATACTCAAAAGGAGGGGGAATTATCCTAGCAAGGATTGAGATAAGGCACCTGGAATTTTATGATTCAATTGTATTTCTGACTCAATTCTCTCAGTATTTTTTTTCTTTTTTTTTTAAATTTTATTTTATTTACAAAACATATGTATGGGTAATTCTTCAACATTAATCCTTACATAGCTTTCTGTTATAAATTTTTCCCCCCAACTCCCCACCCCTCCCCTAGATGGCAGGATATCCACTACATGTTAATTATGTTAAAATACTTGACAAATCGAATATATGTATACATATTTCCAAACATCATTGTTGTGCAAGAAAAATCATATCTACACAAAAGACATATCAGATAAAGGAAACACAATGTAAGCAAACATCAATCAAGAGTATGTCAATTCTCCCAGTCTTAATGGCAAGGACAAAAGAGGAGGATGGACAATTTTATTCAGGGCATGACAATTCAGGACATAGCATGATGAAGTCTTAATGCATAAATAAGACTTACCTATAAGCATCTAGGTGGCACCTGGAATCAGGAAAATTTAAATTTAAATCTGACTTCAGATACTTACTATCCTGAACTGATCCTGTTTGCCTCAGTTTCCTCACCTATAAAATAAGCTACAGAAGAAAATGGCACATCACCCCAGTATCTTTACCAAGAAAACCCCAAATTGGGGTCACAGAGAGTTGGATAGGACTGGAAGGACAGAACCTATGCGCTTTGATTTCTACAAGATACGAACTTCTTTGGGTTTAGATAAGAAAAGCAGATTAGCTAAGGAAACAAACTAACTACCTCTAGGGAAATGGAAAAAAAAAATTAGCAATTGATGGAAGAATGCAATCTCAGAAACACTTAGTAGAAGAAAATCTTTGCTCTCTTACCCAGAAGGAATGGTTAGGGAGTGTGTAATAAATCCAGAAGACATATTACATTTCTCCTCCTCACCTTGTGTCACTGATTACTTCATTGGAGAAATTGGACTAATACTAAAAACCCAACTATTTTGTATGTATCTCTAAGGAATGAGAAATCAGCCTCTTACAAATGAATTATTTCATTTTATATAGCTGGCATTCAATATTGATTGCTTTAAATTTATAGCTGATGTGGATTACAATTTAAATCCAGATTTGTGTTTTATAAGTGTGGGGTGTGTGTGTGTGTGTGTGTGTGTGTGTGCATGCATGTGTATTGTTCAGGATAACCCCATATCAATTTAATGAGCATTCAGTCTTGGACCTTTGCCTGGATACTTATGAAAGGCACTTTTCCTGGATTTATATGAGAAGCACTGCCATTGGTATTTTCTTGAGAGGACACAGATCTTCCCTTCCCTAATTATTTTGAATATTTGAGGCAGACTTCAGAATAATCAGTGACTGTCAAAAGACTCAGTCTATCAAATATGTTTAGTAGTCTATCACATGTTTAACATATATTGGATTGTTTGCCGTATAGGAGGAGGAAAGGAAGAAGAAAGAGAAGGAGGGAGAAAAAATTAGAAAACAAGATTTTGCAAAGGTGAATGTTGAAAACCATCTGCATGTATTTGGAAAATTAAAAATCTATTATTAAAAACAAAAATAATTGTAAAAATAACAAAAAAGTGTATTATAAACAATAAACAATGTGTACATTTCAAAGAAGAATCAGTCTATAAAAGTGAGATTTTTAAGGTTTTATTCTATTACTCTCTGGATTTTCATTTGATAGTACAGCAGAGTAAACCTTGTGAGGAGGTGAGAGTACAGGTATGTGGGTGGGATGGGAAGAGACAGACCTTTTCCACTTTCCCTCCAAAAGTAATTAATAGTGCACTCAGGGACCTGGTTTCCTGAAGGTGACACTGATTCTCTGGCTACCTTTACTAGGATAGAATGACTTTCCCCTCATACTCATCTATATTCCTTGTTTCCCCACCTCCAGGCTATACCTATGTGGACATTATTCAATAAATTCTCCACTTATGAGATTCTTGAAACTGCAATATATCACCCATTCCAATTCCAGCATCAGATTCTTTTTTTTAAAAATTGTTATTAATTATTTATTTTTAATACACATCATTTTATGAATCATTTTAAGAAAGAACAATCAGAACAAAAGGAAAAAACCATGGAAGAGGGGGAAAAAAAACAGAAAAAGAAGTGAATATAGCATGTATTGATTTACATTGTTTCCATAGTTCTTATTCTGGGTGCAGAAAACATTTTCTGTCTAAAATCTCTTGGTATTGCTTTGGATCATTGAACCACTAAAAAGAACCAAGTCTTTCATAACTGATCGTTATACATTCTTGGTATTATTGTGTAAAAGATATTCCTAGTTTTGCTTGTTTTGCTCAGCATCAGTTCATGTAAATCCTTCCAGGCCTTTTTAAAATCAGCTTGTTCATCATTTTTTATAGAACAATAATATTCCACATACCACAACTTGTTCAATCATTCCCCAATTGATGGGCATCTACTCATTTTCCAATTCTTTGCTATCACAAAAAGAGCTGGTACAAATATTTTTGCACATGTGGGTCCTTTTCTCTCCTATATGATTTCTTTGGGATATAGATCCAGTAATGGCGGTGCTGGGTCAAAGGGTATGCACAGTTTGATAGCCCTTTGGGCATAGTTCCAGATTGCTCTCCAAAATGGTTGGATCATTTCACAACTCCACCAACAATGCATTAATGTCCCATTTTTCCCACATCCCCTGAAACATTTATCATTATCTTTTCCTGTCATGTTAGCCAATTTGAGAGGTGTGAGGTGGAATATCAGAGTTGTTTTAATTTGCATTTCTCTAATCAATAGTGATTTAGAACATTTTTTTCCATATACTATAAATGCTTTAATTTCATCAACTGAAAATTATCTTCATATCTTTTGACTATTTATCACTTGAAAATGACTTGTATTCTCATAAATTTGACACATATTTTTATATATTTTAAAAATGAGATCTTTATTAGAAATACTATATGTAAAATTTTTTCCCAGCTTTCTACTTTTCTTTTAATCTTCTGTTAGTTTGTTTGTGCAAAATCTTTTTAATTTAATTTAATCAAAGTTGTCTATTTACCTTTTGTAATGTTCTCTAGTTCTTCATAAATTCCTCTCTTCTCCAAAGATATTAATTATCCCTTGTTCTCCTAATTTGTTTATGGTATGCTCCTTTATGCCCAAATCATGTATCCATTTTGACCTCATTTGGTATGTGGTATAAGATGTAAGTCTATGCCAAGTTTGGGCATATTATTTTCTAGTTTTCCCAGCAATTTTTGTGAAATAATGATTTCTTCACCTAGAAGCTGGAGTTGGAGAGTTTATAAAATACTAGATTAATATAGGCATTATTGTATTGTGTGTATGTAAGTATGTAATCTATTCCATTGATCCACCATACTGTTTCTTAGCTAGTACCAAATGGTTTTGATGACTGCTTTTTATAATGTAGTTTTAGGTCTGGTACTTCTAAGCCTATGTAATTTTTTTTCATTAATTCTTTTGATATTTTTGATCTTTTGTTCTTCCAGATGAATTTTGTTATTTTATCTAGTGCTATAAATTTGGTTTTTTTGCTAGTTTGATTGGTGTGCCACTAAACAAGGAGACAAATTTAGGCGAATTGTCATTTTTATTAAATTACCTCAGTCTACCCACAACCAATTGATATTTTTCCAATTGTTTAGATATGACTTTATTTGTGTGAGAAGTGTTTTGTAATTGTGTTCAAATAGTTCTTGAGTTTATCTTCACAGTTAGACCCCAAATATTTCATTTTGTCTACCGCTTTTTTAAATGGAATTTTTATTTCTATTTCTTCCTGATAGGCTTTATCAGTAATATATAAAAAGCTCATGATTTGTGTGGGTATATTTTATATCCTGTAAATCTGCTAAAGTTGTGAATTGTTTCCAGTAGATTTTTGGATGATTTTCTAGGATTCTCCAAGTATATCACCATATCATCTGCAAAGATTCATTTTTTTTTTCTTTTCTTATTGCTAAAGCCAACATTTCTAGTACAATATTGAATAATAGTGGTGATAATGGAAATCTTTGTTTCACCCTTGATCTTATTGGGAATGCATCAAGTTTCTTTCCATTACAGATAATGCTTGCTGTAGGTTTTAGATAGATACTACTTATTATTTTAGGCAAAGCTTTCTTTATTCCTCTGTTCTTTATTATTTTTAATATAAATAGGTACTGTATTTTATCAAGAAGCTTTTTTTTGTCTCTATTGAGATTATTTTTAAATTTTTGTTGGGTTTATGATTGTTGGGGTTGATTATGGCAATAGTTTTCCTGATATTGAACCAACTCTGCATTCCTGGTATAAATCCAACATGATCACAGTGTATTATCCTGCTGATAAGCTGTTGTAATCTCTTTGTTAATATTTTATTTAAAATTTTTGCATCAATATTCATTAGAGAGGTTCATCTGTAATTTTCTTTCTCTATTTTGGCTCTTTCTGATTAACATAACAGTACCATATTTGTGTTATAGAAGGAATTTGGCAGTACTCCTTCTTTACCTATTTTTCTAAATAGCTTACATAGTATTGGAATTAAGTGTTCTTTAAATGTTTGGTAGAATTCACTTCTAAATCCACGTAACCCTGGAGATTTTTTTTTCTGTGGGTGTTCATTAATAGCTTGTTCAATTTCTTTTTCCAAAATTGGACTATTTAAGCAATTTATTTCCTCTTTTGTTAACCTGGTCAATTTATATTTTTGTATATATTCATCCATTTCAATTAGATTGTCAGATTTGTGCTATACAGTTAGAAAAATAGATCCTTAATTTCTTTTTCATTGGTGGTAAGTTCACCCTTTTCATGTTTGATGCCAGCAAATTGTATTTTTTTCTTTCCTTTTTCTGATCAAATTAAGCAAAGGTTTATCTACTTTGATGATTTTTTCATAAAATCAATTCTTTGTTTTATTTATTAGTTCAATAGTTTTATTGGTTTCAATTTTACCCATTTCTCCTTTGAGTTTCAGAATTTCTAATTTATTATTTGATTGGGGGGTTTTAATTTGTTCTTTTTTTTCTAGATTTTTTAGTTGCATGACAAATTCATTAATTTTCTCTTTTACTATTTTATTCATGTAGTTATTTAGAGATATAAAACTTTTCCTAAGAACTACTTTGACTGAATCCCATAGACTTTGATATGTTGTCTCATTATTGTCATTCTCTTGGATGAAATTATGAATTGTTTTTTTTTATTTGTTTTTTGATTCACTCATTCTTTAGAATAATATTATTAAATTTCCAATTGGTTTTTAGTCTATTTTTCCATGGCCCTTTATTGAATATAATTTTTATTACATTGTGGTCTGAAAAAAAAGCATTTACTATTTCTGCCTTTTTGCATTTGATTGTGAGGTTTGTATGCCTTAATACATTGTCAATTTTTGTGTAAGTGCTATGTACTGCCAAGAAGTAGGTGTATTCCTTTCTGTCTCTTTTCAGTTTTCTCCAGAGGTTTATCATACTTAGGTTTTCTAGGATCCCATTGACCTCTCTATAGAATGTAGAATAGGCAATGAGGAAGTGTTGTTCATTTTGTGGTTAGATTTGTCTGATTCTGAGAGGGGAATTTCGAGCTCCCCCATTAGTATAGTTTTGCTGTCTATTTCTTCCTATAACTAGCTTAAAATCATTTCTAGTAATTTGGCTGCTCTACCACCTAGTGTATATACGTTTAATATTGTTACTACTTCATTGTTTATGCTACCCTTTATCAAAATGTACTTTCCTTCTTTATCTCTTTTAATTAGATCTAATTTTACTTTGGGATCAGAATGGCTATCCCGGCTTTTATTGTTTCAGCTGAAGCATAATAAATTCTGCTCTGGTACCTATACTCTGTATGTGTCTCTCTTTGTCAAATATGTTTCTTATAAACAACATTTTATAGGATTCTATATAGTTTCATGATTTTCCTTATTTTCTCCAATTTAAATCTGAATTTTGCAATAAGAAGCTCATGATATAGTATGAGCTTCCCTCATTACTTTGGAGTTTTCCTAGGTAAATGAGTGTAGGACCATTATTCAGAGTCATTAAATCAGCTAAGTCAATAAAGGATTCCCTTCTTGGGAATTTGAAATGGATGAGGTAAATAGATTTGAGGTAAATAGATTTAAGGCGTTAGATTTTTTTTTTTAATAAAGCTTTTTATTTGCAAAACATATGAGTGACCTTTCAACATTGACCTTTGCAAAAAAAACTTTTTTTCCCAAGCTTTTCCTTTCCCTCCCCCCGCCCCCGCCCCTAGATGACAGGTAATCTAATACATGCTAGATAGAATAAATTATATGACAAATACAATACATGTATACATATCTATACAGTTATCTTACTGCACAAGAAACATCAGATCTAGAAAGAGAAGAAGAAAAAAAAAAAAAACAACCTAAGAAGGAAAACAGAATGCATGGAAATATTCACAGAAAGCGTTAAAATGCTGTATTGTGGTTCACTCTCACTTCCCACAGGCCTCTCTCTGGATGTATATGACTATCTTCATCACAGCACAACTGGTTTGAATCACATCATTGTTGAAGAGAACCATGTCCATCAAAATTGATCATCGTATAGTCTTGTTGCTGTGTATAATGTTCTCGTGGTTCTGCTGATTTCACTCAACATCAGTTCATGCACGTCTCTCCAATCCTCTCTGAAATCCTCCTGTTGGTCATTTCTTACAGAACAATAATATTCCATAACATTCATATACCATAATTTATTCAGCCATTCTCCAATTGATGGGCATCTTTTCAATTTCCAGTTTCTTGCCACTACAAAAAGGGCTGCCACAAACATTTTTGCACATGTGGGTCCCTTTCCCTCCTTTAAAATCTCTTTGGGATATAGGCCCAGTAGAAACACTGCTGGGTCAAAGGGTATGCACTGTTTGATAACTTTTTGAGCATAGCTCCAAATTGCTCTCCAGAATGGTTGGATCCGTTCACAGTTCCACCAACAATGTATCAGTGTCCCAGTTTTCCCA
>JAJPUD010000693.1:246981-349731 GCA_023553655.1 Myrmecobius fasciatus | reverse complement strand
GTCTCCCTGTGCTGCAGTCTGGGTTCAGTAGGCCACCCCCTGCCCCATTAAAACAGACCTGTTTTGAGGTTCTTCCAGAGTATCTTCTTCTAGAATCGTGTTGTTCTCCGGATATTGTGGATTTTTTTGCTTCAGAATCAGTCTAGAGGCTTCATATTTTGTTGGTTTGAGGGGAGGTTAGAGGAGGTTACAGAGAATCCTGTCTGATCTCCGCCACCATGGCTCCACCCCCGGAAGGAAGTCCAAGGCGTTAGATTTGATAGAATGCTAATAAAACTATGGAGAGAGATTCACAATATTATACATGAGGCAAAAAGAAAAAATACCCCAAAGTTCCCCAACTAATAAATGGTCAAAGGATATTGTTCATATCAAAGCAGTTTTTAGATGAAGACATCAAAATTCTCTATAGGAATATGAAGACTGTGTTCTAAATCACTTTTTATTAAAGAAATACAAACCAAAATAAAATGAAATACCATTTCATATCTATCAAATTGACTAAAGTGGCAAAAAAGGAAATGATAATTGTTGAAAATGATATGGGAAAATTGGGATACTAATTCATTGTTGATAGAGTTGTAAACTGATTTCTGGAGATCAATTTGAAACTATGCCTACAGGGCAACAAAAATGTGAATACCTTTGACCCAACAATAACATTACTAAGTCTGTATCTCAAAGAGATCACCAAAAAAAGAAAAAGGACATACATGTGCAAAAATATTTATAGAAGCTATTTTCATGATGGCAAAATATTGGAAATTGAGGGGATGCCCATTAATTGGAGAATGCTGAACAAGTTGTGGTATATGAATGCATTATTGTGCAATAAAAAATGATGAACAGACAGATTTCAGAAAAACCTGAAAAGACTTGTATGAACTGATGCAAAGTAAAATGAGTAGAACCAGGAAAACATCATACACAGTATCACCAACACTGCATGATGATCAACTATGTATGACTCAGTACTTCTCAGCAATACAATATTCCAAGACAAATGACTCATGAAAGAAAATGTGATACATAATCAGAAAAAGAATTGATGGTTTTTGAATGCAGATAAAAGTATATTTTTATTATTAATTTCATTCTTTCTCATTTTTTTCTTTTGATCTGTTTCTTCTTTCACAACTGTGACTAATATGGAAATATATTTTGGGAAGGAGAGAATGAGAAAAATTTGGAACTCCAAATCTTGTAAAAATGAATGCTATATATTGGATTATTTGCCATCTTGGGGAAGGGGTGAGAGGAAGGGAGGGAAAAATTTGGAACACAAGATTTTGCAAGGAGCAATGTTGAAAAATTATCCATGCATATGTTTTGAAAATAAAAATGCTAAAATGAATGCTAAAAATTTTCTGGACACATAATCTGGAAAAAGATAAACTACTATTAAAAAAAAATCCCAAAGAAAAAAAGAGTGAAAAAGCAAAATGAGACTTTACAAACATCTGATGAAAGAGGGAAAGTAAAAAGGAAAGGAGAAAAGGAAGGTATATCATCCTGAATGCAGGATTTCAGAGAATAGTAAGAAATAATTATTTTTTTTAAATGAGTAATGGAAAGCAATAGAAGAAAATGATAAAAATAGACAAGACAAGAAATGTCTTCAAGAAAATTAGAGATATCAAGGCAATGTTTCTTTATGCAAAAATGGACATGACAAAAGACAAAAATGATAAAACACAAAAAAGAAGAGGTGGCAAGAATACACAAATACACGATACCAAAAAAAAAAAAATCATAACATCATTGATAACTAGTATGGTGTGGTTACTAATTTAGAGCCAGACATCCTGGAGAATGAGGTCAAGTGGATCTTAGGAAGTATTGCTAACAATAAGGTGAGTGGAGGTGATGGAATTCCAGTTGAGCTGCTTACAACCCTAAAAGATGATTCGTTTTAGAAATACTACTCTCAATATACCAGTAAATTTTGAAAACTCAGCCATGGTCACTGGATTGGAAAAGGTCAGTTTAGGAGGATTCTGGGAAGATGATAGAGTAGCTTGGTTTAAAAAAATAGTTCCCCAGATTTCACCCACAAACAGAACAAATTTGCCCCTCAGCGCAACAGAGCAAGCATAAACTGGTGAAAAATCAAGAGCAAAGCATGGGTTCTCTTGACACTATCTGAAAAGATCCAAAGAAAGACCCTAGTCTAGGGATTAACTCATGTGAAGTGCAACCACTTCCAGGACAGCTCTGTAGAAACAGCAAGTGAGGAGCTCTGGGGCTATCAGGGCTTGACTGGAGCCTCAGCAAGAAACACAGAAACTTTCACCTCTGGGACTGTGTGCAGAGTTGGGACTTTGAGTCCTCAAAGACTGAGTGAACCTTGGCTCATTAGGAATGCCAGACTCAGCTGTACTGCATATATGTGGCTCTAGGTGAGAAAGAACCAGCACACCCAGGAATGCAGAAGCATTCTACTGCTAGGATGCTGGTGGGATGCAGGCACTTGCAGAAGAGCGGAGCTCTTAGTTTGGGGTTCCCAGTCAGAAGGGAGAGCTAAAGCGAAGCTAGAGGTACCAATTCCCCTACATCACAATTAGAAGTGCTCAAACTAATACTCTTAAAAAAAAGAACTAGCAAAGAAAAAACCCAACCATAGAAAATTGCTATAAGAATAGGAAAGACCAGGATTCATCTTCACAGGAGAACAGTGAATAAAAGAAGCTTTTTTTTCACCCCACAGAGAAACATTAAATGGCTCCCTGCACAGAGAGAATTTCTAGAAGAAATTGAAAAGGAATTTAAAAATCAAATGAGAGACACTGAGGAAAAACAAAAACAAAAAAACAATATCCAAGAAAAACAAGATTATGGAAAAAGTTAACCAACTAGAAAAGGTGATACAAAGTCTTAAAGACAAAAAAAACTCTTTGAAAATTAGAATTGGTAACATGTAGTGGATATCCTGCCATCTAGGGGAGGAGTGGAGAGTTGGGGGGGAAAAATTTGTAACAGAAAGCTATGTAAGGGTTAATATTGAAGAATTACCCATACATATGTTTTGCAAATAAAATAAAATTTAAAAAAAAGAAAAGAAAAAAAAATAGAATTGGGCAACAAAAAGCCAGTGAAGCTATGAGATCAAGAAATAGAAAAATAGAATATAAGAAATGAAAGGATGGAGCAAAATGTGAAACAAAACAACAGATCTGGAGAATAGATCAAGAAGAGAAAATATAAGAATAATTGGGCTACCTGAAAGCTGTGACCAAACAAAGGACATTGACACAATAATACAAGAAGTAATCCAAGAAAATTGTCCTGGAGTGATAGAACATGAAAAGAAAGCAGAAATATAAAAATTTCACCAATCACCACCTCAATGAGATCTTTTGTGGAAAATACACCAAAATATTATTGCCAAATTTTGAAACCCCAGGTTAAAGAGAAAATTCTGTAAGAAACAAAAAAAAAAAGAAAAAAAAAAACAATTCAAATGCACTGAAGCTATAATTAGAATTGTATAGGACTTATCAGCAGCCACAATAAAATACCACAGGTCCTGGAATCATCTGCACCAGAAATCAAAAGAAATAGATCTGTGGCCAAAACAAAACAAAACAAAACAAAAAAAAAGCATATCCAGCAAAATTATCCATAATATTAAATGGGGGAAAATGGACATTCAACATACTTGCAGATTTTCAGGATTTTCTTTCAACTAAACCCCAATTTTATAAAAAAAAAAATAACAAGTGCCAGTATCAAAGATCAATTTCAAGGAACTTAGCATTGGCAAATTGTTTATGTTTTTTACATGGAAATATCTGCCATATGTTTAAGACTGACATCAGTATTTGGATGGCTCAATAGAAAGATTGGGGTAGAATTGAGTAGATTGTATAACATATATCTGTGCTTAATTATAGCCTTCTTGGACCAGGAGATCATTATACACAGCAACAGCAATACTATATGATGATCAATTCTGATGGACATGGCTCTCTTCAACAATGAGATGTTTCAAGCCAGTTCCAATTGTTCAGTGAAGAAAGCCATATACACCCAAAGAGAGGGATATGAAATGTGAACCACAACATAACATTTCCATGCTCTCTATTGATGTTTGCTTGCATTATGTTTCCTTTCTCAGATTTTTTTTTGTAGGTATGATTTTTCTTGCACAACAATAAGTGTAGAAATATGTATATATATATATTCAATTTGTCAAGTATTTTAGCATACTTAACATGTAGTGGATTTCCTGCCATCTAGAGGAGGGGTGGGGATTAGGGGGGAAAAATTTGTAACAAAAAGCTTTGTAAGGGTAAATGTTGAAGAATTACCCATACATATGTTTTGCAAATAAAAAGTTTTAATAAATAAATAAATACATAAAATTATAGCCTTCTCGGGAGGGTGGGGGGATGAAAGGGAGAAAAAAGGAAAAAGTGAAAAAAAAAAGTATGCAGCAGAGAACAAAAAGATAAGAACAAAAAAGATGAACACTCCTGAATATAATTTCTCCTACTATTATATATCTTTTCTTGTACTGGTAATTTATTGTGATATATTTTGAATACTACCTGATATCCTGCTGAGTACTTGACAATGTTTTGTTTTGTTTTCTGGTTTTTTTAATTTTTTTAAAAGAAAATAAATTTAAATTATTAAACAAAAAGAAAAGATCAGTTTATATCCCAATCCTAAAGAAGGACGATGCCAAGGAATGCTCAAACTACTAAATGATCTCATTTCACATGCTAGCAAGATTGTGCTTAAGATTCTGCAAGCTAGGTTTTAATCATATATGAACTGAAAATTACAAGACCAGGCTGGTTTTTGAAGAGGCAGAATAACTAGAGACAAAATTGCGAGCATCTGCTGTATTATGGGGAAAATAAAGGAGTTCCAGAAAACACCTTCTTCTGATTCATCAACTATACTATTGCCTTATGGAACACAACAAACTATGACAAGGCCTCAAAGAGATGTGGATACCACATCATTTTACTTGCAATACTTAGAACTGAATATAGAAAAATTGATTGGTTTAAGATTGGTAAAAGATTTCAAGAAGCCTGTATTATCACCTGATTTATTTAACATGTAAAATGGCTAGCTGAATAAATCAAAAGTTGGAATTAAGATTGCTGAGAGAAACAACAATCTCAGATATGTAGATGATATCACTCTCATGGCAGAAAGTGAAGAAAAATTAGGAAGCTTCTTAATAAGGGTAAGGTTTTTAAACTTAGTAAAACACATAAATGGGCAAATGCTATGAAAGGAACTGTAAAATTATCCATTTTTCTTTCCCAATAGTCTTATTGCTCTAAGACTTTAGCTATCTGATTGACACTAGCACCTGAATGTCCTTCCTACTAGAAGAAATGAACTTAAATTGGCAACTATAAGATAAAAAAAACACTGAAATTTCAGTCTGCAATGTACAAAAAGGCCTTGAAAGAAACTACTAATTTATACAAATAGAAAAGCCATCGTCCTCATAACAGTAGTTTCTGCTAAGATGAAGTCCAAATGGACATATAACTTATATATAAAAGGTGAAATAAAAACAAATGAGAGGAGCAAGGAAGAAATCGCCTATCTATAATTAAGGGTAGCTTTCATGACTAAATAAAGAATAAAGTGAATATTTTTATTATTTTTTTAATTGCACAACAACATTATGAAAGCTAACACTTTGTAAATAGCAGGTAATTGGGGGAAATCTTTGCAACCTGTTTCTCTGACAAGGTCACAATTCTAAAATATTTGAGGAACAGATTCAAAGTTACAGGAATAAAAGTTATTTGCCAATTGATATATAATACAGTAAGGTGATGTAGTGGATAGAAAACAAGACCTGGAAAAAGGAATATGTGAGTTAAAATATTACCTCAGAAACTTATTAGCTGTGTGACTCTAGACAAGTTACTTAACTCTGTTTTGCCTCAGTTTCTCATATATAAAATGAGTTAGAGAAAGAAATGGCAAATCACTTCAGCATTTTTGTCAATAAACCCCAAAAGGGGTCACAAAGAATCAGATAAGACTGAGAGGATTGAACAACAACCACAAAGAACAAAAAACAGCAATTTTCAAGGGAAGAAATATAAACTACCAAGAACTATATGAAGACATAGTTTAAATCATTAATAATTTAAGAAATACAAATTAAGACAACTTTGAAGTTCCATATTATACCGATCAGAAAATAACAAGATAACATGGTTCTATTGGTTGGATTAATGTTTCCCTTCATGTTTGAAGATCATAATGAAATCAAACTGTGGTGTGTCCAACTACGGCTGATCAGACCAATGAAGACTACTACAAGTAGGAGACAAAAAGTCATTTGGAAGTGGATATGGCTCTAAATTTGCACATCTCATACTTCTTTTGAGCTACTCTAATTTTGCTTTGCTCGTAGAACCCAGTACCTTCCTTGTTACATTCACACCACATTGGGTGGTACTATACCAGTGTTTCCCATGTCTCATAATTGATTCCAAAGTTCTTCAGAGAAATCTTGAGAGTTTTCTTGTATTACTTCTTCTGACTTTCATGTGAGCTTTCATTCACACCTTGTGTGAATTCTCTGGAAACTAGTCTTTTAGACTAACATATATTTAGCATTCAAATAATGCTCTAAGAGAGAGGAACATTTCTCTAATGGGTGCAAGATAAGACCACTTCATGAAGTCATTGGTTCTGTGAATATAAAGGATAAACAGCAGCATACTCTACAAGTCTCCCCACTTTTGTGTGTTCCAAATAAGCAAGCTCTGAGAATTTTTATCCTAATTCCTTCTCTTAAAGAGGAGTCTCTGAGAAAGGTTCTATGTCTTCCTCCTCATGATTCTGAAATATCTCTGAGGAATCAAGGTAATGTTCTAAGTCCATTCACTTGAGCACTTCCAGTGTGCTTTCCCCCAAGATTATCAGTTGAGGATAATTTAGTCAGTCAACCATAAGAAACTTTTTAAAAGTGCCATTTACTAAGGTGGCACAGTAAGAATAGTTAGTACAAATGATCTCCCCAAATATCTACAACATATTTCCCCACAAGTATATACAGATCCCAGAGAAAAATGGGCTCAAGCTTAGAAAACATAAGTGATAAGAAAATTAAAAAAAAAACCCTTTATTTTCAACTTTTCAGGTATATAACTTGCTTGTAACATAATTGATGTGCATGTGGTCTACCTTGTTACTGTGAGCTCCTTCAGAGCAGAAATTGTTTTTGTTTTGCACTGTTTTGCTATTCTTTGTTTCCCCAATGTACAGCACAGCATTAACACAGGTATTACTAAATTTTTATTGATTGGCTGGTTGCTGGACATCCCTTTTTCTCCTTAGTGGGCTACTCAAGAGGTTCCCAGTAGGCATAGTATAATTACTTTGCTGATCTCTGTCCTTGACTCTCACTACAGCCACTCATGTCAGCTGTTCTGAGTATCTCCCTAGGATACCAATTCAGAGATAAGAAATCCAATACCCTCCAGACATTTTTTAAGCTCAAGGCTCTCTTTGGGCCCAATTGAGGGGAGAGTAATGATAGAATACCTAGGCAAGACTGAAGCTGAAGGCCTCTTCTTATCAACTCTCCCTCCTCCCAAGGCCCAGACAGTTCCTTCTCAGATTTATTGGAAAGGCATGCTTGCTCCAACCTCTCAAATAACTGGATAATTCCACCACTTATGGAACTCCCTGGTACTTTTACACAGGGCATTAAGGATATGACAAACATCAGCAGCTAATTAGAACAGAATTTTTATCAAGTATCAAAGACATTTCACACTTACTCTTTTTTGAATTGATAAATGTTCTCACCTAATTAAAGTACCAGAACTAAATTGCATGGTGTGGTTTTGAACTAATCTTTATTTGGTCAGATAGGGACATCTTCTGTCATAACACATTAACAAACATTGAAGGTTCTTCAATTTCTGTTTGCATAAGCCTGTGGATATTAAGGAATGTGACCCTAGGGAATGGCTTATGTTTGTACTAACGTCTTTTAGATTTTTCTAAAAACATTCACAACACAAAAGTTCCAAACATTTGTTGATACTTTTGCTCTCATAATAATCAATGTGAGTTGATAGTATTTTCCTTTGAACATATGAAGTAAAAGTTTCACATTTCTAATTGACATCCTCTACCATTTTAACCAAGAAAAATCTGTTCAAGGGTTATCTCTTGACCCAAATATCTAAAACCATCATGTAATGCCTTCATGCATAAAGAACAAAATTCCTTGGAAAATACTATATGCTTACTAATATCAAATATGAGATTAGTCATAGACTAGTATATCATTCCATTCATTGTATAAAACTCATTGCCATAGTCTCAACAAAAGGGTACCCTTCCAAGAACTGAAGTTTTAGTTCTTGAGGATTAAATCAATAAAACATTGATAAATGAAATTAACATTTCATATGACCCTTAAAAACATAGAAATTTTGACAACTATCCAAAGAAAAATGGTGTGGTTTAGCTTTCTCAGTTTTATCCTGATCTCTTGGAAATCACCAAGTTTTGGTGTTATGTAATTCCTGCATCTATGTTACTCTTCTTTTGCTAGTAGCATACAATGAATTTGTAATTAATTCATATTTCTATTCAACTCTGGCAGGCAATATACAACTTTGTGCTTGCCAAAATATACTAGTGGATGATTTTCTATCCCTATCCTCAAGAAATTCACACTATTCATAAATCAATATAATAGTAATTACACAGTAATTAATATAGGTAAAAAGTACTATGAGAATACAAAAGAAAAAGAATTCTATTTAAAACCCAAAGATAACTTTATTTGTAGCGGAAAATCTCTAAAGTTTTTTTCCAATAAGAGCAGGGATAAAACAAGGTACTCCTTGCTACTACTTTTCTGAGATATCTAGAAATGATTAAGATAACAATAAGATAAAGAAATTGAGGGAATAAACACAGATAAAAAGAAAACAAAACTATCTCTTTTTTTGCAGATGATAGGTTTCACTGAAAATTCTAGACTAAGTAAAATTAATTGGAAAATTTAATACATTCCACAAAGTATTAGGGTAAAAATTACATTGTATTTAATATAATATAATATAATAAATACAATGTAATTTATAGAATCTATATTTATATTATGTATAATAGATATAACTTGCTATATTATATAAAATACACCCACCCCAAATCATGAATCCCTCAATATATGAATAAAATTCAGTAACAAAAATCTGAAAAAGAGCCCTGAAGTCAGTAGGACCTGAGTTCAAATTTGGTCTCAGATACTTAATACTTCCTAACTGTGTGACCCTGGGCAAGTCACTTAACCCCGATTACCTCAGCAAAAAAAGAAAGAAAGAAAAGAAATGAAAAGAAAAGAAAAGAAAAAGAAACTGAAAAAGAAATTTTGCTGAAAGTAACTACAGAATATAAAATACCTAAGAGAATACCTATCAAAACCACTTGGGAATTATATGATCATATTTGTAAGAGATTCTTTTTTTTTTTTTTTTTTGAGAGGAAAAGTGTATTTTTTTTATTTGTCAGTGAGGCTATATTCCTAATAACAACAGTGTGTTAAAAGATAATAATTACAACTATTTTAATGATAAAGTCATATTCAGATGTTGTCAATCTGGGTACTGAACAATATTTATATTAAACTACAGGAATGTATTAAACTCTCATTTGTAAAATTCCATCTAGTTACACTAGAGGTTTCAATTTAATCCTAAATAGGATTATCCTAATAATAGCTAATCCTAAATAGATAGCTTTGACTTACAAAAAAAACCCATACCTCCATACATCAACCAATTATTAAACATTTCTCAAGCACCTATTATGTGGCAGGGTAGGTGGCACAGGATAATGTCCCAAGCTTGGTCAAGACCACCCAAATTCAAATCTGCCCTCAGACATCTCATGCTCTGTGATCCCAGGCAAGTGATTTAAGTTTGCTTGCCTCAGTTACTTCATGTCAAATGAGCTGGAGAAGGAAATGGCAAACTCCTCCAGTAACTTTGCAAGAAAAACCTCACATCACATATTCCAGTCACCTGCATTTGGCTTCTGACTCCACTACTCAACCGCTCCCTCCAAAGTGAGAAATGATCTTCTAATTGCTAAATCTAACAACTCTTTATCCTTCAACTTGGCTGAAGCTTTGGGTGCTTCCTGTCCAGTCCCTGATGACCACCACCTCTCTTGACTGGCCTCTTCCTTTGTTATGCTGGAACATCACCTTTTTCTTGCACTCTTAGCAAGTGTCCCTGGGGACATCTCCCCTTCTCTCTACATATACTTTTAAAATATTAGCTTTAAAAAAAAAGTGCCAAGTTTATTTATTAACTCAATGGTTATTTTGCTTTTAACTTATTAATCTATTCTTTACTTTTCAAAATTACTACTTTGCTGCATTTTTCTTAGAGACTTTGGCTTACACATGTTGTGGTGGTGTTCTCTTGGGTGGCTCTACACAGTTCTGGAGGGAAGATTAGGGCCTTATTTGGACCCAGGCTGTATTCGGCGAGGTCCCAGCCCTGCTTCTCCAGGCATTTTTCAAGGATGCTAAAACAAACTAAGACCAGGCAACTGCCAACTTTTGGGTCTCCCCACGTGTTCTCCTCTGAGCAACACGACTGCAGACTTGCCTCTGGCTAAAGCTCCAGCAGACAATTGTTAGCCCCAGCCCATAACATAACTGAAAAAATGTGCAGATTCTGAGCAATACAGCAGCAAGCTGGTTCCTGGTCTCTGTCACCATTGGGTTTAGTCAGCTGCAGGCTTACAAACTCAATCATAATCTTTCTCCAGGCTAGAGGCTCCCTTTGGTCCCCACACCCTGCCTTGGTACACAGATTTAAGCCCTAGTCGCCTTCTCTCCACACTGCTCGGTGGTCACGGGGACACAGCTTCGGGTCCCAACTGCCCCCCATCTGCAGACCTTGCCAATCCAGCTGCCTCTCTACTGCCTCCGGCTATCTCCCCATATTGGAAAAATGGTCTTCTGCAGAATGGTGCCAAAAACACTTCCTTGATCTTGTTAGAAAAATTGTGGGAGAAAGTGGGACTCTATGTTTCTTTTTATGCTGCCATCTTTGCTAGTCTTATTTTTATTATTTTGATGAAAATCTAATATTTAATTCTAAAATCAAGCCAGCAGAGGATTTGTGTGCAAATAGATTTCAAATGGAATTGAATTTATTCCTAAGAACACAAGTCTTTTATTTGATACTAGATAAAGTTATGTGGCCTGACTTCCTGACATCCCTGAGGAGGCACTGTCACCCCTATTTAACAAATTAGGGAACTGAGGTACCGAGGACCTTAAGTGACTTCGTCAGTCACACAGTTCAAAGGTGGGAGAGCCAGAATCCAAGCCCAAGGCTCTCCAGAGCCACCGTTCTTTTTCATCACTCCAGGTTGCATTGAATCACACAGTCAGAGGCCACTGTGACATATGAGGCCATTTCTTCTTGGTTAAATGGGGCTTTGGGAAAGACCTTTTTTGATTCTTCTGTTTGTAAGAGATTCTTAAAAGAAATAAAGGTAAACTTAAAATAATTATAGAAATATTTATTGTTCATATTTTGGCCTTGCAATGTGATATAAATTATATTTTGACCAGTGAAAAATGGTTTCCCCATTCAACCTCTTACTGGAATAGTAATGTCAGGGATAAATTTCTTACTTACCTGCTCCTCATTCTTCCCTCCTTATTAGGTAATTTAAAAAATATCTTCATTTTATTGGTCCTACAGATAACAGAGAGGTCATTCATTGGTATCCTACTGGTTCTTTTACTCAAATGATATATAAAGTCAAAAGGTTTCTGGACCTTTTACTACATATTCCTTTTATATGCTGCATACTTCCGACATGAAAGATGCAAAATAGGTGCTAGCAGCTATTTTCTTTCTTCTTTTATATTAACAATAAAGTTTATTAGAGTTATTTCTGTGGGAAGAAATTTTTCATCTGAATTCCACTATACCACATGAGAAACTACTGAAATATATATGTTTTTTTTAAATTAATACTTTTTATTTGCAAAACATATGTATGGGTAATTCCTCAACATTAACCCTTACAAAGCTTTCTGTTACAAATTTTTCCCCCCTACTCCCCACTCCTCCCCTAGATGGCAGGATATCTACTACATGATAATTATGTTAGAATACTTAAGAAATCGAATATATGTATAGTTATTGCCACACATCATTTTTTGTGCAGGAGAAATCATATCTACAAGAAAGAATAATCCAATAAAGGAAATACAATGCAAGCAAACCTCAATAGAGAACATGAAAATGTTATGTTGTGGTCCACATTTCACATCCCTCTCTCTGGGTGTATATGGCTCTCTTCACCGAACAATTGGAACTGGTTTGAAGCACTGAAATATATATGTATGCCGTATTATTCCAACTACCAATTTTTTATGTTATCAAACCACTCAAAGTAATAACAAAATTCATCTGGAGGAATGATATGTCAAGAATGCAGAAGGATCTAATGGGAAGGAGGAAAGCAGAATGAAAAGTGCCTAGAATACCAGATCTCAAAATATACTACAAAGCAATGATCCTCTAAAATTGATCTTTGAAACAAATACACAAGATGTAGAAGCAATTGTACATACTATTACAATGCTTATGAACAGACAACTTTTTTTTTTTACCTTTTAAGAAATACCAGTTTATTGTACTATATTACAGATCTGATAATTCCACCTGTCCAGATGAAGAAATATCAAAACAAGCATTTTAATGGTGCGGAAACAAGGTTATACTGGTCATAAAGATACCTAAAAAGGTATAAAAAAGGACCAGCCTGATCAGCCAAAAAGACAGTCTGAAATGATTGAATCAGCTCTGTACAAACTATCTGCATTGAGTGTGCAGATTGTTGCTTGCAAATTATATCAATGAAGTGGGATGAGCAGTGCAGACAGCCAATCTAGTTCATCTTCAACCCAACGTTGTTCTTTTGCTCTTAATTATGGTGTTTAGCCATTCACATAGTTTCTTTTCTTTTTTTTTTTAATTTGCAAAACATATGTATGGGTAATTCTTCAACATTAACCCTTACAAAGCTTTCTGTTACAAATTTTTCCTCCCTACTCCCCACCCCTCCCCTAGATGGCAGGATATCCACTACATATTAATTATGTTAAAATACTTGACAAATCAAATATATGTATGCATATTTCCACACATCATTGTTGTGCAAGAAAAATCGTATCTACAAGAAAGAAAAATCAAATAAAGGAAACACAATGCAAGCAAACATCAATCGAGAGCATGAAAATGTTATGTTGTGGTCCACATTTCACATCCCTCTCTCTGGGTGTATATGGCTTTCTTCAGTGAACAATTGGAAGTGGTTTGAAACATTTCATGAACAGACAACTTTCAAAAGAAGAAATTAAAACTATCAGCAACCATGTGGGAAAAAATACTTCAAATCACCAGTGATCATTGAAATACAAATTCAGACAACTCTGAGATTTTACCTCACACCCATCAAATTGACAAAGATAACAAAAAAAGATTATAATAATAATTATTGTTAAGGATTTGGAGGATGGTCAACCTAATGTACTACTGATTGAGATGTGTAAAACTATTAAGAATTATACTCTCATAATCTCTAAACTTTGTATCACCTTTTGACCAGCTACATCATTAGGAGGAATATACACCAAAGAGGTAAAAGACAGGGAAAGTGCTCACATGTACAAAAATTGTACAGCAACTTTTTTTTGTTGTTATAGCAAGGAAAAGAGGTGCTCATCAACTTGAGGATGTATGATAATTCATGGCACATTAATGTAATGGACTATCATTAAACTAAAAAATGTATATTCAGAGAAGCCTGGGAAAATTTGTATGACCAAATATTGAGAAGAGAGCAAACTCCAATGAGATCTATGAACAGTCATGGCTTCAGAAGACTGGTATTGTATCATGTTTCTCAATTTTTGCCAATAAGGCCACAATCAGAGAATGAGATACAATTTTGGACTTGGCCAATTGAGGTATTTGTTGTAGTTGTAATTGCAGTTGTTGTTGTTTTGCTTACTTATTTGTTTAAAGAGAAATCTTTTATTCTGGATAAGATGGGAAACATTTAGGAAAGGAAGTTGATGGATAATATTAGTGATTATTCTTTTAAAAAGAAGGGAAAGAAAGACTGACAATGTGAAACAATTAAAATAGTCACAGAAGAGAACAGAAGGAAGTTTAGAAAGGTGTCCAGTCAGGCAAGGTAGTTTTTTTTTTTTCTGTTGTGTTAAATTTATTATGCAAAAGTGGACAAAATATGCAAAAGTAGATAAACTGGATATAATAGTTCACAGTTTTATATATAGTCCTCTTTTTGTCTTATTTGCATATTGAAATGTTTGCTGATAATTCTGCTTATAATTTAAAAAAAATAAAAAGCATAATTAAAGTTTTGCTTCTTGAAGAGTTTACAAACTAAAAGAAGAAATGCAAAAATCTGGATATATACTCAGTCTAAACTCCAAGTTAGAGTTGAAAACTTGGAGTCAATAAAGGAACTCAAGTTCAGACTCTGAACTAGCCTAATGAGTATAGAGAAGTCAGCCCGAAGTTCCTCATCTGTGAAATAGGGGTGATAGCAAGCATTTGCATTCTTTATTTCACAAAACTGTTAAAATGAATATAATATCAACCTATACTATTATTCAGTCTAAGAGCACCCATATTTATAGTTCAAAGACTGTCAAATTTGCATAACTTGACAACTAGAAGACACACCACAAAGGCTATCTATTTAAACCCATATATGAAAGAGTTCTCTTCCCCCATAACACTTCAAGTTGCTGTATTTGAAGATCTCCAAGAAAAAGTTCCCATCACCTCTCAGCCCATTTCACTTTTGGATAGCTATAAATTTTAGGAAGTTTTTACTGATAGTAAGTTTAAATTGGCCTCCTTTCAACTATTGCTCCTGGTTTAGCAATCTGGGGCCAAAAAGAACAAATTTAACTCTTTCCTATGACAGTTCTTCAAATATTTAAAAAGTTATCCTATTTCCCCAACAATTCTTCAAATATTTGAAAACAACTATCCTATTTTCCCGTCTTCTCTTCTCCAAACTAAATATACTCAGATTCTTTAACTCATCTTCACAAAACATGTACTACAAAGCTCTTCTTCATTCTAATTGGTCTTCCTGTGAACACTCTCTACTTTTTCAATGTCTTTTTAAAATCAGAACTGATTACAATACTTTAATTGATATCTTCAGTTAAATTTCAAACAGGTTTTTGGAAAGATTTGTCAAAAAGTACCCTAACAAGCACCAGAGTCCTCAGCACTAGCATCTCTTGTCCTGTGCATGCATTCTCCCTTTCCCCCTTCCCCCCCACCCCAGTCCTATTCTCTTTTCTAAGCTTCCCGGTCTACACACCCAGAAAGAAAGGGAGAGGAAGGCAGAAAGATAAGTAAAAACCTTGGTGGGAAATAATAGAAAAGAAGACTAGTAAATCACTCAGATGGAAAGGAAGAAAACAAGAGCACGTTTACCTGCAAGTAATCCCGCCCCCCTCTCTTAGTTAGTCCAATCACTGGAGCCTATTTGGAGACAGTGAAGCCCTGAACGGTGCATTGGGGGCTGGGAAAAGGGTGAGCTGATAAACAATAAGCCAGAGCCTGAAAAGGTGTCTCTTCCCTCCTTCTTCGTCCCTCTTCCTCCCTTCCTCCCTCCTCCTCCTCTTTCCTCTCCTTTTTTCCTCTGCTGGGGCTGCTTCCACCTTCTGCACCACTGCCTGCAGCAGGAGCCAGGCGCTGTTGTCCCCTGGCCACCGCCCCCGGGGCATGGCATATCTGATGGCAGCTTTCTCAGTGGGTACGGCTCTGGTAAGTGAAGAAATCTTCTGCAAATAGAGTCATTGCCTTTTTTCTTTTCTTTTTTTTCTTGGAAAAAAACAGGCTCTGATATACTCCCTCCATCTTCTCTTCCCCCAAGTATGGAAGCTACTGCTTTTGGGGAACAGAGGAAGTGTTAAGGGGAGGAGGAATTGAGGTAGGGAGGTGGATGATGAAGTCAGGAATTGTGCATCACTGACACAGGCATCCTCTGATGTCCCGTTTCGGTGCTTAAAGCATTGTCTGAAGGTAGTGGAAGAAGCCATGGTTGTTTCAATATTCTGAGGTTTCAGTCTTTTAAAGAGGGGCAACATCTTTTTGAATTCCCACTATCTCAGCAGACGTGCTTGTGGGACCTGGTGAAGGAAACAGGAGCTGAAGGAAGCTTGTAGATTCAATTTCTCTGTTTATCAATGGGAAACTTTTTCAGCAAGGCTTTAGCAATAGTGACTATTGGTAGAGATTTTCCTCCAGATTGTCTCTTTGCTCTGGGAAATGTGGGTCCAAAATTGAATAGAATCCTTTCCTCCCCTCTGGCTATCTTGAGAGATCATCTTCCCCCCCTCCAGACCTAATAGGGTTAAAAGCTGTGATGTCTAGTGGGAAGCTATGGTTGGGAAGCCAGGGGAAACCTTAATTCCTGCCAGGAACGGTTTTTTTGTCAGGTACACTTCGGACATTCTATATTTTAAAAAGAAAGAAAGAAAGAAAACATGTTTCTCACAAAGTGTATCAGATGAAGAATTCAGTAGGGATGGAAAAGCTCTTATTTTAACTAGGAGCTAGGTTACAGAAGGACAAGAAACTGAGTTGTACTCAATGTTTTCCAATTGCAATGATCAAAAATCATCCTCTCAGCCATCTTCCCTTGCCTCCATTTCTTTTTATATACACATACTAGAAAAGGGGTGAGGGTAAGGGGTAAAGGATGTGTGTATTGCACTGGACAAACTTCCATAATAAAGTCTTTCTGTAATTAACACATCCATATTTTATTTTCTCGTGGTCTGAATTTCACTCATGTAGACTATGTATAGAAATTACCCCATTTCAATAAATTACTTTTCTCTTCCCCCTCCCACCACATGTTGACAAAGGTTTATAAATACAGGCTTCTTAGCCAATGATGACAACACCCTCCCATTTTTTCATTCTCCTCTTCTACATTTTATTTTTTTTTTCATCTTTAACATCCTGAATTTGAAGTCAGCTGTACTCTGCAGGATTTGACCTACAGTTACCTCTTGCTCTGAGCTCATAGGGATTTAAAAAAAAAAAAAAAAAAAAGGACTTATTTTCTGAGCATGCTCTGTGTTGCACAATTAACTCCTGTGATTCCAAACAGGTTTACTGTGAAATAACGCCCAAGGATGCTAGCTCAATATAGAATAGATTTGGTGTAAGGCTGATAAAATGAAATTCAGAGAAATTTGATTAGAAGCTAGTAAAGAAGTCGAAAACATTTAAGAGATACGTGCAGGTGCATCTTTTCATTTTCTACCAATTGCTTTCTTTTGTAATTCTTTATCATACCCCCAGAAACCTCTTCATCTTGCAAAACCACTTCAGCTATGGTTCTCACACCTTCTCAGTATCTCTCTATTCCTGTGATCCCTCTGAGTAGAGAATGGAGTGGAAAACTCTCAAAATCTTCATTTAAGGAGGGCATCTGGACCATCACTTCATTTTCCATCAAGCTGCCCAGCTTTTGACATTTCATCATGTCCCCACTTTGGGTACTTTTCTCTTTCCTCTACCTCCTGCCTTTCCCCCTTTCAACTTCCTTTTGTCTATTTTCTTCCTTCATTCTTGAAAGCTGAGATTACCTTTAGGTTTTCTGATATCCTTAGCTTTTAGCATAGTGTCTGGTAGGTGCTTAATAAATGACTGACTGGGCATTTATTGTTCTAGTTTGTTGTTATGAAAAAGTTAAAAGCCTTCAAAGTTAAACTTTCAAATCAAACCATATGAAATTTAGTTTTATCTAGTTGAATACTTGGATTAACACTCCTTGAAGATTCCTTGTCTCTATATTTTTTTTCATATTGCAGATTCCTAAATCAAATATCTTTTTGTTCACAATTAACTTTCAAAATATTTAAATCAAGAAGTTCTTAAGGTCTTTTAACAGCCCCCAAAATTGGTATCTATTTTTGAAAAGACATTTGAATTAGAAGTTGTTATTATTATTAAGTATAGATATGTGTATCCAAGACATACACACACACACACACACACACACACACACACAAACAAAGGGGAAGGGAAAATAGTTTAACAAAACTAGTGAACACATTGAAAAAGTCTGACGTTATATGCAGGATTCCACAGTCAAACTCCCACTTCAGCAAACGAGTAGGAAAGCTTTCTCATATCTTTTCTTTGGAGACAAGTTTGTTTATTAGAATTTCACAACATTCAGTTTTAATAGTGTTGTTATGTTGTTGTATACATTTGTCTTGTTATTGGGTGTCTTTCCAAATCTGCTTATTTCACTTTTTATTAGTTCTGATAAATTGTTCCATACTTTTCCATATGTATTACACTCACTGTTTCTTTCAACATGCAATTTCCAAAACTGTAATGGATTTTACATTATGTTTTTGGATTACATCCATTACATCTACATACCACATTTTAACCATTGTTCAATCAATGGCATCAAGTTTGTTTCTAATTTTTTTTTCTTCCCACTCCGCAAAAAGGTGCTGCTATAAATAATTTTTATCTATGTGAAGCCTTTCTTTTTATCATTGACCTCCAGCAAAATCTCTTGGCAAATAACTATGACATTTTATTAGTCACTTTATTTGAATATTCTAGATTTCTTTCCAGAATGGCTGTATCAATTGATATCTCAGCCAGAAATATGTTAATGTAACTGTTTTTAACATAAACCATTCCTATCTTTTACTAACTTTTCCAATTTGCTGAATGCAAGATAAAGCCTCAGGGTTATTTTGATTCTCATTTCTCTTATTGTTAGTGTTTTAGAGCACCTTATCATATTTTTTAATGGTTTTCAATTTTTCTTGAGGACTCTGTATTAATACATATCTCTAATAGAGAATGGTTTTTGGATGCATGGATGGATAGATAGATAGATAGATAGATAGATAGATAGATAGATAGATAGATAGATAGATAATGTATCTTGGATTCCAGGCCCTTTTCAGAGCTACTTGATATTAAGATTTTCCCACCAATAAACTGTTTTTCTTTTTATCCTATATGCATTAATATTCTCAATGTAAAAGTTTTTCAATATTATATAATCAAAATTGTATACACACACATATAACACACACAAACACACACATATACATTTGGTATCATATCTTCCATTAGATTATAAACTTCTTGAAGACATTAGATTATAAACTTCAGATTATTAGTGGTTTCTTTTTGTATCTACACTATTTAGCACAGTGCTTTGCATATAGCAGGTCAATCAGATTTTAGATAGTTCTAAAACATGCCAAAGGTGTCTGCAACAAAATAGGATTAGTGTTGACATTTTTATAGGTCTGCTGAATAGCATTTTATCATACTTGTTTCCCATTCTAGTTTTTGTTTTTGCTTTAAAAATTGGAAAATTTTATTTGTTAGTCATAACCCAAACCCTATTTCAGAGCAAAAGTGGCCAAAAATTTGTGATTTCCAATTTTAGCAATATATATTAATGGATTATTAATAATTAAATTTATAAATATTGTTTAATTAATTAAATAGTAAATTAATTAATTAAACTCCATAATGGAACAATTATTAGCTAGAATAATTGCTAGAGGCTGATTATTAAGATTAAGCTATTTGAGGTTGAATAACCTCAAGCCATTCTGTTCCCCCCCCCCAGGGTGATTTATTTCATCAATTAGATTATTAAATAGAATTTGTGATCATTTTGAGAAAAATCTTTTCTCTGTATTCCTTTTGATTTTTTTTACTGTTAATAATAATATAAAACTCTTCCTTTAAATAAAATTTTAAAAAATCTATGATGAAACCAATGGTATTTCAATCCTATTTTGATCAAACATTAACATAGTTTTGCTTACCCTTATGTTGTAGCAGTATGATAGTAAACTCAATTTCTGTTGGTGGGTTATATATTATCTTGGTATAGGAAAAATAACTCCAGCAGTATGGGAAAAGAGTACATGCTCATTTGAAGCCACTATATTAACTAAATGTAAAGTTTTAAGAAAGGTATCTGGTTTCATAAATTGTGTACACCTTGAGTTTCTTTTGTATTTTATAGTTACTAGAATATTATTTATTGTCTGAGGGCTGTTAATCCATGTTTGCTCTTTGTCACAAAAATACTTTGGGTTCTTGATACCTAAATTATGATTAAACTATCAAGGAAGTTTTGAAAGCCAAAGTTTGATTTTTAAAAATGGGAAATGAAAGCACCAGACGGTTGTTAAAAAATAATTCAATTTACGGATCCACCAGCAAGTTGATTGTGTAATCTCAGACCTCTCTGTGTCTCAAAATTTTTGTTAAGATAAAATGGGATAATGGAGGAATATGATTACCATTAAGAAATTGAATGAGAGATTGTGTAAAAGGTAAGAAACTATTCTTTAGGTTTATGATTACATTTACTTTATATGCCTTAGCTATCCTTTCCTTTAGTAAATAAATATTTTTTCAAGGTTATGGTCATTGTTTTATATTGCAAAGAAAATGTTTTTATCATAATTATGACTTTATTTTTGTTGATTTACCTTTTCATATTTTAATTAAAAATCAATTTAAAAACTTTAGAAAAAAAATCAGTTAAAGGCCTTTCTTTTTCTTTTTCTTTCTTTCTTTCTTTCTTTTTTTTTTTTTGCTGAGGCAATTACGGTTAAGTGACTTGCCCAGGGTCACACAGGAGTACTCAGGTACTCCTGACTTCAGGGCTGGTGCTCTACCCACTATACCACCTAGCTGCTCTGTAAGGCCCTTTTTAAAGTAAAAGCAGATGCAGTGTTGTTTTTAATAGGATACCATTCTATTGGCATTTTCTTTATTTTGGTAGTTGCTAATGACAAAGAATTTGCTTTCATCTTTATAATTTACAAGATTTTTTTGCTTCCTTTCCCCTCCACTAGAATGGCAGCAGTTATTCTTCAGGTGTAACAGAGCCAAAGTCAGTGTGTGTCTCAGTGGATGAGGTGGTTTCAAATAGTATGGACAGTACAGAGACTGACCTGCTGAATGGACACATGAAAAAAGTGGACAACAATCTGACTGAAGCACAGCGATTCTCTTCCTTACCTAGGAGGGCAGCAGTTAACATTGAATTTAAGGATCTTTCCTATTCTGTTCCAGAAGGACCATGGTGGCGGAAAAAAGGTGAGGAAAGCTTATCTGTTGAAATTTAGTAAGAAGTAGTAAGGGAAACAGAGCTTAGTGAAAGAAGCATGGAACTATGGTTGCTCAGTATATCTGTTGAATAAAGTATTGGATGTCTCAGTGTGTCACTTTCTAATTTCTAAAACAAGAAGGTGGAACTAGATTATTCAAAGTTCTAATAGATCTGATTCCATGATACATTATTGTTAAGTGTTCCAACCTTGATAAATTAAGCTTTAGATTAATTTGAAACTTGGATTATATTCAAGTAATATGAAAAAGAAAACCTTAAAGTTTTAAGATATTAATTCATTCTTTATTGTACTTAGGGGTCTTAGCACAGTTTGACTTTCTGAGAAACTAGAAGTAGCTCTTTAATATCTGAAGATATATACTTTCATTTTCTCCTTCAGGCCAACAATTTCTTCACATATTGTCTGCTTAGTTTTAAAAGAATAAATTCAGCCTATAGATTGTGAAAAAACTCCTTTTGGCCAAAGATTTCATTCTTTTTACCATGCATAAACAAACCTGAATTTTGTCTTCACCAAATATACTCAGATATATCATTTGATTATATGAACTTTTGTGTATATGAAAGAATGAAGACTGAGAATTTTAATTCAAGCTAAATAAATACAGATTAACCATACACACACACCAAAGTAACAAAGTAAAAACCTTCAAAATAGATTTTTAAAATTTTTTTACATTTTATTAAGAATTAATAAACTTTTTGACTTAGGAAATCTTCATTATAATTTTCTTTTTTTAATGTGATTGAATCAGGTTAAAAGGACTTTTATATATAGATTTTATGATTGTTTTTTTCTTTTTTTTTCTTTATTGAAGCTTTTTATTTGCAAAATATATGTATGGATAATTCTTCAATATTGACCCTTACAAAGCTTTCTGTTACATATTTTCCCCCCTAATCCCCACCCCTCCTCTGGATGGCAGGAAATCCACTACATGTGAATTATGTTAAAATACTTGACAAATCAAATATACGTATACATATTTCCACACTTATCATTGTTGTGCAAGAAAAATCATATCTACAAGAAAAAAATCAGAGAAAGGAAACAATGCAAGCAAACATCAATAGAGAGCATGAAAATGTTATGTTGTGGTCCACATTTCATATCCCTCTCTCTGGGTGTATATGGCCTTCCTCACTGAACAATTGGACCTGGTTTGAGACAATTCTTTGTTGCAGAGAGCCATGTCCGTCAGAATTGATCATCATGTAATATTGTTGTTGCCATGTATAATGATCACCTGGTTCTGCTCACTTCACTCAGCATCAGCTCATGCAAGTCTCTCCAGGCCTCTCTGAAATTGTTCTGCTGGTCGCTTCTTACAGAGCAATAATATTCCATAACATTCATATACCATAATTTATTCAGCCACTCTCCAATTGATGGGCATCCATTCAGTTTCCAGTTTCTAGCCACTACAAAAAGGGCAGCCACAAACATTCTTGCACATGTGGGTCCCTTTCCTTCCTTTAAGATGTCTTTGGCATATGCACAATAACACAATAGAAACACTGCTGGGTCAAAGGGTATGCACAGTTTGATAACTTTTTGAGCATAGCTCCAAATTGCTCTCCAGAATGGTTGGATCCATTCACAGTTCCACCAACAATGTATCAGTGTCCCAGTTTTCCCACATCCCCTCCAACATTCATCGTTATCTTTTCCTTTCATTTTAGCCAATCTGACAGGTGTGTAGTGGTACCTCAGAGTTGTCTTAATTTGCATTTCTCTTACCAATAGTGATTTGGAGCACCTTTTCATATGACTAGAGATGGCTTTAATTTCATCATCTGAAAATTGTCTGTTCATATCCCTTGACCATTTATCGATTGGAGAGTGGCTTGAATTCTTATAAATATGAGACAATTCTCTACATATTTTAGAAATGAGGCCTTTAGGCCTCATTTCTAAAATATGTAGAGAATTGTCAGATTCAGATTGGCTAAAATGACAGGAAAAGATAACGATGAATGTTGGAGGGGATGTGGGAAAACTGGGACACTGATACATTGTTGGTGGAACTGAACGGATCCAACCATTCTGGAGAGTAATTTGGAGCTATGCTCAAAAAGTTATCAAACTGTGCATACCCTTTGACCCAGCAGTGTTTCTATTGGGCCTATATCCCAAAGAGATCTTAGAGGAAGGAAAGGGACCCACATGTGTAAGAATGTTTGTGGCTGCCCTTTTTGTAGTGGCTAGAAACTGGAAACTGAATGTATGCCCATCAATTGGAGAGTGGCTGAATAAATTATGGTATATGAATGTTATGGAATATTATTGCTCTGTAAGAAACGACCAGCAGAACAATTTCAGAGAGGCCTGGAGAGACTTGCATGAACTGATGCTGAGTGAAACGAGCAGAACCAGGAGATCATTATACACAGCAACAACAATATTACATGATGATCAATTCTGACGGACATGGCTCTCTGCAACAAAGAATTGTCTCAAATCAGTTCCAATTGTTCAGTGAAGAAAACCATATGCACCTAGAGAGAGGGATATGAAATGTGGACCACAACATAATATTTTCATGCTCTCTATTGAGGTTTGCTTGCATTGTGTTTCCTTTCTCTGATTTTCTTTTTTTTTTCCTTGTAGATAGGATTTTTCTTGCACAATTTGTCAAGTATTTCAACATTATTAACATGTAGTGGACTTCCTGCCATCTAGGGGAAGAGAGGGGAATGGGGGTAAAATTTGTAATGGAAAGCTTTTTAAAGATCAGTGCTGGGGAACTACCCATACATATGTTATACAAATAAAAAGCTTTAATAAAAAAAAAATTTTAAAAAAAGGAATGAGGCCTTTATAAGAACCCTTAAATGTAAAGATGATTTCCCAATTTATTGCTTCCCTCCTAATCTTGTCTGCATTAGTTTTGTTTGTACAAAAACTTTTTAACTTATTATAGTAAAAATTATCTATCTGGTGTTCAATTAAGAGTTCCAGTTCTTCTTTGGAAAAAAAATTTATTCCATCTCCACAGGTCTGAGAGGTAAATTATCCTATGTTCCTCTAATTTGCTTATAATATCACTCTTTATATCCAAATCATGGACCCATTTTGATCTCATATAATTGGTTTTTTAATTATAAAGTTAACTCCTAACACTTAGTATCAAATTGAAGGCAAATAAAATTTATTTAAAATTTTTAAAAATAGTAATGTCTACTAATTACTTATTTATGATAGAGATCTTTTTAAAGACTCTTTACTATTTCAAGTCAGAAGACTATTAATGAATTTAATTGAATCATTGGGGTAGCAAGCAAAGAAATAGAAAGACACTTATTTATCTTTAAGTAGTTGCATTAAGCATAAATTTATGAAAGTTTTTTTGAAGATGAAGGGAATCAATAACATGTGAATTTTCAGTTCTCTCAGGAATATGATTATTTATGTCTCTTCCTCATTTTTATCTCCAGAGTTATGAAGTAAATATATTATTGGATTAACATTTTATGTTCTTCATCTTGACCTTTTTGTAATATTGGCTTTCATTTTTCTGTATGTTTTGCTAAATGTAGTACTTACTTTGTAAATTTTCCATAAGACATTCTTTCCTCTGCAGGAGAGAAAACTAATTGAGAGGAAGTTAGAACACATGTTGAAGAATACTACACAGGAGCCTTTACTAGTAATTTTTTTTTAATGGACAGAAAGAAAAAAAAAGGGGGGGGGGAAAGAAGTGATAAAGACACCAATGGAAAACTACTTTTCATTAAGAAAGCAACTTAATTCTAATCTCAGCATTTTTTTCTTTTTGAAGAGAGACAATTATTAATGTTTTGTTTTTTGTGACCATTATTTAGTTTGTGTAGCCTTAAAAAAATAGACTTCTTGTAGGGCTTTTGCATTGGAGGCATTTGAACTTAAGAAAATACTTGCTTCAAAGTACTGTGCCAAAGATGTAAAGAAGAAAATGATGTGAGCACTATAGTCAATGAGTTTATTTAGCTTTAATAAGGAGGATAATACATAAAGGAGAATATGATAAGAGATATTAATAACGTATTATGAAGATTTTGCAGAAGGACAGATCACTTTCAGCTTACTGAGAGAAAGAATAAGGAAATTAGGAAATGCTTCATGAAGAAGATGGGACTAAAAGAGAAATAGAGATGTGCAGATTGTGGAAGGAACCTGTTCCATGCATGAATGATAGCTTGCATGTTTGCATTGAAAGTAAAAGGAGAGGCTAATATTGAGTGAACAGATATTACTCTGATTAGGCTGGCATAAAGAATGCTTGAAGAGGAATAATTTGAAATAAGATTAGAAAAGTAGATTGAAAGCTCATTGTGAAGAACTTTGAATGGCAAATTAAGGATTTTAAAGTGTTATTCTATGGATAATTATTTTTTGAATAGAGAATTAAATGACCAGAAATGTGCATTATGAAAGTTATTTTGGCAGTAGTGTGAAAAATAATTGGAAAGGGAAGAAAAAAGCCAGGAGAATAGTTAAGAATCTAACACCATGTAGACCTGTACAGTAGGTTGTGATTGTGTGAAGAGGATATTTTGAAAATAGAAACATTATATGGGATATTATTGTTCTGTAAGAAATGACCAGTAGGATGATTTCAGAGAGGCCTGGAGAGACTTACATGAACTGATGCTGAGTGAAATGAGCAGAACCAGGAGATCATTATACACGGCAACAACAATAGTATATGATGATCAATTCTGATGGACATGGCTCTCTTCAACAATGAAATGTTTCAAACCAGTTCCAATTGCTCAGTGAGGCACAATAATTGTATAAATATGTATGCATATATTGGATTTAACATATATTTCTACCATGTTTAATATATATTGGGCTACTTGCCATCTAGGGGAGGGTGTGGGGAAAGGGCTGGGGAAATTTGGAACATAAGGTTTTGTAAGGGCTAATATTGAAGAATTGTCCATGCATATGTTTTGAAAAATAAAGAGCTTTAATATTAAAAAAAGAAGAAAATAGAAACATTAGAATTTTGCAACTGACTGGCTGTTGTGGGTGAAGGATAAAGAAAAGCCAAAAATAACAGAGATTATAATCCTGCATAACAGGAAAGATGGCAATACTATCAAAAAATTTTATTTTGGTAAATAAATGAGTTTGTATGTCAGGGAATTAGGCTTTTTATTTTGAGCAGTTTGAATATTAAGATTCGATGACTATCCAAGTAGAGTTATTTTTCAGAATTGCATTTGAGGAGAGGTTTTAACTGGATATGCAGATTTAGAAATCACCTGAGCTAGTTTGAATAGTGAGTACCACCACATTGGACCTAGAATCAAGAAGTAAATTCAAATCCAGCCTCAGGTACTGCTAGCTTTGTGATCCTCACCCAATCTTAACCTTTATCTGTCTCAGTTTCCTTAATTGCAAAATGAGAATAATAGTAGCATCTACTTTGCCAGGTTATTGTGAGAATCAAATGAGATAGTACTTGTAAATTACTTAGCACAAAGCCTGATACAGTAGATACCTCTTTCCTTCTTTTTTCTTTAAAGTGATAATAAAATAATAATTATAACAACTAGTATTTAATTTTATTTATTATAGTTGTAATATATTTAAGTAATGCGAGTGTATATATATACATATACATTATATATATATATATATATATATATATTAGAAGTTAGAGAGAGAAGAAATCAGGCCAAAGGATAGCATCTGGGGAAAAAGAAGATGCAGCAGGTGATGATGAGCAGTGTTTATAGATAGATATGAACCAGGAGATAGTAACCACAAAAGTGGAATGTATCAAGAAAGGAAGAGAAGTCAATAACTTCATATATTGCAGAAAAGTTAAGGAGAATAAACAGAGAAAAGTTCATTGGATTTGGATTAGTTGTATAATTAATCTTGCAGATAAACTTGTAATGTGATAAGTTTTCTGTTTGGAAATGAGTAATTCTATGACCAGGAGAAGAACTATATATTTTGAATATCTATCTAACACTTACCCTTGTGAATGATTAAAATTTGTTTTGTTTTGTTTTTTAATTTTCTTGGCTAGGTGTTGGGGTTAAGTAACTTGACCAGGGTCACATAGCTAGTAAATGTTAAGTGACTGAGGCTGAATTTGAACTCTGGTCTTCCTGACTTTAGGAGTGATGCTCTATCCACTGCATGATCTAGCTATCCTGGATTCTTTTACATAAGGTTGTGACTTATTTGTTTGAGCCTGTTGACAGTTTAGCATTAAATTACAGTTTTTCTCTTTAATTTAAGGAAGGAATTTTAGATGATAGTAAGAGATATGATTAATATATACACTGGAAATGCCAAGAGGCTTTTGCTATGCTTGGGTTTTTATCATCTTTAAAATAAACCATTAGACTTTTGGTCTAAATCAAAGCTTCTTAAACTGTGGAGGTCGCAAAATTATGATATCGTATAACTGAATGTGAGGGTTGCAAAAATTATGATTTATTATCAGTAAATTTTTTACTTATATACTTACTTTATATATCCATATACCATTTCTTGGGTAAAAAAGGATCACAAGTGGAAAAAGTTTAAGATGGTCTAGAGAGTATTTCTAACAGCCTATTATTTGCACCTGTAAAAACTTGGCCTGTTGTCCAAAAGTTAAGGTCATTAGCACCATGTACAATAAACATACTTATCATTAAACTAACCATCTTGGGGAAAGGATACTTTGTAAGGGAGTTTGAAAGTATCTATGGAAGAATATACTTTTGTATCAATAAATTAGAAAAAAATCAACAAACTGAAGATTAATTTATACTCCCCCTAACTAAAATGAAAAATGAATGTAATTCCCAACCCAGAAGTTTAACTATTTAGAAACTGTGAACAGAATCTCATTTTGAATCTAATTTCTATTTAGGCATGTGAATTTTTTTTAAGTAAAATGTAATTCTAGTCATTAACAATTTTAACAAGTACTTATATTTTTATCTAATAAGCAACTGACTATAATTTTTGACACTTGGAAAAACCATCAGGACTAGTCATTCTACACAATTTGCCTTTAATTTTTCCTTTTCAGTGCTTATTTCAGATGCCATATACTTTGTAATATATCCAGACTCTACCAGAAGCTAAAAGTGAATCTTTCCTTCTTTAATTTCTTAGTATACTGTATAAGACTTCTATTCACTTAATCCTGTTCTTATTTCTATTAGAGGAATATGAGATAGCAGACAAAACACTGAATTTGGAGCAGGAGGCTTAATTTTGTTATGTCACATCATCTCTCTATAATCACAGGTTCATAGTATAAGATCTGAACATTAAAATCTCTCATTTTAATGATGAGGAAACAAGGCCCAAAAAGGGTATCTGACTTGTCAACATCACACAAGGTCATCTACAAAAAGTGAATGAGGTTTTCAGCTTTTTCATGATCTTCAAAAAGCAGAAGACCAAGAAAATTACCTAGGTGTCTTGGGATAGAGATAGAGACAGAATTTGAATCCAGCTTCTCTGACCTCAAAACCAGTACTATTTTTATTATGCCTCCTCCCTCCCTCCCCCCCCCCCTCTCAGAATCTTTTTGATTCAATTCCTTTGTTTCAGATGGGTATGTGTGAGTATGTGTATTTGGGGTTCTAGGCAGGTAGGAAAAGTAGAAACTAGATATGTTAATATTTCTTTGAAGTCAGAGAATATAAGAAATTTTTCTTAATTAGTACAGAGCCCCATGTGACATATCTTAGCAACTATGTCCAAATACTTATCAAATAAATAATACTCTAACCCTATTTATATATTTCCATAGGATCTGGAGTTAAAGTTCCTCTTAAGGTTTTAACTCTCTTGTACTTACTTTTGTTAGATTTTTGGAATTAGTTAGTTTTTTTAGATTTTTTGGAGTTCTGCTGCCCCATTCAGCTCTGTAACAATAGAGAGAAGATTTGAGCTTTTTCTTACTGGGTGAAAGCTTATGACGACATAACTCTCAATAGCAGAGCTTATATATTAACATTTTCTCTTTTCAGTGAGTGCATTTTCAATTTAGTATTCTATCAATGTAATTTCAAGTAGACTTCTTGTGTTAGAAACTATCTTTTTCAGACTTTCAATACATTAAATATAATGTTGGTATTCAGCACTCTATATTAGAACCTGATTTAAAACATTTTAACCATAAGATCATAGAAAAATCATCAAATTTTAGCATTGGAAGAGTCCATAAAAACCAGTTAGTCAACCTTCCTTACTTTACATATCAGACCCAGAAACTCAGAGAGGGAAAATGACTTATCCCAAAATCATACAGTTAGTTTGTGGAAGAGATGGAACTTAGATTCCAGTCTGTGTGATTTTCATTCCCTTATTCTTTCAGCAACAAAATTCAAATGTGCCTTGGGTGTTATTGGAAATATCAAGAAGGTAACCATTGTTTCACCTAACACAAAGATCTTTTGTAGTAAACCTAATGATAGTAAGAGCTTTGCAAAGAAAAGTGATGCCATTAACTACTATAAAACTATGAAACAAAGCAAGAGCTTTATCAGAAGAAAATATCTATTTATTATTTTGTAGGGAGGAGAAATCCAAGCTTTAACTCTGTTAAACTCTTGAGTTCAAATTTACAAAAGCTTAGAGGCATATTACTTTTTCAATTGCATTTATGCTTTTTTCATATGATTAATGACCTCTTTGGAGAGAAACCTAGATCATGTAATGGATCCCCAGTGGAGAACATAATTCTGAAAGGAATTATGCTCAAGAGAAAAAAAATATAATCCCTAAGGACACCTTCACATACTTCTCATGTAGTAATTACTTTCCCACCAGGAATTAACTCATGTAGCATAAGCTGATGGGACAAAATCATTTGGAAGACTATTGAACTTCACTGACACCACGTAAACTGTCATTTCAGGACATGAAAAAAAGATTTTTCTTTTAATTTGTTTTTTTTAATTTGAACTTTAAAGATTTAAAAATATTTCCATTGGTTTTAAATCTCTTCCAAACATGTTAAAAATCATGGAGGTATTATAAGAGTTCTCTTTTTGGCAAGATTTGACAGTCTTAGCTATGCTATCTTATAAGATAAAATACTGATAAAACATACAGATACTCCATCAATTAATCAAAAGACATTTATTAAGCATGTTCTATGTGTCAAATTCTGTCTTATTGAGTCTTTAGTTATTTTAAAGTTGGCTCTTAGGTTAACAGTTATAAGGCAGGGTTTTGGGTTTTTTGTTTTTTTGCTTTTGTCTCATCTATTTAGTCATATGGATAATGCAAGAGGGAGTTTGATTTTACTAAAGAAAACATCTATCTATTTACTAAAGAAAAGTATCTATCCACCTGTGAAATGATACAAGCTATGTATGGCTTGTATCTTGTAAGCCAAAGCTTCTTAAACCGTGAATATGTGATATCATATGGGATCTCGTAACTGAATGTGGGGGTTACAAGATCATGATTTATTATAGATAAATTTTAATATTTTCAGTATTTACTTTTCAATATTAGTATTAGATTTGTATATCTATTTTATATGCCTGGGATTGTGTAAGAATTTCTCAAGCAAAAAAGGATCATGAATGGATAAAATTTAAAAAGTTCTGCATAGAATACATTTGCCAAAAATACAGTGTTGTGATATTTAGGTTGATAACCAAACTAATGAAGTAGGACAGTCTAAGTAATATGTAGATACATAATATAGAATTCTTCAGTCAGTTCATCATTTTACAAGGTAAAAATAAAGAAACATACACCCCAAAAACCCTTTGAAATCCTGTATTTCAGCAACATTAATTTTCCCCAAATGTAAAAATTTTAAATGTCAGGTCATATTTGTTAAATTATCTTTAATAATTGCCCTTCATTTGTAAAAATGCTTTTGTATATCTTTCTCAAGTAATTGATATTAACCATCCTTGGAATAACAGCTTAACAACTAATTTTCTAAAAACAGGTTGGTGGAAAATAAGAAGAGATGCTTACTTTCTATCCAAATTCATTATGACTCTATCAAACCCTTTTGGACAGAGTTTTTCATCAGGAAAATCAAACTCCAGAGCTTCTGGCAGACCAAAGAGAATGTTGTATCTACATTGTTCTCCATTTCTCACTGTTTTCTACTGAATCCTCATTTTGTTCATTTTGTGCACTTCCTTACGAGATCATTCTTAAGCAATGCATTATGTTAGTTTTTAATCAGTCAAGAAAATAGGAAGAAAGCATAACCAACCCCCTTACCTGCTACCCGAGCTCTGCCGGGGAGATCCCACTATTACAATTTTTTTTTTATATTCCCCAGAATTCATAATGAAATTGCTTTAGAAGCTTTAAAGGGATTGTGATTAACTTAATGAATGAAGCACCTTTCAGAATTCTGGGGAATATAATGCTCAGATTTGTGAGAGGAATATTGTTGCTCAAAAAAAAAAAAATTGTAATAGTGGGATCACCCCGGCAGAGCTCGGGTAGCAGGTAAGGGTGGGGCTGAGGCATCCCCCAGTACGCCCTGTTCACTTGCTCTCCCAGTGGTCTGGATGGCCCTGACATCTGACCCTCAACGCCTGACCCTCATGTTCTGAAGTCTTCTAGCTTGTTCCTCCACACCCTGCGAGGGATCCCTTCCCCTCATTTCCAGCCCAGTACCTAGGACTGAGCCTTCCATTCCCTGGTTTTGTAGAGGGACTGAGCCCCGGAGAGATATGTGACCAGCCCAAGGCTACCCAGTGGGTTTTCCACCTCTAGAACCCCTCTTTGTGTTCTTCCCTGGGCTGTGCCCAACTCCACAACCACCCAGTCAAGTTCCTATCAAGTCTTACTTTTTTTGCCTTCTCTCTGAGACAGTTCTTATGCACTTGGCATATAATAAACACTTAATAAGTGCATGTTCCTTCCCCTTTCTTGTCCTGTCTTCTCCTCTTTCTCCTTTGTGCATAATTCTAATCACTGAGCAAGTATTAACAGCTTGCTGTGTGTCCAGTACTCTGCCAGAGGCACTGACAAGTAAACAACAAGTATCTGTGATTTCTGGCATGGGGGGCAGGGCAGTCTGTGCAAAGGCTTTGAGGTGAGAGATGAAATGCCATGCTACAGAAAGAGCCCATGCAAGTGGAGTGTTAGGAGACGAGGACCCGGAGGTGCTAGGTGCTCCCGGAGGTTTCTTTGATGCTTTAGAAGGACTCATGAGGAAGCAGAGAGATACAGGGGAGGGTGCCGGGTACATGGACATTAGATGAATAGGGACTGCCTACTCCAAAAGGTCTCCTTGGGCTCTGCCCTTCTGCCCCTTGGGCTAGATACTAGTCTTCCAGGTGGAGGAAGTGATAAAGAACAAGTTTGAGCCACAGTAGGCAGAGTCTGTGCACCAAATCTACTCCAGGAGTTCTTTTTGCCCTATAAGAATTCGACTCCAAATTTGGCTCCAAATTTCCTAGGCCAGTAGAGAGAAGCTGACTTTACCACACTTAACTTTGTGCTTCAGTCAGAGGTAGAGACACAGGTATTCTTGGCCACTTATCTTTCTCCCTGCTGTTTTGGTGGGGAGCTGCCTAGGTCACTGTGCAAAGGAAATCTATTGGGCAATTCACAAATTGGATTACAGGTAATTGGAAGATGATGATATAATATAACATTAAACTTTGGACATTTTCATTTCTGACTGTGGTTCTATAATATGATCCAAAGTGGAGGAAGAAATTGAGGGACCAAAAAAAAAAAAAAAAAAAGACTAAATGACTCAATGAATGGTAATGATGGTCAGAGATGGCAGCAAACTTGGATCCAATTTAATTCCTGTGCTTTCACTGTGGACATTTGGTGTTAGTTTATAGACCATCCATAATCATGCAATAAAAAACCTCAAGTGGCGTCAGAATGCCTGGTGTCCAACTGTCTGGCATGCAGTTGGGGGGCAGCTCTAATAAAAAAAATTAATGTAATAGTATATATTATTGTTCTTACCATTCAATGCCTTCATCTGGAGTCCGGTCTATAGTAACAACTGATTGAGTTAGATTCCTTTTTTAAAGTAACAGAGGCCATTCAAAACAAATAGCCAAAGACTTGCTTGACCATCACAGATTTAGAAAGATGGATTATTTTCTGAATGCTTTTGAACTCACAGGTAACAATATCCTTATGTTTGTAGTAAAATGAGAGAATATGGCTATCTTAATAGAATCTTAGATTTAGAGCTGAAAGAGACCATAGAAACTCTTGAATTTACCCATTTTACAATTGAGGAAAATCAGGCACAGAGAGATTACGTGACTTGGTCAAAATCATATAGCTGGTATGTGCCTGGGACAGAATTCAAACTTAAATTTTCTGATTCAAAAGAATCACAGAATCTGAGAGACAAAGGGACCTCAGCTGCCATCTAGTCCATCTCTTATATAAAGGAATGTCACTTTAGCATACTTGACAAAAAGTTATTTAAATTTTGCTGGCAGGCTTCCAAGGAGAGGGAGCTCCTCCCCTCTGTTAGTGTCTCATCCTACTTTTGAACATCTCTAATTGTTAAGAAGTTTCTCCTTATATCAAGCTTACATCTTTGCAACTTCTACTTTTAACTTTTGATTCTGCCCTCTAAGACCAAGCAAACAGCTCTTAGGATATTTTTTAAAATTAATATTTCAATTTATTATTTATTTAACATTCTTTTCTTCTTATATTTTAAGTTTCAAATTCTCTTCAGCTACTAAGAAGGCAAGCAATATGATATAAATTATACATGTGAAATTGTGCAAAACATTTTCATATTTGCTTATTCCAAAAAAAAAGAGCAAGAAATTTAAAAGAGAAAATTATACTTTATTTTGTGCTCAAAGTTTATCAGTTCTCTTTCTGAGGCTGGATAGCATTTTTTTTTATCATTAGTCTTTTGGAAATGTCTTATTATTGTGTTGATTAGAGTAGTCTTTCACAGTTGATCATCATTACAAACATTGCTGTTACTATGACCCTCTTTCAGAAAAAAAAAAGTTGTTAATTAAATTCCTAAAAACCCCATTTTATGTGTGAATGTAAATGCAAGGCATGTGCCCCCTTCCCCCACCTCACCACCTCAGCAAAATAACTCCTTTTTCTTAATATAAAGAATCATTTAAGTTTCATAGTCACACCCACTGGTTTCACCCTCAAGGCATAAGTTTCATATAGACAGGCTTAAGAGGCCCCAAGATACTGTCTGAGCTCACATTGTGTGTGCATCTCATATAAAGCTCCAACTCCTCCCCTTACACATACCTTTAAATGTTGTATAACCCACACCCCTTCACAACAAAACTAAACCAGAGCAGACCAGCCAACTTGGTAACTAGGGCTGACTTGCTAGTGGAATGGGGAAGCCCATGCAGCTCTGCCCAAGGGGAGTAACAATCCAGTAGCCTTAATGGGGTGATCCTGTTGTTAGCATGAACAACTCCTGGCATATAGCTCTCATCAATCTTCTCCAGCACCATTCCTAGCCCTAGCCATTTACAACCATCTTTACAATAAACATGACAAATTGTACATCACTCCTAACTGAACCTGAGTAATTCATTACATCTGCACTTTATGTCAAGTAGCACCTCCCATTCTCACTTCACTTTGCATCAGTTCACATGATTTTTTGTTTGTTGGTTTTTTATCATGTTTTTCTTAAAAAAAAACATTCTCTTCATCATTTCTTATAGCACAATAGTACTGCATCACAATCATATGCCACAACTTGTTCAAACATTCCCTTACTGATGAACATATCCTCAATTTCTAATTCTTTATCACCACAAAAAGAGCTACTATAAATATTTTTTGTAGATAGATGCTTTTTTTTCCTCTTTTTGAATATCTGTGGGATATTGATCTGGTAGTAGAATTGTTGGGTCAGAGACTATGCACAGTATTATAAAGCCCTTTGGATTTAGCTCCAAATTCTCCACAATGGTTAAACCAGTTCACCACTCTAACAGTAATTTATTAGTATACCTATTTTTCCCTCATGCCCATGAGCATTTGCAATTTCTGATAGGTGTGAGGTAGTTTCTTCAGATATGTGAATATAATTCTCCTTCTGTTTTCTCTTCTAAATATACTCAGTTCCTTCAACTAGTGTTCATATGACATGAGCTCAAATCTCTTTCCCATTCTGATTGCCTTCCTATGGACACTTATGAACCTTATCAATGTCTTTCCTATATGTTGGTGCCCAGAACAAAATTCAAAATTCTCTATAAAGTATAATGAAGACGTAGTAGCGTGTAACTCTTACCACCCTATTCTTTGAAGCTATGACATTCCTTAATGTAGTAAAAGAATGTGTGAGCTCTTTTCAGGGAGCATAGTTTGGTTTTTCTAAGGCCCTTCCCCCTTCAGGTTAGGCTACTATTTTTTTTTTTCTTTAAAAGATACTGAAACTCATCTTGAAAGTTAATTGGCTCAAGAGACTGGTTCAGGTTGTTGATATAGCTTCCTGTTTGCTTGAGCAAGAAAGGCCACTGGGAGCTCCAGGTCCCTCTCTGAGGCTTCTTACTCTGGAACCACAGTATGACTAATACAAGGAAGCTGTGTATCCCGGTCTGAATCTGTGTGGTGTTCTCACCAAAAGAATTGCCATTCTTTTATTAAGCAAACCTCTTTTGTTAACTGTTAAATGACCTATGAATGACTCATTTCTTTCAATTATCAGGCCTAAATTACTGGAAACTGGATTAAGTAGGCTTAGCCCATTGAGGACTACTCCATCACATTGATGATATTTCATATTGAGCTTGAAATCAGGACATCATTTTTCAGAAAAAAAAAATGCTTTTTAACCATGCTTCTCACATTTTCTAATGGTGAAGTTTTTTGCACCCAACTTTTACTTTGCAATTATCCCTAATGAATGTTGTCTTATTAGATTTTTGAAATTCATTTGAATCCTGTCATTCAATGTATTAACTATCCCATTCTAGATATTTTAATGGTGCATTCTAGAATTCCCTCCAGGAATTGAAGTCAAGCTCACAGTACTATGGTTTGGATCCTATAGTCTCTTACTATTTTAAAAAATGGGACATTTGTTGTTTTTCTATTCTTTCAAATATCATTAAACACTCTCATCGATCACATCTTCTAGTTCATTCAGAACCTGGGAATGAAGTACATCTAGACTGTTGTTACTTAGTTGTATCCAACTGTTCATTACCCTATTTTGAAGGTTTCTTGGCAAAGATACTGGAATTCCCCAACTCATTTTACAGATGAGAAAACTGTTAAGTGACTTGCCCAGGGTTACAAAGCTAGGAAATATTTGAGGCCAGATTTGAACTGAGGAAGATGAGTCTTCTTCATTCCAGGACTCCTGGTTAATTTTTCCTGAAGCATTTTACTCCATGGGATTTTACGTATCTTTTATTTTGAACCCTTTGACATTTGCTTTCTCCATATCTAATGTACACCATCATATTGTCCAAATTTTCTCTTTTCCTCTATGACAAACTCTAGGAAATAGTGGTCATTTCCTTCACCTCCCCCATTACTTAAAAATTATTTTTATTAATTAAAAAAAAAGTTTCCTTTCTCTCATAGTACATTCTCCTGTTATTTCTACTTTATTAACCTATTAGTGAAAATCAGATCCCAAATGGCATTTCCTTTTTCTATTTCTGCCACTTTTAAAGGATTTATTTATCACTAAGTCAATTAATGAAGTTATTACCTATCCTGTTTTGGATGAGAATGGGGGAGAAGAAAAGGAAGTTAAGAGGAGATCCATAAATCAAATCTCACCCCCATCACTACTATATCATATTTCTTTACTGAGCTTGTAATCTAATTTTTAAAAATTCATCTGTTTCTTCTTTTTGTCCCAGCTTATCTGGAAAGAAAGATAAAAATAACTTTCTTTCCCAACATTCTGATCTTCACCTAAATATTCTCCATCATATTTTTCTCCTCTGCTGGATTTCTTTATATCATTAATATATACTTCTACTTCATCCTCCATTTTACCTATGCCATTTCTTTTAAATAAAGCATATTTAACCAGACTTATGGTCCAGTCAAAATCTAGTCATAAGTCTTAGGACCTCTTTGCTGTTGTCTAAACTTTGAGCATTTCTGTATAGATGTTTGAGGCCATGGCTTTTACTCCTGACTTTATTTTCTTAGATTTTTGACTCCTCTGAATTTTTGTGTATTTCAATTGCTATTCTTCTTACTTCTTTGAACTTATCTTATAGTATCTAACTTGGGGGATACTTATAGTTATATCTATATCTATGTACATCAATTGCTCTAATCTATCCTATCTATTTATCTATCCAATTTTTTCTCTCCTCTATTTTTTTTTTCATCAAAGGTACTTTAGACTTTAAACCTGGGACTCTATGTTGAACACTCAGAAGTTTTATGTAATATTTTTCTATTACAACAGAATTAAGTTCACTAAGCTTAAACATTGATGATAGGTGACATTTTAATTAGTATAAAACCCTTTCTTTTATTTACAAATTGGCATAAAATTGTTTACCAAATCCTTTTGGAGAGGCAATTAATTCTAAAATAAAGAGATTAGATTATTTAAGGAATAAAAATTAATATGAGTGCCAGAGAGCTTGTATGTTATAGGCAAAATATGCTTTACCAATGCTGAGTTTATAAGGGTGTTACAGTGAATAAAGGGTGCTGGACTTAAAATCAGGATGACTGAACTTCAAATTCAGCCTTACATTATCTGTATCATCCTTTCTAAACTGTTTGCTTCAGTTTCTTCTTCTGTAAAATGGGATAATAATAGCACCTACCTCAAAAAGTTATTTTGAAGTTAAAATGACAGTATTTGTAATGAGCTTTACATATCTTTAAGCATTATCTAATTCCATCTATTATTAACATTGTTAATTAATGCTAATATTATAATGCTTAAATTAAAGGAACTGAATAAAAAAGTCTGATCGCTAATGAGATTATGGTTTGAAAAATTATGAAACTCCTATTTTGATACAACATGGCCTCTAGAGAAAGGCACTATAATATTTTTGCTTTTTAATTCTTATGTGGCAATAATTGGCTGCTGTGCCCAACTGAGTAAGTGATGTGGATTCCAACTTGCTATATACAAAAATGATTCAGAAGTTTGTGACAATTTTCAAATGAGATGGGATTGGAAACAAAGACTAATTTGGAAAGCACTACATAGATCAATTAATGTAACTACCTCCCACCTACTGCAGGAATTCCTGCAATACAAGATCCTTTATAGATGGCATTCTCGGATTTATTTGAAAATGGCTGAATGTACACCAACTCATGCAGCAACTTCTCACATTTTGGATCAGTTCTAAGTATTAAAAAATTCTTGCTTATTGACCTGAAATCTGGCTTTCTATCACTTCCACAAGCATGGTTCCTACTTTCTCTCTGGGGCTATATTATATCCAGGCCCTTTACTGATATGAATGCTTAAGACTGGGAAAAGGAGGACCAGCTTTAACTCCATATGCCAGTACAATGTAATCAGCTTCTTCATACTGAAAAGACACTTTAGCCTGGAATTCCTATATTAGAAGTACTCTCTACTTTGGCCCCTCCTTCTGACAATGGAAGCTCCTCCTTGAGCTTCCATTTAAGTGAGGGTGCCACTCATTGAATTACATTCTGAACAAAGTCCATTAGTATCATATGTCAGTATTGTACAAGTATTGTATCAGTTTTCCATGATAGTATGCTTTGCACAAGTTCTGAATAGTAGACGATGTTCTTGTTGCTTTCTGAGTCTCCATTGGAGTGTAGCAGGACTGTGTGCTTGCTTCCCTGCTTTCTAGCATCATGTTCTCAACAATGTTGTTAGATACCTTCTAAGAGGATGAAAATCAGGTCAGCTACCACACTGAAGGTAAATTATTTAACTTGAAAAGACCACAAGCCAAGACTCAGGGGAGAAAGAGATGTTGTACAACTTTTTGTTTATAGATGATTATGCACAAATGCAGCCTGGAAGGCTGAATGTAACAAAGTATCTATTTTCTGCTACCTCTGCTAATTTTGGCCAGATGATTGACACTAAAATAACAGAGGTTCTCCATCAAACAGCACCACACCATTCATCCATGGAGCCTTCAGTCACAACAGTTGTAAAATTTTTGAATACTATGGATAAGTTTATTTACCTTGGCAGTATATTTTCCATAGTTGTCCCCATAGATGATGGAGTTGATCTACACATTGCCAGAGATGTCCCAGTGTTTGGGATTCTTTGGGGAAAAAAAAGTATAGAAGAAAGGAGTATTAGACTGCCTACCAAACTGAAGGTTTATAGAATTGTTATGCTGACCTCGTTGTATGTATGCCTGTGAAACCTGGACAGTTTAACAGCACCATACCAGGTAACAGAATTGTTTCCTTTTGATTCACCTTAGGAAGATTCTGAAGATTATCTGGAAAGACAAAATGGACTGGACACTGAGGTCCTTTCTTGAGCTGAAATTGCCAAACATTCAAACTCTATTACAGAGAGTGCAATGCTGATGGTCTAGTCATATTGTTTGAATGTCATTGTTCATTAGCCTAAAAGACTATTTTACGGAGAACTCATGCAAGGCAGATGCTCAGTGGAGATCAGAAGAAGCAATATAAGTATATTCTCAAAGTTCCTCTGAAGAACTTTGCAACTGATTGTGAGACATAGAGAAACATTGGCATAAGACTACCCAATATGCCAGACCTGCATCAAAGAAAGCACTGTTGTTTGTGAGCAAATCGGGATTGCAGTAGCTCAAGAGAAAAGGAGATGTACAAATGTAGAGATATCTCTATTCCAAATGTTCATATGGACTATTTATACCCAGCCTGTGGTAGAGCTTATATTAGTCTGATCAGCTACAGTTGGACATACTGCACTTTGACCCCAACATACTGATTGTCATTTTGTTCCTCTTTGAGCATGAACAACCAATCATGTCCCCAATTCTCTTTCCCTAGATTTTCAGCTTTCTTTTTTGTGTAGTCTTTTCACTTTGGGATATAAACTCCTTAGAAGCAAGTGCAAGAATTGCCTTTCTTTTCCCTGTTTTCCTCAGCACTTAGCACAATGATTGGCACATAGTAAATGCTTAATAAATGCTTCATTATTTATTCATTATTCTAAATTTGTGTCTAATGATAGACATGTCTAACACAGAGAGGAAGGAAGAAAAAAAGGAAATTTACATGATAACTTTATTATGTATTTAAAAAGAATAGCAAGTTGTACATAATAAATTTGCCATTTCATATGTAATCATTTTAAAATTATACCACATTATGGAAATTTTTTTATTCCATAAAACAAAAACAAATAAATTTTCAAAAAATTCTTCTTAAAAACAAAACAGACACCTTAGTATATAGAAAACTTGCCACTTGGAGAAGTTGAACAAAACCTAGTTATTTAGCTGAATTTTCTCTTTATTTAAAGAAACTTCTTGTAAATTAAAGTTTCCTAAATAACTCTTAGGAGATCTGTGTTCCTTTCATATGTCCTTATTTTTCCATTTTCTGACTACTGGAGTTTATAGCAGAAAGCTTCTTTATAGCTTGATTTACTAAATTCTTTTTCCTTTTCTCAGGACCTCTTTAATATTTTCTTCAAATTACCTTTTCTTTTGTGATACCTCTTTTCTTTTGTTTGAAAAGCAGAAAAGAAATGGCTGGTATTCTTCTGTATTTGTCAGAATGTCTAAATGGATTTAAGAGATAAATACCTTCTAATTCTCTACTAGGATATGGTTACAAATGCTTTCAAGCAACTTTCATATAAATAAGACATTTATTTGCTTGTGTCTCTGATGTGGATTGCCTGAAATATTTCTTTGTTTGAGAGACCTGATTTGTAAATGATCAGAAGTAGAATTTTCTTCTGAATTTTGTGATAATATTTGTAGAGAGAAATTAGTAAAAGGACTGTTCTTCTGTGATTAGGTGCACTGCAGCAGATTCTCTGCCGCATGCCCAGATCAGGATTCTCTGCCTGCCTTAAGTAGGGTGTTACTTTCGGTCAATGCACTACAGTAACCTCAGTTATGATGCATTATCTAGAGGAAGTACATTCCGATTGGCTCTTCTTTACTCTGTTGCTAAGTTAGGAAAAGATGCCATGTAATAAGAGCTCTCTCCTCTTCCTGGCTCTTCTCCCCCACTCCCGCCCCTTCCAACTCCCCTTTTCCCCTGCTCTGGGCTTTTCCCTTTTCTCTAAAGTAGACAGATCATTTTATAGACTTTGGGTTTCAATAGACTGCTTAATCAAGAGCATAATACTTACACATTTCTATGATCCATGGCAGAGTGATGACTTATCACATTATAGGATCCAAATTCAAATACGATTTCTGTCATTTATTATTAGTGTGATCTTGACTAAGTGAGTTCTCCTCTCAAAGGCCTTAGTTTCCTTATTTATAAAATGAAAAAAAAATTAGATGAGTGATTTCTAAGATTACTTCTGATCTGTAATTATGCAGAACAAGAATGTTTAGCTTCTTTGTCAATAAAGGCTATATGTTTTAGTTTCTTTATTAGCATTTCGATTGGCTTAATTTTAATTTTAATGACTATACCAAAATAGATCTGATGCAAAGTTTTAATCTAGAATGATTATTTTTTATATTTATAGTTGCTTTCTTTTTTAAATTTGGTAAAAAAAAAAACAAACCTAAGTGTTATTTTCATTAATATTTACATACTAAATAGCACCTAAAAGTCAGAATTACCTTTTTCAGAAAAATTATTTTAATAATTTAGTATTTTTAAATTACCATACCTCAACAGCTTTAAGTTTGAAATATGTTTGAGATTGTTTTAGGTTTTACAGTTTTGTTATGAAAAATTATATCTTTTTTTCACTTTAAAAAGGTGTTGTACTATTAAAGATTGAAAAAGTTTGCCTTGTGGCACAAAGGAATAAGAAGAAAATTACTTTAGGAATTTAAGGTGAAAGTATCTTATAATGATGTGTTCTAAAGAGTAGCTGAAAATGACCATATCAAATTCTAGACAAAAATTAGCATATTTAAAGAAGCTGAAGCAATGAACATTAAATTGCAATGTTATTGTTTCCTAATTTCCCTGATAAATCAGTTCTAAAATGAGAATATTAGATGAAGTGCAGATTAATAATATTTTGACTCTAAGATGTTTCCTAGTGATATTATATATATATATATATATGTATATATATATATATATATATATATATATATATATATATATAAACTCTTTGGTGGCACTGATCCCTAAGCAAACTATATCTAGTATCTTTTTCTTCTCATTAAAAGAATTTCTACCAATTTTGTTTCATTAAAACTTTGCTTATTGAGTGAAATGAGCAGAATCAAAAGAACATTATACATAATAACAGCTTGATTGTGTGATGATCAACTATGATAGACTTTAACTCTGTTTTTGCAATCCAGTGATCCAAGAGGATTCTAAGAGACTTGGGATAGAAAATGCAATCTGCATCCAGAGAGAGAACTATAGAGAGACTGAATGCTGATTGAAGCAAATTACTTTCATCTTTTTTTTTTATCTGTTTGCTTTTTCTTTCTCATGGTTTTTCCCTTTTGTTCTGATTTTTTTCCTTCACAACATGACTAATATGGAAATATGTTAAAAATGATTGTACATGAGGTTCAAATATGACCTCAAACATGTAATAACTCCTAACTGTGTGACGCTGGGCAAGTCACTTAACCCCAATTACCTCAGCAAAAAAAAAAAAAAAAAAAGGTTGCCCATGTATAATCTATATCAGCTTGCTTGCTACCTTCAAGAGGGGAAAAATAAGAAAGGGAAAAAGAAAAAATTTTGGAGCTCAAAATCTTCCAAAACCATCTTTACATATATTAGAAAAACAATATTATATTGAAATTTAAAAAAAAAACAAACCAACTTTGCTTATGTTCTAGGAACCTTTTGAAAGTATCTGCACTTGAAATTTATTCACAACTGGGAAAGGTGTGAATAAAATCATAATTGTAATAATGTTGTTTAGTGTTTTGAGATTTTTACTGAATCAATTTGTAGATTTTTGTAGATATTTGTATTGTAGATTTGTACAATTGTAGATAATTTGTACAAATTGTAGATAATTTTTACTATGAATTTCAATTTGGGATCCTGTGTCTTTAAGGAGTGATAATCTTAAATATAATCTTAAACTGTTCTGTTATAGAGTATATAATTCTTAAATATAAATTACACAGGTAGGAGGCACTGTGAATAGAGCATTGGGCCTGAAGTCAGGAATACCTAATTTCAAATATAGCCTCAGACACTTCCTAGCTGTGTGACCCTGGGAAAGTCACTTAACTCTGTTTGCCTCAAGTTCCTCATCTGTAAAATGAGCTGGAGAAGGAAATGGCAAACCACTACAGCATCTTTATCAAGAAAACCCCAAAATGAGGTCATAAAGAGTCAGAAAAGACTGAACAAAAACAACAATCTTTATATATAAAGTCACTAAATTGAAATTGGAATATAGGAGTGTGAACTTTCCATGATGATAAACCTAATACCATAATAATATCTTGCATTTGTGAAGCACTTTAAGATTTACCAAGTTTTTTTCTTAAAGAAGCAAATGAGAAGGTAGTAGAGAGATAATGTCATATGGATAGAGTGCTATATTTGTAGTCAGGAATACCTGGGTTCAAATTCCATTTTTGGCATGTGTTAGCTATATTTAACCTCTCAGGCTCTCTTCCCTTACATCTCTCATTCAGTAACCTCTTATTTGAGGTCCACACAATCCTGGAAGCTATTGTTTGTAGACTTCCAGGTCTTTTCTCTTCCTTCTTTATTGAGTTCAGTACCTGGTGTTAGAAATAACACTCTTGACACCGAAAATCCGATATCAAGGAAAATGTATTAAAGAAAAATCTTAAGGAATCATCTTACCGTTTCTGGCCATAAGCAGCCCCACTCCTCTTCCAGAAGAGGGAACACTGAGTAAGAAGTGGGGGAACCTTTATACTTGCTTGTGTGACGTAGCCCCTCCCTTCAGAGAATGGATTGATCTGTTTTATCCAAGTTACAATCTTTCTGATACGTCCACTACATGTTTCCCCTTAATATGTATAAAACATGTCCCCCTCCATCATACATCCATGTTCAAAAATGGTGGAAAACTCCTCCTCTGGGGTGTGTTGTTTAATATTCAACTAGCCTATTAAGCAGGCACAGTAGTGATTTGGTCAAGTCAGGTCATTGACCCCAACTAGTTTGGGCTGCATAGACTATTATCTTAAGTTTTGGGCTTTCTCAAAACCACAAGACTCTCTGATTAGCTGAATCCACCTGTGTCTTTCTACCTCTTCCTCTCCCCCCCCCCAATTCCATATTTGCTCAAGGCTTCTGTTGATTACTTAATTGTTCTATGAATCCTAACCTTCCTTAACCTCTCACATTCTGGAAACTTCTTGGTCAGTGGTACCCACTATCCCACACTACCTCAAAGCTTCCCACACTGTGAAAACCTAACTTTTCAGCATTTCTCACACTGGCTCATGATATTTTCTCTTCTTTCTCCTGACCTTATAACAGGAAATTTCAATATACATACTGATACTCCTCAAATACCCTAACCACTTAAATTATTTACTTCCAATAACCTAATCTTCTATCCCACCTTAGCACCTTTCCAAACATAGTTATCCTCTTAATTTAGCTATCATGTAAAAATGTATTATTTCTAAATTGAAAAACTCTAAAATTCCTTTATTTAACCAAAGTCTATTGATTTTCACCCTCTCCTTTCTTCCCATACCAAGGAAAGAGAAGAGTAGGGTACTCTTCATCTATTTCTCCACTTCCTTAACGCCTTCTCTCCAAAATCATCATCCCTGTATTAGTTATTCCTTTCTTTTTCCCCATCTTTATCTCTTGGTGAACTAGTTAAACTATACAGTGCCCTCTTCTCTTGGGTCCCTAATCTCACATCTTGTTGCTAGTTGTGCCTTGTCAAGCTTCAACTTTGAATCATTTCCACCACTTTTTACTTTTGGTTCTACACATGTTACTGAATGAAAGTGAAAAAAAAAAAAAAAAAGCATGCAATTCTTCTATCTGGGTCCACTGCAAATATATGTTATCCAATTGGAACTGGGCCCTCTCTCACTGCTGCTAGGCAATCAATCTTTCTAGGTCTCCCTAATGAACTCACAATCCCACTCTCCATAGCAGCTCTTTTAAATCTTTTCATCCTTCTTCCTCATGACTCCCCTTCCTCCCACTTTCCCAGCTGAGAACCTTGCCTTATATGTTATAAAAAAAAAAAAAAATTGAAGCTATTCCCTCTTCACAGGGATTTCAAATTTATTTTTCTTGTCCCAATCTCTCTGGTGACCTCTAATGTCACATCTCTAATTACCTTTCAGATATCTCAAACTGTATGTGTCCAGTATATATCTTAATCTCAACACATCCAAAACAGAACTCAGTATCTTTGTACACACCCCCAACCTTCCTTTTAACTATAGAGGGCAATATCATCTTCCTAGTCCTTCAGATTCACAACCTATGAATTTTCCTGGACTCCTCACTGTGTCAAACCCCAGATATCCGAACTGTTTCCAAGTCCTGATTATTTCAAGTTTCCCACATCTTGCAATTATATTCCCTTCTCTCCTCTGACACTGCCACAGTTGTAGTGCAGACTCTCATTACCTCATGCCTTGCTTTATACAGCAGATAGGCGGGTCTGTCTGCCCCAAGTCACTCATTCCCTACTCCAATCCCTTGTCCATTTAGCTGCTAAAGTGTTTTTTGCTAAAGCACTAGTCTAATTATGTCACACCTACACCTCATATCTGCCCCTCCCCACTCAATGAACTCCATTGGTTTCCTATTGCTTTCAGGAACAAATTCTAGTTTTCCTAAAGTTTACAATTCAGAATTTACTCTTTGGTCCAAGGAAAATGACTTCCTAGCACTAACTAGCAGTTTGTATCTCTAATGTTTAGCTCAGTCCCTGGTACATTGTAGACATTTGATAAATGTTTATTGAATTGAATTTGGATGCTAATTGGAATATTGATGTTTATTACTGATTTTGCTTTGTTGCCTGTGGTTTCTTTGGACATAATATACTTTCCCTGTTTACCTCTTTTTTAAATTTGGAATTTTCTCATTTATTTGTTTTGCTTTGTCAGATAGCATGGTTACAGCTCCTGTTTTTTATTTTTCTTCTAAGTTCACTTGAAGCATAAAAAATCCTTTTCTCCTCCCCAATCCCTAATTTTATTTTGTATATGTCTTTATTTTTAAAATGTGTGTCTTATAAGCTGCAAATATAGGGTTTTGTTTTCTTGTCATTTCTCATACCCTTTTTCATTTTATTGGATTGTTTAATAATTCATCTTTAAAATATGAGTTAGGTTTATATTTTCTTTCATTTCCAAAATGTTTTCAAGCTATTATTTCTCCCTCTTCTGTTATAAGAACAGTATTCTACTCCTTCAGTTACTTTACTTTCATTTTTTTTAAGTTATCTTGTTACCACTTATTCCTCTTCTTCCCTTCAACTAATTCTATTCATTAGTTTTTAAATTTTTATTTTTGTGCCCTTTTCCCAAAAAAGATTGATTTCTTTCACTCTCTTTATTATCTATCTTCTCTTTCTATCTACTCCAGACCCTCATATTCTGATTCATGACTTCTATAATTATCTAGTCTCTTTCTTTTCTATCTATTTCTCATTTACCTTTGGTGTTAACCTGCCACTCAATCCTTACCTATGACTCCAAGAAACTATGATATATGCAGTGGTTACACCTTGCTAAAACTGTCTCATTTAGGTGGGTTAAATCAGGTCAAGGGCAACTAAAAGTCCTCAAACCTGTTAGTGAGTTGGGGGATGTCTACTCTCAAGCATGTGAAGACTTCTCCTGACAGAATGGATGAATCTCAATAATTTATTCCAGTGGTCGAAAGGCAGGTGAAGTAGGCATTGTAGAATACTTAGAATTTAGTCAGAAATAAAAAATGCCAAGGCCGTCTACTGCATCCTATGCCAAAACTAGTTGTGTTTATTTTTGTCTTGCTACTGGACTTTGATGACTTTATAAGAGAGAATGGGGCTGATGACCTTGTGCAACTATTGATCACTGAAGTTCAGTTCATGCATGGATCAAAACATTGCCCCCTGTTACTATTGGAACTCTTCAAATATGATTGGAAAACAACAAAAATTCCTGGATTATACTCCAAAGAAACCATTGATAAGAAGAAAGTCCTATGATTTCAGAGAGGCCTGGAGAGACTTGCGTGAACTAATGCTCAGTGAAGTGAGCAGAACCAGGAGATCATTATTCACGGCAACAACAATACTATATGAGGATCAGTTCTAATGGACATGACTCTCTTCAACAATGAAATGCTTCAAACCAGTTCCATTTGTTCAGTGAAGAGGGCCATATACACCTAGAGAGAGGGATGTGAAATGTGGACCACAACATATCATTTTCATGTTCTCTATTGAGGTTTGCTTGCATTGTATTTCCTATATCGGATTATTCTTTCTTGTAGATATGATTTCTCCTGAAAAAAAATGATGCAATAACTATACATATATTCGATTTCTTAAGTATTCTAACATAATTATCATGTAGTGGATATCCTGCCATCTAGGGGAGGGGTGGGGAGTAGGGGGGAAAAATTTGTAACAGAGAGCTTTGTAAGGGTTAATGTTTAGTAATTACCCATACATATGTTTTGCAAATAAAAAGTATTAATTAAAAAAAGAAGAAAGTCCTATAACAAAATATTTGTAGTATCAGTTTTTATGGCAAAAAAGTGTGGCAGAAATGTAGCCCATCAATTGTGAAATTGCTAAATAAATTGTGGTGCATGCTTTAACAGAATATTGCTGTACTATAAGATAATGCATTTGATGAGTATAGAGAAGAATGGAAAAATTTATGTGAACTGGTGCTGAGCCAAGAAAATGATATATTCAATGAATACAACAATTTAAGCGGGAAAAGCATACACACACATACACACACAGTTTACAAGTGAATATTGCAAAATTATAAAGAACAAATGTGACTCAAAATAAAAGATAGGAGAAAACACTACAAACCCATCTTTTTGCAGAGATGGAAAGGCCACAAATATAGCACATTGGTTTCTTCAATGTGTTGATCACTTAGGCTTATTTTCCTCTTTTCTTTTTCTTTTTCAAAAATACTGTTTATTTTATGGATGGATCTCAGAATAGGATGGAAGGGATAAACTGTGTTGATATATAAAAAATGAAAGATATCAATAAGAATTAAAAAAAAAAAGAACGTTTATTGGACTGCTTTCCAGATGAAAGCAAACTTCTTCTGACTAGTCTCAGCTATAGCCTCATACCACTGACCCTGGACTTGTACTGTCTGATTTAGTTCCTTGGTACTGATTTCCCTGCACAGATTATTAGCACTCCTTTAAAAGTGAATTTTGGGAAAAACATAACCAATTCTATTTCTCTTATATTTTCCATTATTATTCTTTTTGTCTTTTTCGAGTGATGCCTCTTTTACAGTTACTGAATGTCTCCTTCTGTATCTTCATTTCTCTCAATCACTTTAAGATAATAAAAGAAAACTAATAGGACTTTGAATAATTCCAGAAACTCACCTCCTTTTTTTTATGTCATTAGTTGATTAGCTGTTATCCATTGTTCTCAAAGATAACCAAAATGGCATTTTGGTTTGTTAGGTTGAGTTACAATAAGTTTTATTGTAGCTGATCAGACCAATATGAACACAAAATGCTCTACTACAGGTCACACATAAATAGTTCAAGTGAACATTTGGAGTGGATTCTTTAAATTTGCACATTTTTTTTTTCCTTTAAGCTACTTCAGTTCTGCTTTGTTAATAGAGCATAGCAATTTCTCTGATAAGGGCATGCCATGCTGACTAGCCCTGTGTCAGTGTCTCCCATGTCCCACATCAATACCAAAATTCTCAAGAGAGACCTTGAGAGTGTCCTTGTATCACTTTTCCTGACCATGATGTGAATATTGTCTTGTATAAGTACTCTGTAAAATAGTCTTTTTGGCAAGTGGATGTTTGGCCTTTGATGTTCAATCTGCCAGCCCATCAGTGTTGTACCCTCTACAGTAGAGTTTAAGGTTTCAAAGGCATACAGTAAAGAGGTAAACACAAAAGCTCTGTGGACTTCCAGTTTAATAGTTAGCCTGTTACCTCTTCTCTCCCACGCTTTTTTTCAGAGCCTCCAAAACACTAGGCTAGCTCTGACAATATGTGTGTCAACCTTATTATTAATGTATACATCTTTGGAAAGTATGCTGTCAAGGCAAGTTAACTTATGTATGGTATTCAAAACTTCTCCATTTGTTGTAACCAATGGTTTCATTTATGTATGGTGTAGTGATGGCTGATGGAGCACTTGTTTTTTCATGATATTAATTGTTAAGCTAAGACTAGCACAAGCAGGAGAGCATTGAGCCACACTTTATTGCATCTCAGCTTCAGAGGCTGAATTGAGTACATAACCATCTGCAAACAAAAAACCACACACTAACTCTCCCTCCTTTTAGTGCTGGTCTTTTCAAGTTGAAGAATTTACCTTCAGTAATGGAATATTATTGTTTTATAAAAAATGATGAACAAGCTGATAAGGCCTGGAAACATTTTCACAAACTGAGCTGAGCGAAATAAGCAGAACCAGGAATGCATTGTACACAGTAACAGCAAGAATGTGTGTTAAGCAACTATGAAAGACTTGATTCTTCTCAGTGGTTCAATGACCCAAGGCAATCCCAATAGACTTTGGATAGAAAATGCCATCTGCATCCAGAAAAAGAACTATAGAGATTGAATGTAAATCAACACATGCAATGTTCACTTCTTTTTTCTGTTTTTTTTTTCTCTCCCATGGTTTTTCCCTTTTATTCTGATTTTTCTCTCCCAACATGATTCCTAAAGCAATGTGTATGGAAAACTAATTGATTAATTTAAAAACAAGAATTTACCTTCAATGTGGTAGCTGACCTTGATGCTGTATCTATCCTCATTGAAACCATTTGACAACATGGCTGAAAATGTTATGCTAAAAAGCAGGCATACAGTCTTGGTTCAATCCATTTGTGACTGGGAAATCATGAGAGCATCATCTATTATCTAGAATGCTGACAAGCATGCCATCATGTAAATGACATACAATACTGATGAATTTCCTCAGGCAACCAAATTTTGACATAATTTTCCATAAAACCTCATGGCTGACAGTATTAGAATCCTTGGTCAGATCTACAAATATTATTCACAGACAACTGTTCTGTTCCCAGAATTTCTCTTGGAGTTGTCAGGCAGCAAACAACATATGGACCATTTTTGGACCATTTTTGGACCTTTTTTGAAACCACACTGGCTCTCAGGTAAGATGATTATGTTCTAGATGAAGAATCAGCCCATTAAAGAGGACAATGGAAAGAATCTTGCCAGCAATGACTAAGTGACCCACCTGTGATTGTCACAGAACAATCTATTGGACAATGGAGATGTCTTTGAATTCCTAGAGGATAACCTTCTCTTGTCATATAACCTGGATAATTTCAGGTATATTTTGTGTGAGCAGATTTTGTAAATTTCTGGAATAGAATCAGCACTTGGTGCGTAACATACAAAAGGAGCAGATTTTGTAAATTTCAGTTGGAATAGGATCAGCACTTGGTGCTTAACACACAAAAGGAACCTCTTTCATTTGGAATTTCAGCTAGGGAGAGATTGACTTCAGCCTGAGGAAAACTCTCAATGGCTTCAGCATTGATTGATGACAGTCTGTTGAAAACACTATGGAAGTATCCAGCTCATCTCTCTAGGACAGTGTCCTTATCACAAATCAATATGGCTCCATCAGCACTAAGTAGTTGAGATCTACCATAGATCTTTGGACCATAAATTGCCTTCAGAGTATCATAAAAGTGCTTTGGATTGTTGTTATCAGCATAAAACTGAATTTCACCTGCCTTCTTACTGAGCCAAGAATCATACAACTCTAAGCTTTGCTTGTACTTTATTTTTGATGGAGTTAGATGCCATCTTCTTAGAGATGGACAGGTAGACTGGTAAGCTCTGTGGAGTTATCAGTTTTCGTTTAGCAGTTTCAGTGTTTTCCCATCATTTTAATCAAACCAGTCTTGGTTTTCTGACTCAGGTAAACAAATGCAGTGCCATACACCAGATCTTTAAAAGCTGCCCACTCCCTTTCTGCTTACTGTTGCCAACTGTGTTGACTCCAGGTTTGCAACTCAACTTCTCTGATTCAGAGAAGTTCTCTAATCTGTTGATGTTAATTCTTCTAGTGGCCATTTTTGCCTTGGAACCACCACTTTTGTTGAAGGCAAACATTTAGCTTGGAGAGGATGTCTATGATCAGTCCAGCACTCTGATGGACACATTGCTTTCATTATTTTCACATCTTGTCTGTCTCTTCTCCTTACAATAACACAATGTATTAAATGCCAGCATTTACAGTGAGGGTGCTTCCACAAAGTTTTATTGCATTAAATTAAATAGAATACAATGTTTATGATGAGATCCTGAAATACACAGGTATTCAGTAGTAAATGACCATTACTGTTACTGTTTCCAACTCTATCCCTCCCAAGGACTCCCTGCATTGCCTAATAGTATGAGTCTACTCTTGCATTAAAGTCACCCAGAATTATAAACTCATCCTCTTTTGACACATTAATGATAAAGGTTTCCAGGTCTTTCCTACCTTATCTGGATTCATCATAGTTGAAGCATAGGCTCTAATGATGGATGGTAGCAAGTCATTTTCCTACAAGTGGCAATCACTTGTAGGAATCGTTGTTCTCTTCTTTTAGTAGGCATACAAGCTTGTTAACTAGATTAGTTTTGATTATAAAATGTATATTAGGCTATTCAGGGGACAGATGAATTCCAATGCTGCTTCCAGTGAACAAATGACACCCCCCCCCCAGCTCCTACTATGCAGATTTGTGACTACCACTTCCAGTGCATAAATACTTGATGCTTTGTCATTTGTCTATAAGGTAAAATGGTATCAGTGACTTTGTTTGATTCATGCATTAATTGTATTTAAATCAGGCAGAGTTACTCAAAGTTGTCAGTCTCTCTCTCATCTCAATCCATTGGCAGGACAGAGTCAAGATAACTGGTAATGGCTCAAGATGCATTGAATGATCTGAGAGTCTTTGATGTCTAACCAAGTATCAAGCACTCCACAGAGCCTACTTCAGTTGCCTTCATGGTCAGTGGAGCAAATTATTCTCCTCTATTTTTTCTACCATAGGAAGTCTTCACATGCTAGGGTTAGACACTCCTCTTTCTTACCCATGAGTTTGAGACTTATTTTATGGTTACAAAGGAAAACTCATAGGACTTTAAATAGTTCCAAGAATTTACTTCCTTTCTTTATGCAGTAGAAACTTAACAAATGTTGATTAACTAAGGGAGAGCATTTCCTTTGATTCAGTATACATGTCTATACTTAAAGGATACATTCTTTCCTTTATAACCATTTTTTTCTTTTTTTTCTTTTAAATATCTTTTCCTGACCATACCCTACTTCATCTCACCTAAAATTGCTGTGTAAAAAATGTTTCTTTTCATATATACATATATACGCACAGAGAGAGATGTATATTACATATATTTATGAGTATATGTGTATACATACATTCACATTTTTATATATGTGTATCTTTCTGTATACAAACTTGGATATGTGTGTGTGTGTATCTAACTCTGGATACAGATAGGTATACTTCAGTACAGCATGGTACATGCCACTAATAATGTCACAATTCTATGAATTATATATGTAAATGCACTTTAGATTATTTCATTTGGATATGATAAACCTGTGAAATAAGTGTATTATTTCCTCAGTTTTATTGATGAAGAAACCGAGGCTCAGAGAGATTAAATAACTTATCTAAAGTAAAACATTAATAAACATGTTAAACAAACATTAAATATCTGAGATAGGTTTCAAACCCACTCTTTCCTAACTATGAGTTTATACCTTTGGGGACAGTGTGGAATAGGGAAAAGAACATTGTCTTTCTAGTCAGAGGACTGGAGTTCAATTCTTACCTCTGTTGCTTCTACCTATGTCATCCATGTGAACTTAATTTCAGTTTCCTCATCTGTTAAATGAGTTGGTTGAATAGGATGTCATTGATATATATTTCCCCCTTTTTTGCCAATCAGATGTGTCAAAAACATAGCAGAAAGTGCTGGTACTGGAAATAACTTGGGTTATGAATGATACACAATGCTTAAGGTTTATTGTAAAGGCAGGGCCAGGAATGGTATTGGTCAAGACTAATGGGAACTGTCTCCCAGGAGCTGTCCTTGCTTGCATAAATACAGGATCACCTCACTAATTCTATTGGATTATCATTTCCTTGAGCAGAGTCAGGTGGACTCTCCCCACCCACTAGAAGGTCAGCATAAGTGACCAAGCTGGCTGGTCTGCTCTGGTTAAGCCTGGATGATTGATGGGGAGAAAAAAATGAGTTTCTAAGCAATTTTTACAAGGGCACAATTATAAGCAATGGAAGGAAGAGGTTAGAACTTTATCTGGGTGTATACACAGTGTGAGCTCAGACAGTAGCTAGGGGTCCCTTAAACTTATCTATATGAAACATGAATAGAGGGTGGAACCAGTGTGTGTGCCTAGGAAACATACTCTTCTTTATATTAAGAAAGGAGTTATTTTACTAAGATGGCTGAGGAGAACAGGGGCACATGCCTTACAGTTGCATTCACACATAGTATAGGAACTTTAGAAATTTCATAGATTTCATAAATGGTTGTGTGGAAACTACAACTTGGTTTCTCTTGCATGTCTCTTATTTGTGAATTGGAGCCTTGTGATTACTATCAATATGAAATTCTTCTTTTGGAAATATTAACTAATTCAACTTTATATTGAACACTGCCCACCTTTAGACTATGAGTTCCTTGAATACTTTGACTTTATTTGTTTTTTTTTTCTTTTGCTTTATTTTGTGTCCATAGTTCTTAACAAGATGCATGACACTCAGGCAGGTATTTAATGCTTTTTGGCTTGACTACATTGCTTTCTATTTCAGTATTTTGCCCCTTATCTCCATGTTCAATCTTTGTTCATCCTTTTCCAAATCCTATCCATGGATTACTTCCACCTTCTTCCCTTGTACCCACATGTTACTAAACATAAATGGAACTTGTCAACAATCACATTTCCTAGGTCCATTATACATTAGTGTTAGGTGGTCTTACTATTGAGATAGGGCAGTCATTATTCTATATTTGAAGACCTTATGTATTTTGGCCAACATAACTTTGTGAGGAAAATTTGCTGAAAAGACTTTACTTTCAAAACTATTTCCTTCATATTTTAAAGCATTTATTTGTACAAAACTTATCAATTGATAAGGTCAATATTGTCTATTTGATATTCCATAATTTTCCCTATCTCTTAGCTGGTCATAAACTCTATTTATGATGGTAAACTGTATTCCTTGTCAATATAATTTTTTAATGATATGACATTTTATCCAATTGGACTTTGTTATTGAATATAATATGAGATATTGGTCTAAATCTAATTTCTGCCATTATATTTTCCAGTTTTCTCAGAAGTTTTTATTGAATACTAAGTTGTTCAATGATAAGTGTGGAAATATGTATACATATATTCGATTTGTCAAGTATTTTAACATAATTAACATGTAGTGGATATCCTGCCATTTAGGGGAGGGTAGGGAGTTGGGGGGGGATTTGTAACAGAAAGCTATGTAAGGGTTAATGTTGTAGAATTACCCATACATAAGTTTTGCAAATAAAATAAAATTTAAATAAATAAATAAATATAAAACAAAACAAAACAAAAAAAGAATAGTAAGTTGTTATATCAGTAGCTGTAGTCGTTGAATTCATTTAATGCTGTGTTGCTATGTTCACTTGGTTCTGTATGCTGTTTACCTAATCTGTTCCATACATTAATGTTTTTGGTTTTTTAACCAGTATCAAATAATTTAAGTGATCATTGCTTTGTAGTATACATTGAAATTTGATTCTACCAGATCTATTTCCTTCCTATTTTAAATTCTCTTGAGAACCTTGATTTTTTGTTGTTCCAGATAAATTTTATTATTTATCTCTATTTCTATACACTATTTATTTGGTAATTTAATTGGCATGCCACTGAATACAGAAATTAATTTAGGTAATATTGTTTTTATTTGCATAAGCCAACCTTGACAAATCAATATCTTTACTTTCATTTCATTCTGGCTTTATTTTTGTAAAGAGCATTTTGTAGTTGTTATTTGTATAGCTCCTGCTATACAGGTAGGTGGACTCTATGTATTTCATTCATTCTGAAGTTATCTTGAATGAAATTTCTTTTTTCTATTTCTTTTTTTCTGGATTTTGTTTTTAATCCATAGAAAGGCTGATGATTTCTATGGGTTTTATTTTTTATCTTTTTACTTTTCTAGAATTATTATTTCAGTTAAATGTTTACTTGATTCTCTGGAGTTATTTATATACTGTGATATTTTACTTTTAAAAATGTGTTGTTTCCTTTTTATTCTTATTTCCTCAATTTCTTTTTATCATCTTATTGCTAAACCCAGCATTTAATATGTTAAATAATATGGGTGATAACAGATCATCTTTTACTTCCTCATCTTATTGAAAAGACTTCTGGTTTATTTCAATTATATATAATGCTAATTCTACTCAAGTCAAATCATCAACAAGGATTTATTAACACCTCAGTGTTCCAGGTACTGTGCTAAATGCTGGGCACACAAATACAAGCAAGATAAAAAACAGTCCCTTCCTTCATTTTGTTATTCTTTCTATATATATTGTTATAGACACTGTATATGTTTTCCTATTCTACTTCTAGTTGAGGAACTTTATGGGGAAGACAAAACATAAAAGGTATCTAAAAAGTGGGGAAGGGGTTTGAAGGTACTCAGAATAGGTATATGGTCTATATTATATGAGAATTTGATCTAAATAGGTATGCTAGGATAAGGATAAGGATAAGGAAAAGGAAAAGGAAAAGGAAAAGGAAAAGGAAAAGAAAGTCTCGGCAGGAATTGAAACATGGTTTATCTAGGGTCTGGGAGAAAGCAGCCAACCAGAGCGAGAGAAAATACTTTTCAGGATGAAAGAGGATACTTCTAATGTAAGAAGCAATGAGTGGTAGAGTGTACTTCTAGGATGAAGAGGTTTCTGTGCCTTATTTGAGAAAGTCCTGTGGATATAGGTCAGCTGTGAAGCCTGTAGAGATTCTTGATTTTAGATAGATGCTACTTATATAAAGGAAAGGTTCATTTATTTCTATGCTTTTAAGTCTCTTTAATGGAAATAGACATTATATTTTATCAAAAGCTTTTCTCTACATTTATTGATATAAAATGATTGTTTGCTTTTTATTAATAATTCATGGTGTCATATTTATAATTTTACTATTTTACTAATATTGTACTAATCTTGCATCCCAAGCTTAAATTATGCCTTGTCATAACATATAATTAAATGTTTTGATAGGTTGCTGTAGTTGTCTTCACTAATTTAAAATTTCTATTTCTATTTCTTAGGAATGTGAATCTACAGGATTTTCTCTAATTTGTTTCCTAGATTCAGGCCAAATTTGTACCTTTGGAGGAATTGACAGTATTTCTTCCTCTCCTATTTTTGCAAATAGTCTTTGTAACATAGGAATCAGTTGTTCTTGGAATGTTTGATAGGTTTTCTTTTCTTCTTTTGGAAGCTCATTTATAGTTTGCTCAATTTCTCTTAAGATTGGGTTATTTAAATTATCTATTTCTTATATTAATCTGGACATTATATTTTTTGTATTTATTCATCTATTTTATTGAAATTAACTTTTAGGGGGTATAATTGGACAAAGGTTTTTTTTAATATTCTATTTTTTTAAATTTTGTGTGATTGTTTTAATCTCATTTTTCATGTGGATAATTTGGTGCTCTTCATGCCCCTCCTTTAAAGCAGACTAATGGTTTATTTATTTTATTGGGCTTTGTTTTTTAAAGATAGTTTATAATATTATTTATCAATTCAAAAATTTTTCTTTCAATTTCAATAATATCTAGTTGAAGTTTTTATATCTGTTCAGTTGTTCTGTTTTGTTTTATTTTTTAATTTGTTTAATTACATTCCCACTTAGGGTGTGTGTGTGTGTGTGTGTGTGAGATTTTTTTTTTTTTATAGGACAGGAATGCACTCAATTCCAGCAATCTGTATTTTATGCAATGTCCTTCCACTCCAATATAACAGTTCTCTTTGCCTGCCTAGTTTTCATCACAGATATAATAATCCTTTCTTTCCTTTGATATTTCTTCTTTACCCTCTGAAAATGAACTTTATTTTGTTGATGACTAATTCCTCCTTGAATATATCTTGCTTAATCTCCAATCCCCTTTCCTATTTCCTAGTTGAGTTTAATATATTTCTACACCAAACTGTGGGCATATAGTCAATTTTCCTTTGTCCATTTTTTTTAAGTACATTCCTCAACCCCTTCCTGAAAATCTTTACAGTCTTTTTTTCAGGTTCATGATTAAGTGAAGTAAGTTCAACCCCTTTTTCACTCTTTCTTTTCCAAAATATTTCTTTCCTTCTCATTTCTTTATCTTTTGTGGATCATTAAAATATAACTATACTGTTCCCAGCCCCTCTCTATGACCTTTTAAAACAGGTTTCTGAGATCCTTATTTCTTTTCCCCCCTAAGTTATTAACATTTCACTATTATAAGGTGCTAATCACTCAAATGAATTTCACTTTTCTAGCTTTCTTTTAATTCCTGTGTTCAAATTTCAAAGTGTCCATTCAATTCTTTATCAAGACTACTTGGAAGTACTCTGTTTTCTTAAAGATCCATTTTCCCTCCTCTGAAAAGATTATACTCTAGTTTTTATGGATAAGCTTTTCTTGGTTGTAAGCCTTTATTTTTTAGTTTCTGGAGTATTATATTTCAAGTTATCCTTTCCCTTATGACTGTCAAGTCTTGTCTGATCTTGACTGGATTCTTGGTGCTTAAACTTTTTCTTTCTGACTCATGGTAGTATTTTTTTTTTTTAATCTTAAAATTCTAGAATTTGACTGTGATGTTCCTGGGAGTTTTCATTTTGGTGTTTCTTTTAGGAGACTTCTGGAAGATATTTCTATTTTCACTTTGTTCTCTGATTGTATTAAGTCTGGGCAATTTTAAATTTAATTTTTAAATTTTATATTTTATTTTGAACTTAAATACAGTACCCCCCAAAGAACATTTTCATATGTACTACAGAATACAAAATGCACTTTATATATGAAATCATAAATCTCTATTTTTATACTAGTTTTTAAAATATATATAACCCTGAATTTCTTTTAAATCTATCCTCTTCTCTGTGCTTTTTTTTTTTTTTACAAACTCTCTATTCTCTTCTGTGAGTACAATAAAAAAGTGTTTCAGTGGCCCTTTTATTTGTATTACTATTAGTACTCCTCCGATTAAAAAAGTGGGGAGGAAAGGCAAAATCTTTAAAACAAGCATAAACAATTAAAATGAATGCACATAGTAATCATACCCAACAATATATGGTTCTTTCTTAACTTTGACTTTATCACCTTTCTAGAAGGAATTGGGTAACTTCATCAAAGATTCTCTGTAGACATGGTTGGTTAAAACATTGATGAGATTGCTTAAAGTCCACAGAGATAATGTGATTTCCCTAATATCATATTATAGTAAACATTAGAGGTGGGATTTGAATCAAAGCCTTTTGAATAGAGTACCAGGTCTAGAGTGAGGAGGATCTGACTTTAAATTTGGTCTCAGATACTTAGTAGCTGTGTGATCCTGGGCTCAACATTATTTGCCTCAGTTTCTCACCTACAAAATAAGTTGGAGAAGGAAATGGCAAACTACTCTGGTATATTTACCAAGAAAACTCCAAAGGAATCATAAAGTCAGATAGGACTGAAATGACTAAACAACAACAATCATTTGATTTCTCAACAATAGGTTCTTTTTCCATTTCACTTTATTACCTCTCTTGTAAACCTGGCTGGACCAAAAATTTTTATTTGATAATTTTTTGTTCAATTTCATTTTATTGTAATTCTGAAACTGATAAATTGCTCATGTATGCTTTGTTTTGAGACTCTATATCTTGTTTATATATTTCTGCATTTTTTGTTTTAAATTTTAATAGATTTTTATTCCTTATTTAAGGATCATTATAAAATGCCTAAACAGTTAATTATCCTATAAAATATAGGTGATTCATATTTATTGTTCATTAGTTTCAGTCATGTCCAACTCTTCATGACCCCATTTTGGGTTTTTTTTGGCAAAGATACTGAAGTAGTTTGCCATTTCCTTTACAGGTAAGGAAAATGAGGCAAAAATGGTTAAGTGACTTGTCCAGTGTCAAACAACTAGTAAAAGTCCAAGGCTAGATTTGAATGCAGGAAGATGAGCCTTCTTGACCTCACACTTGCCAGTCTAACACCACATAGATGTCCTGGTGATTCATATGCTCCAACAACTATACTACTATGATACTATTCATAATATACTTCCATATTTGAAATGTAACTGCAAGTAGGAGAATATACATGCTTGTATATAGGTTGTGAGTTCTGGATATAGAACTTATTCTCCTGACTAAGTGGGAATGGCAGAGAGACTTATCAAAAGGATTTCAGACAATTTAGTTAAAAAAAAATCCAAAAAAACTTTTGACTATATAAAAGTGATTTCCGGGTTAACTAATCTGTTTATGGAACTTTCCTTCTGGAGCCAATGAATCTGATTAACCCTGTAGAGCTTTGAATCCTAACCAGTATCCTACCAGTAAGAAAGAAAGAACCTAGCTCATAATTGCATTATTATGATATCATTTGAATAAGTAGAGGCTTGGCCTTAGTTCTTTAGTTCATAGTACTTTTAGGTTCTTTGTTTCTTATATTTTCCGTCTTTGTTCCCCCAGGTAACACTTAGTCTCAGTAATGAGTTGGTATTACAGTAGTGGTTCTTTGTCTTTTATATCCACCTCTCATAGCATCTCTTAAACAAGACCTTAGGGACTTCTGTTCAAAGTAAGATTGTACCTGAAAAAATTGTGAAATGTAAAGAAAAGGCTGTGAAATATGCTTTTTAGAGCAAAGCTTCTTAAATTGTGGCTCACAACCCTATTTGGGGTCACATAACTGAATGGGGGGGGTCATGAAATATTTGGCAACAATAAAAAATCAAATATTACATGAAGATTTCAAGCACAGTCATCTCATCAGTATACAAATTTGCTTTTGTCTTTATTAAATAGTAAGAATTGTTTTAAAATAAATTTCTTTATAATTCATTATCAGTAAAAGTTTGATTTGTATAGTTATTTTATATAGTTTTGTGTCCTAAGTTATATAAAAATTCTTCAAGTGAAAAGACATAACAAGTGGGAAAAAGCTTAAGAAGCCCTGATATGTAAGAATGATACAATGTTGAAGATCCTGAGGAAAGACGTTTGGCTTTAGAATTAGAAGAGATTCACATTCTAATACTAGAGCTAACATTTATTAATAATGTGGTCTTGGTCAGATCATTTATCACCTTCAGTTTCCTCATTTGCAAAAGGGGGATAATATAATACTTGAAATAACTCCCTCACAAGATTGTTGTGAGTAAAGTGCTTTGAAAACCTTAAAGTACTATATAAATGTGTATTATTGTTATGATATTAATTGTTTTCTTTTGTATTTTGTTATTTTGGTTTTGGAACACAGACTCTAAAAATGGAGACATTATTAGAAGTCTGTCACCACATAATTGGAAAATAATATTTTATGAGTACCCCCAAAATCTACATGGTTCTTTCATGACTATTCAAATGACCTCATTATACATGGGAGTGAAATATATTATTGGGAATCTTGGATATTTAAGTATTCTTTATGATATATTCTATATAGACCCTGAATCCAAAAGCTTTGTCTTTAAATTCTATGGTTTTCATTTTAAACTTAAAAAATTATTTAATAAAATCAGTACAATCTTGGATGATATAATCCTCCTCATACCCTCCCTCTACTATTTTGTCTAAGATAATTTTAGGCTGAAATTTCATATATTACCCAAAAGAAATTGTCTATAGGATCATGATAAATTAATTCAAATTTAAAGGTTTTAGAGGCTCTTGTGTACTACTGAAATTCTACTGGAAAAAAATAGCTTTAAAGAAATCATAAGGTCCATATTGTTGCTGAAACCATGGTGTCAGATATTGACTTTATGCCTGGGGTTAATTAATGAAAATAATTTCATATGGTATATGTGAATTTTGCTGTGTATGTGTTTGCACATATGGGAGTTTAAAGTAATTATGTATTATGTCTAAGATAATAAAATATTGGTGTACTTTTTTCAGGATACAAGACTCTTTTGAAAGGAATTTCAGGGAAATTCAGCAGTGGAGAACTTGTTGCAATCATGGGTCCTTCTGGAGCTGGAAAATCAACACTCATGAACATCCTGGCAGGATACAGGTGACTAAAAGAGAAAATAAAAATGCAAGGGCTTGGTAAAGCCCTTGGGTACAATCCGTTGCAATTGCACACCTATTGCCATTGATTGATTAGATGTTAGTTAAGTGAAACAGCTATTAATTGGATTCCCTGCTATTCTAGGTGCCATAGGAAAAGGTTTCTTAAACTTTTTCCACTCACAACCCCTTTCTACCTGAGAATTTTTTATATAACTCCAGGTATATAGATATATAAAATGGGTATACAAATCAAACATTTACTGATAATATCATAATTTTGCAGCTCCCACATTCAGTTCTGAGACCCCCACATTGGGTCATGAATCACAACTTAAGAACCTGGAGCTATATAAGATACAGAGAACTAAGTCTGCATTTAGGGTGCTCACACCTGAGTTATGGAAACAGGACCTGTATAAATGAAAAATCAAATAATGATAATAAGAGATAATTATGTGGTAAATATCAAATGCCTTTAAGTGTCCTGAATTCAGGGAAAGGTGATTTCATTATGGATTGAGAAGACTTCAAGAAGGAACATCATGGAAGAGAAAGAACATTGTTTTTTACATCATGTCATTAAGACAAATTCTATGTCTGATACTATTTATTGTGGGAAGTTATCTTGCCTATAAAATGAAGAAGTTGGAGAAGGTGATTTTTAAGGTATAATCCTAGAATCTATGATCCAGTAAAAAAGGATTTTCCCTGACCTCAGCTTTTGAAGAATGATTAAAATATATGATAAAGGTTTGAGTTGCATTTTGAAGATGAAAGGTAGCAATGAGAACAATATGTAAAAAAAGCATTGAAGGATAAGCCATCTTAGGGGCTGCTGGGTAGTGCAGTGGGCCTGAAAGTCAGAAAGACCTCAGTTCAAATTTGACCTTCAACACTTAGTAGCCTTGTCATTTTGGACAAATTATTTCACCTTTGTCTCAAGTTTCCTCAACTATTGTTGTGAGGATCAAATGAGATAGTTGGAAAATACCTTTTCTTCCTTACTTCTTTTCTATCCTTCCTTTTTTCTTCCCTCCTTCCTTCCCTCTCTCTTTCATTTTTTCCCTTCCTTTCTTCTCTTCTTCCTTCTCTCCTCTTTCTTTCCCTTCCTCCCTACTTCCTTCCTTTTTTCTTTTGTTCATTCCTTCCTTCCTGGTTTTTTTCCTTTCTTCCCTCCTTCCTTCTCTCCTTCCTTCTCTCCTTCCTTCCTTTCTTCATTCCTTTTTTCCTTTCTTCTTTCTTTCCTTCCTTTATTCCTTCCTTCCTTCTTTCCTTTCTTCCTTCCTTCTATTCCCAAACCAAGATGGTATACTTTGTTGGAAACTGATAATTTGTGTTGCTTTTATTTGTAATTTTTTTTAAATCAGAATCATATCATGTGGGAATTTTGTGCATTTTTATTCCATCAGTGTTAGCCATTATTAATTATAATTGTATAGAATTAAGAAAATCAAAATCACCAATATTTTTCCAAATAGAAGCATTGAATTATATTATTATATGACCTTACATCAAGTTTTCTATTAAGAATGGTAATTATTGCAAGGATAGCTAGGTGGTGTAGTAACTAGAGTATCAGACCTAGAGTCAGAACACTTTTATAAACTCTTTGGTTTATAGACTCAGTAGTGACAATGATGGAACATAAAGTATGTACAATTTTATTGCCCTTTGGGCCAGAATAGTTGGATCAGTTCATAACTCTATCAACAATGCATTAATGTTTCAGTTTTTCCATATCCCCTCCAACATTCATTATCTTTTCCTATCATCTTAGTCAATCTGATAGATGTGATAGATGCAAAATGTTTCAAATCACTAATGATAAAAATTCAAATACAAACTATTCTGAACTTTTGAACTTCTTTAGACCTCTTCATGTCTTGCTTTTCCAGGAAACATCATTGGGAAATTTTATTTTCTTACAAGATTCCATCTAATACTAACTTATCATCAGTATTTTCTGCCTCTCTGATTGAGTTCTTGTTGCGGCCATCTTTTAAGAGCTCACCTTGTGTGAGCCCTTTGATCTCAGAAGTGAGCTGAATGAGGCAGGAGAACTCATAGGATGTGAAAAGAGATCCAATTTATTATGCCGCACAGCCTTGTTGATATACAGTTTTGCAAGCGTGATCAGCACGTGAACAGTAGGCAATCCCCAATCACCATTCAGAGAAGCAGCTTGTGGGCATTGCATATACATGGTATCTGCCAATGGGAGGAGAGCCGACCCAACCACGTCAGCAATCCACTCACAGGTGAGAGGCCCTGTCAAGGCATCCCTACTCAGGAGCAACTAGCAATGACCCTCAGGCTCAACCCATTCCCATGCCGTGCACCAGTGCTGCTTGCTCAACAAGGCCATTTCTGCAATGTGGCAGAAAACTTATTGTGCACCACAGGTCAAGGTGGCCTTGGTACACCCTCTCAGCAGGGTCCTATATCCTAGCAATTCCCCCTTTTTATCTTTTTTAGATAAAAAGTTTCTTGAGCTGCAACCTCTGAAAAGATGGTGGAGAAAGATCTCTAAAGCATCCTAATATTACAGGGTAACAACAAAGCAATAGCAACATCACAACACACAGGGCAATCTGTGATTCTAATTTTAACCACCATGAAAAGGTATTATCAAATCAATGTTTGACTTTTTTTCAACAATTTTTTCTGGATTCAAATTTTCATGAGAAGCTTTCTATCAGATGCTAGTTTATATAAACTTTCTATGTCACCTTCAATTGTGTTATTGAGAAATAAATCATTCAAATGTCTCTTGATACTGTCCCAATCATAATCTTGTCCTGTATGATTATATAGCAAAGGGGTTACATAAACCTTTGTATATCTGTAGCCACATTGTAATTGAGTCTAGAGTTTCAGTAACTCTACTTCTGCTATTTCCAATGATACTTCTCTTAAAACTTTTATCATCTGATACAATTGTTCATCTATCTTAGCTTGTTGAGCAAAACCTGCTAAGACATTCCTAGCTAGTTCCTCTATATATCTAGCTCGGACTATACTGTTTTGTACATCAGATATGGACATTGCAAGAGAGACTGATAAAACTATAACTATAAATTAACAGTGATACCTAATATGAAACAGCTGATACATCTCTTTTTTCTAATGGGACTAAGGTCTGTTTCCTTCTTTTCTATTATGGTAGTGAATATAGGATTAGTCTTAGTATGATACCATTTCTCACATTTTACAGAAAGCATTGATACATAAGTAATAACAAATACAGTCTGATTTTCAATTTCAGTGTCCAAGTGTCCACTTCAGTATCCACTAACAGTACAATTCCAACAAGTAACATTGTAAAAATCTAATGTTTCTTTGGTACAATTACAGAATCTCCACACATGAATGCATATTTCCCTCCCAGACAGGTTTTAGTATAGAACTGATATCCAATTCTCAGGCCATTTTGTCCAAGAACCAGAGCCCAAGAGGTTTTCCCATGTGCCAAACTGCTGACCCAATTCTTGAGTGACAAGAATGTGTCCCATGAAGACTTGTGCTTTATAAGGGGCCAACCTGATGATCCCTTATGTAGACACACCACTGCAACCCTCCCACATGGATGAGGGTGTCTCTATGACAGGGTATCCCTTGCATGCCAAGGATGTGTATCACATAATATCCCATTCTCCCATGAAACAGTCCTAGGCCATGGTGGGTCTATAGCCCACCTTTTGGCCTCTGTTGCCAATCCTGATTTTATGTAACACAAACCCACATATACATACACACACACACACACACACACACACACATATATAGAAAGCATTTTGTTAGTGGTCTTGGGGGCATATCTACTTCTTCTTTTGGATGGCTGCTTCTTCTTCCTTCTTTTCTTTTTCTTTTTTATGGACAACTTTGAAATGTCTGTGGGGATCCACTACTGAAGGTTTTATCCTGTGGAGATACAAGAATATCCTTGCCCCCACATTAAAACCCTAAAGGGTCCTTCCCATCCTTCAGGATCCTTTTTCATTTACCATGGTCTCATTCTTAGGAAGCCTTCTTAATGAAGATGAGGTGTTGGCTTTTGAATGATTCTCTGTCTAAGTTCACCAAAGAGTATTTCATAGCTGGACTTAAATCATTTGAATCAATTTTTTTTTTGTAATTTATTATGTACACTGCTTTATATATTTCTGAGTGATCCTACTTTCATCTCCCTCGTTTTGTTTTATGATGAATCTCTTATAGGGGAGTTCCATGGGATGTTTGTTTCCTAAATATGTCCTAACCCAAATTGTTCTTGTACTAATTGATGTAGAGCAGCTGTTTTTTTTTCCCTTTGGTCAGGAGCCATTGCTCCACCCATACTGGTGTGTAGGCAGTCCAAGTCATTTTTGGAGTGGTGGAAGCCGCAGTAGCAATGACCTTTCCTAAAATTCTGTGGTTATTTTTATTCCTTCATTGGTGTAAAACTTCTCTACCATAAATTAATATGTAAGCCATCTATTATTAAGGGAAAAATAGTTTCTGTATTTACGTCTTTTTGCCAATTTACCGATTCAGTGGACATCAAAGTCTCCTTACTGCTTGCTACTCCTGGCACTAAGTTGCTAAAAGTATAAGTTCTTGTTTGCTCCTGGAGCAACCTGAGCAGCAGTCAACCAAGTCTGTTCTAAAAATTCTGTCATCCAGATTTCATTCTTAGGCTTTACATTAAAAGAACTTTTGAAAGGCTGTAAGTCTGAATAGACACAAGAGTAAGGTGGAGCCAAAGGTGGTAGAGGAGGGGGAGGTCATTCATTATCGTTCTCCTCAAGAGAGGGACATCTATTGCTAAGAGATATGCCTGTCTGTGCTTCAATTGTAAATTTCCTGATATCTTTTTCTGGTTCTGATTTCAGACTTTGTTTAAAATGGCTTTTTTGTATTTCTCCTGGGCATTGCTTACCATAAGCAGTGAGCTGTTCACTGAAAACAATCCATCTCTCACAGTTATAATATAATGTCTCCTAATTAGACTGCGCACCCCTGCTCTTTGATACATTTATATACAGTCCTGACATATACTTTCCTGTCTAAAGGGAGGATGTTGCCTACTTTCTGCCCCATTAGGTTACTTAACCGCTATCCGCCGCACTCTGCCTGGTCTGGAAACAGCACAGTTTGGCGGGCTCTCCCTCTGGAGTCCTCTTAGAGGTTGTCTTGACCACGTAGCAATGTTGATCGCAAAGTGGTCGCTCTCGCACCATTCCAAGGCCCTGTTCCTCGGGCACCAGTTGTTGCAGCCATATTTTAAGAGCTCACCTTGTGTGAGCCCTTTGATCTCAGAGGTGAGATGGAGGCAGGAGAACTCATAGGGTGTGAAAAGAACTCCCTCCAGTTTATTATGCCGCACAGCCTTGATGATATACAGTTTTGCAAGCATGATCAGCACATGAACAGTAGGCAATTCCCAATCACCATTCAGAGAAGCAGCTTGTGGGCATTGCGAATACATGGTATCTGCCAATGGGAGGAGAGCCGACCCAGCCACATCAGCAACCCGCTCACAGGTGAGAGGACTTGTCAAGGCATTCCTGCTCATGAGCAATTAGCTGTGACCCTCAGGCTCAACCCATTCCCATGCCATGCACTAGTGCTCCTTGCTCAACAAGGCCATTTCTGCAATGTGGCAGAAAACTTATTATGCACCACAGGTCAAGATGGCCTCAGTACTCCCTCTCAGCAGGGTCCCATACCCTAGCAAGCTCTAACTAGAAGGTAGAGCTATAGGCCCCAGCACGTCCATTTAAGAAAGGGGCTTGGCACAGTCTTTGCTCAATTTTGTACCAGCTATGTTGCTTTTGGATTTCTCCATCATCAATCTGTACTAATTATCTTCTTTCCTTCCTCACTATCCCCTCAGATTTTCAGTTTTCTTTTGGGTATTATCTTTCCCTATTAGACTGAAAACTCCTTCAGGGTAAGATTGGTCTTTTTGTAACTTAAATTTTTATTTCTGGCACTTAGCCCAGTACCTGGCACACAGTAGGCATATAATAAATGTTTATTGACTTAATTATATTTAAAAACATATTTAGTACAATATATGTAGTGAGAGAAAAGTCAAGCAAAACTTCACAATTTCATATAACCAGCCTCCTTTTTTTTCTGTATGTATCATAAATTAGGTCCATAATAAATTCTTACTTATGACATTTTTCAGTGTGTATCATTTACTATTCAAAATCAAAGTAAAGTTCTTAAAATTACACAATATATGATGTCCCAAAAGATTTAGTACACTTTTAATCTACTTAAGCTTTCATATATTATATTATTTCATACCACATACTACATATATATATATATTTAATTTTAAAAATATTTTAATAATGTAAGCTATTAGAGCTTATATAGCTTAAAACTATACTATGACTTTTTGGTCATCTTGTTTCCCTTATTACCCTATATAATTAAGTGCACATTAGCATTTACTAAGTAAACAAAATAAAGTTACCTTATGTATAATTAGGTATTTATTAAATATCATTTTTTATATTTATTGGACAAATATTCATAGGATCCTTGGGTTATAGGTTGAAAATTGGAAAAAAAATTCAAAATCATCTATCCCATTTCATAATTTTAAAGATATAAATATTTAAAGATAAGTCCTCTCTGAGGTCCAGAGAAGTGACTTGCCTAAAGCTACCCAGATAGTAACTAGAAGAACCAAGGTTGTAGCCTCAGTCTTCTGGTTCCCATATCTTTCTACTTCACTATGAGTTAATGAGAAAGAAGTTTACTCAAGTTCATTTCTTGATGCAAAGGATCCCTTACTCTAATCATGGGTGGGAAAATTCTTTTTATTTGGCTATTTGAATATTTTTAACATCATTTGTGGCCCATAAAAAATTATCGACTTAAAAACTCAAGTAGTGGGAAATTGTCTTACCTAGCTTTCAGTTCATCATTGCTTATGGTTGCTGTGGCTGGGCCAGACCAAATGATTTAGTGGGCCTAATATGGCTCACAGGCCAGATATTCTCCAACACTGCTCTAAATAATGCTACTATTATAGCAAAACTGTTTGTAAAGGTTTTTGAGCCATCTAGACCATCTCCTTTTTTCTGTTAATGGCCTAAGACTTAGAATGGTTACATTTCTTCAAGATCATACAAGGGAGAAGCAACAGCTAAAATTTGAATATAGGTCCTCTGATTCACAATCCAAAGACAAAATGGAGATTTAATTATGTAAAAATTAAAAGCATACAGAATAAGGATAGGAACAGACTAGGAAAAATTGGTGCAATAAACATTTCAGAAAATTCTGGCATCCATAATCTGCCATTTTCCTGAAGATAAATAGTTAAAAGATGTGATTCTTAAAGAGAAGAAATATGGCATATCAATATTTATGTGAAAGGGATGTCTAATAAGAGAAATGAACACAACTCAGATAATGAATAGGAATGAAAATGAGAATTGGGTTGGTTTCATGGAATCTCAGAACTTCCTATTCTCTATAGAATTTAGGAAATAGTACTAAATAATGCATTCCTAATTGCCTTATTTTGAAACACAAAAGCCACTACTTCATTCTTTTTTTTAACCTGTCAAAGCACTTAATGAATCTCATGCTATTTTTTTGCTTTCAGAATTGGGTTTAAGTTAAGTTCAGAAATATTCATCATATTTTCATGTTGGCTTAGATATGCTGCTCCTAAGAAGTCTTTGGGCCTAACTTTTAGCAAGAACATGGAATCATAAATTTCACTCATTCTCAGAAAGTATTATAAAAACCAGAGGGTATCTATTTCATCCTCAAGGGGTACATTTAAAGGCATGCACATGCATCTGCTTTATTTATTTATTTAAGAGATCATTATGACTGACTATATCTTATAGAAAGCCATATGCTTGATTTCACTTTTCTGTGCTATTAATTTTCCTTACTTAATAATATGAATGGTTACTGAGTTGTGTCAGTTGTCATTTAAAACCATTCACAATTTCCTTGATGCAGCTAGATGTATCCTCTCACCTTCCCTTCTTCTCTAGTGTTAGGTGACAAAAAAGGAAAAATGAAAGTTTTATCATTTTACCTTTTGGCTGACTGGTTTCTTTCCTTGTTGGCATTTTAGAGAGACAGGGATGAAAGGATCAGTTCTCATCAATGGACTGCCTCGGGACCTCCGCTGTTTCCGTAAAGTATCATGTTATATTATGCAAGATGACATGCTGCTTCCTCATATTACTGTGCAAGAGGCCATGATGGTAAGATTTCTCAGCTCTGTGATTCTTTTCCTGATGTTTTCACTGTTTTGTTGATTTTATTTTTAATTGTCAGAAAATATTTGTCAAGAACATAACAGTCTATGTTTGTATATCTAGGAATATAGTCTAATCATATGATTCAACCCCCTCCTTTTATAAATAAGGAAACAGACACAGAACAAAAAGAGGTAACTTGCCCAAAATCATATAGCCAATGACATTTGGAACATGAACTCAGGTCAGGAATCAAAAGATTCCTGGTCTAGAGTTCTTTCTATTCTGAACCCTATCTTTTGGGGTATGTTATATGAAATCTGTCCCACATTACATCTATACATATTAATTGATTGTGATCATTTAAAAGAATGTCTATGTCATGGCAGGAGAACAAATATCAAGAGTATGCATAAGGTAAATTATAGTGGTTGTTTACTGAGATGATGGAACTAGAGCACTAGAATGTATACTATGCCTTATAATATGGGTTTACATTATTCACTGGGTAACCACAACAACATTCAATAGCAAACTGAACTCTCCTGTTACTTGAAGATCATTTCTCACTATTCTTAAATTTTGGTGTAGAATGCTAACACTGTAATTTGTTATTACACTAGGATTTTCTTATGCTTGAGGAATGGGACTCTTATTACTGACTTCCCTGAATTCCTTTTAGTTTCAACTAAAATTCCATCTTCTAATGTTAATTTCTTTCTATTTTTTCATATGTATAAGCTGACTGTATATATTTGTTTTCAGGTAGTCCCTCCCATTAGATCAAAAGCTCCTTGGAGGCAAGGACTTCTTTTTTTTGTGTGTGTGTGTATTCTTAATACTTAGGAAGCTCTTCTCATCCAGGACTTGAATTTAGCTTTATTTAATAGGATAGCCATCATCATCATATCTTACATTAAAATAGACTTTAAAGTTTGCAAAGTGCTTTGCAACTGTTATCTCCTAGATTCTTCAAAGTAACCCATGAAGTAGGTGCTACTATTTTCCTAATTCTACAAGGAAAGAAACTGAGGCAGTAAAAGGTTGAGTAATTTTCCCAGAATCACACAGCTAGTAACTATCTAATTCATAATGTGAATTCAGACTTTCCTGACTCAGCCCACTGCTTTTTACTTTGTCACCTGGCTGTCATAGTGAAAAGTTTGGATTCAGATGATGTGTAATCATTATAGCTCTGCCTCGGATGATTATAACCTATTTGACCTTGGACAAGTCTCTTATTTTCCCTGAGTCTTAGTTTTATCTATAAAATGAGTTGGTTGAACTACATAGCTTCTGAGATCCTTCCAACTTTAAAGTAGATTTTTTTTTTGATTTTTAGAGTTTAGACTTTGCAACATTCTTACTAGTGTCGGGTATGTATTTATGCAAGTATATATATGTATATGTATGTATTTTCATATTGTATACACACATGCGTACAATATAGATTAGAAGATACCAAAGGATCCTAATTCATTAAAATATAGGAATTTATTTCAGGTTTTTCTGATGTTTGTTCTTCCCTATAGCACATTATATAAAGACTCTTAAAACCCTATTCTTCAAGGAAATTTTCTCATTTCACTTGATTATAAAAATTTGCATTCCAAATCACTATAAGTAGTAGTCTGGATTGTCAGAAGGTTTATTTGTGTCTAAAGAAGATCAATGGGAAGTTGGGCATAGAACCTTCAGGTGAAATACTGAAAAGAAATAGTAGCCATTTTGAATTAAAAAATCCATTCTATTAAATATTTATGTAATATGTGTAAGATTTTGTTGCCAAGCACAGGAGATTCAAAGAATAAATGAAAATGTAATCTCTGCTCTTAATATATACCATTTGAAAAGAGAAGTATAGATAATTGTTTAAGGAAGAGAGGAGAACATTGATAGCTAGGAGGAAACAGTGAAATTATTCATTTTTCTATTATATCTATGATCCAGGTATCTAGCATATTTATATTATTATATGCATGCATTACATCATAGATTGACCATGTGACTTAAAATATAGATACTCTTTATATAGTCTTTCAAAGCTCAGACTTAAAGTTCTTGATTGAATGAAATGCATTATGAAGTTTCTAAAAGTCAAAAGCTTTGATTCCCAGGGCTATTAATGACTTTTTCTTGTAACTTTATTTGCATTGGTTAGGATCTTTTATAATCATTTGAAACTATGATATATACTGTCTTCTTTTAAAATAAGTATAAAATAATCTTACCTCTGACAATAGCATTTTTTTTCCTCCAGAAATTTTAACCCACATCTTATTTAATCATAGCAAGTGAGTAAACTAAGGTTCACTCAGAGGGGTTAGTTAGTCAATAGGCATTAAGTGCCTACTATGTGCCAGGCACTGTTCTAAACACTGAGAACACAAAAAGTGGCAAAATACAGTCCTTACGCTCAAGTAGATCACAGCCTAATTGGGGAGACAACAATCAAACAAATATAAACAAACTCTATACAGGATAAATAGGAAATGATTGAAAGAGGGAAGGCAGTAGAATTATGAAAAGTTGGGAAAGACATTCTGTACGACCTAACTTCTTAAACTCTGGTTCACAACTCCATATGTAGTTTCATAACTGAATGTGAAGGTCCCAGCATTATGATTTATTATCAGTAAATGTTTGGTTTGTATATCTATTCTATATACCTTTATACTCAGGGTCATGTAAAAATTTCTTGGGCAAAAAGGGGTCTCAAGTGGAAAAAGTTTGAGAAGCCCTGTATAGAAGATGGGGTTTTAGTTGGAATTTAAAAAAAAATTATTCTAATAAGGAAACTGGGGCATTAGATAGGTATTTAGATGAAAAAAGCAAACTCCCTGAAGTTTTCTTTTCAAAACTCTTTCTATAATTGAATTACAACAAAAGTAATTGAGTTGATCTGAGAAGTGAGATGTCCTTTAAATTATGTGAGAACCTTTTATGGGACCTTTTGTTTGCTTTGGCTTTGTTATTTACAATTTGGTTCTTCCAGATACAACTTCTTTCTACATAACCTTCTCTGGGTTGTTTTTGTTCTGTTTCAGGTTTCTGCTCATCTAAAACTTCAAGAGAAGGATGAAGGCAGAAAGGAGATGGTATGTCTAAGTCTTAGAAATGCATCTTATTAATTATTTAAATCAAATTAGGCCTTGTGTTAGTATAGCTAATGCCTTGTTGTTGCCCAGTACTCATAGCTGCTTGGATGCAAAGAAGATAGAACAATGTCTGGAGAGTGTGAATAATTTTCCTCCCAGATATTAAAATTGAAGTTATGAAATGACTGACATAGCACCAAAAATTGCTATTTAGGCCCTACATAATGGTAGGCGGCACCAAATGTAACAGTTTGATCATGTGAAGAATGGCTATTCTCTTTGACAAAAGGTAGATTTATTTAGGAGAAGAGGTTCCAGACAAAATAAAGAGATACAACATACAGCAAGAATGGCAAATATGAACTTGAGTAGGAGAGTACATAGCAAGGAAAGGAGTTTTAATAATTAATGATGGAAAAGACAAGTTCCTAGTAGAATTTACAATGAGCCAGGAGAAAGGAAACATCTCATGAGGTTGGAGTGTACCCTTAGTTGGCTAAAGGGAATTAACACCCTAAAAGAGTTAGTTGGTTATAAGGAAGAAGAGAGGAGAGATGCCATAAGACATTTAGTGGGTTTAGGAAAGATACCACCTGGAAAGGGGTAAGGGAAAGGGAAAAAAACAGCATGAGACAGAGTGTCCTTGTGGACTGACCTAAAGGAGATTCAGCAAAGATGGCATGGGTCATAAGTTGATTTATAGGGGAAATTTAACCTCAGGGACATGACTGGATTTTCTAATAGGACAAAGGTGAGCTGCCCATGACTTCCACAGAGAGTGGGCCTCATAGCTTTGACATAACTTGGATTTCTGATTGGATGACCTCCACAGAAGTTAGGACCTTGGAGCTAAACTGATCTCTATCAGAGCCTTTTCCCTGCTTGCCCCAGGGAACAATTTCATCAGTGCTCCATCCACACTCTGCAGGACCTCATCAATTAGGTATCTCTGAAGGTTTGGAATTTTGTTTGATCGAAGAAGATTAAGTGAACTACTCTTAATTGGTCTTTTTGAATGTGGTTCTTCTAGCGGGCCTTGTTCATTTCTTCCTCTTCTCTCACTAGGCAAGACTTTCCCTTTAGCATTCATTTTTCTCTACTTCTAATTAGTTTGTACTTTACATTTCCTTTTTTGGGAGTACTTTCTCCTTCCAGCCTCCAATATAATGGAAAAGGATGATTTGTTTTTGTCTTTGAATCCTTAGTATCTAGCAGAGTAGGTCACATAGTAGGTGCTTAGTAAATGTTTCTTCAGTGAATTCAAAATGAATTAAAAATCTCTTTAATTATTGCAGAAGGTAGTATGGATAGGAAACTGATATGCAACCCAAAAGATCTGAGTTCAAGTCTTGCCTTTGGAATACTGGCATTGGAATACCAAACAAGTTTTTTTGTTTTTGTTTTTGTTTTTTGTTTGTTTGTTTTTTAGACAACTTTCTAAGATTAAACTTTGCAGAGAAAACATTGAGCTATATTGGTAGAGGAAGTTTCTTCATTTGAGAGTTACTTATGCCAGTGAAATCACAGGTCCATTCCCTTTCCCTATCCTTTATTTTAAATTAGGGTTTCTTATTGATAAAGGTTTTATCATTAATATTAAATAATTTCAATGTTTCTGTAAATGCTATTTTAAATCTGTATTTGTTGTCTCAGATATACAATATATGTCATCTCTCAGGGAAGTGAAAAGTTTACATAAGGAATCATTCATTCCTCATGAAATACAGTTATTTGATAAATTCTTTCCCAGGTGAACCTAGAAAAGAGAAGTTCATTATTTAATTCATCTACAACCAATAAACTATGGAAAGAGGAAGTGAAAAGGAAGAAACTTTATTAACATCTTCACAGAGAAAAGTCTTAATAATAAGAATCCCTGACTTGTTGACATTCTTTTTCCTATTTTGTCCTATATTAGTAAGATTATAGCTTAGAAATGTTCTCTGCATTCCATCATTGAAGAAACATTTTGTGCCAACCAACCCTGAATAATTAAAAAACCCAAAATAGTAATAGTCTTTCTTGTGAGTTCTGTTTTTCATTAACCCATCTCCTAGTTAAAATAAAGTAATTGAACTCATAGAGTAGTACCTGGAATGCTCGGATGGCAAGGACCTACATTAATAAGAACAATGACAAACTATTATACACTATCAGATTCTTGTTAAGGTTGCCTATGGCAACTTATCTAAATGTGATCCTTTGCAGATGAAAATGAGAAGTGACAGTTCTTTCTGTAAATTCCATTTCAATTCAATTCAGCAAGCATGTTTTAAGTGCCTACAGTATGCCAGACACCTAATTAAGTATTGACTATACAAAGACAAGATAGTTCTGCCATTAAGGAGCTTAAATTCTGTTGTGTATATTATACAAAGTAATTTCCTGGAGGAAAGACACAGTTCCAACATGGAAGAGAGTTTATTAACAATAGAATAGGGGACCCAGAGATAACAGCAGGAGAGTAGGGGAAAACAGGATGGGAATATTTGGTTTATGGAGCTGAAATGTATGATTATTAAGAGAATAAGTGGTGGTGTTTTTAAATGGTATTAGCTCATGTTTTTATTTTTGTCACTTTTTATAAATAGTTCTTTGCATGAGTAATCAAATTATAGACACTGATCTGAAACAAGAAGTATGTACAGTTTACAAATGTGTATCAGTGTTGATGTGAAGAGTGAGAATTCTGCAGTTGTTTATAGGAGTTTTAAATACTTTACCTGTATTAAGAAAGTTAACTTGAAAGTTTTGAAATAGAGAAGGTTATGTGGCCTTTGTATATAAAATAACTTGAGTAATTTAATCATGCTTCCCATATTTTGACTTTAGCAGATATTATAGTTTGAATGTGGTAACTCATATTGTTGAATTAATCTTCTAGGTGAAGGAGATCCTGACAGCATTAGGTCTGTTGTCCTGTGCTAACACAAGAACAGGAAGTCTTTCTGGAGGCCAGAGAAAGCGTCTTGCCATTGCCTTGGAATTGGTGAACAATCCACCTGTCATGTTTTTTGATGAACCTACAAGGTGAGTTAGAAAAACCTGTTGTAACTAGGACATTTTTCATGAAAGACAATTAAGATAATACTAAAGTTAAATTATGAGTTCATTTTGCTATATAACATTACTATGTCTATGAATTCATCCCTATTCAAAATACTCCTTTTATCAATCTTTTCTAAGTTAACTTTAAGGGAAGGGAAAAGAAGAAAATAGCTTTTATATAGGACCTACTATGTGCTAAATACTACATAAATATCTCATTTGATACTCAACAATCTTCTAAGTTCTGATCTTTTTTACAGTTCAGAAAACTGAGGTTAAGTGATCAGTCCAGGGCCATACAACTACAAAACGTCTGAGGATGCATTTGAACTCAGATCTTCCTGACTCCAGATCCAATGTTTTTTGCATTGTGCCAAACAAGTCCCAACTGTGAAGAGATTGAATAGAGCCAGCATAAATCCCAAGTGCATTTGCCACAAGAATTTCTGCTTTATATTTCCCTGTTTAATATGATTATAAATGACTTGGCTAAAGGTATATAGATAATATGCTTAGCCCATTTACAGGTGTTATGAAGCTGGGAGCAATATCCTAGGTGATATAATCTGAATCTAAAGAGATCTTGAAAGACTAGAGTTCTGAGCTGAGCATGGTAGGAGAAAGTAAATAGTTTATATTTGGGTTCAAAAAATGAACCTCATAAATAAAACATGTAAGAAAGTGGTCATCCAAGTCGTTTGTTTGACAAAGCAAAGAAAACTAGGTAGATAGCTTTCTCAAAGAATTTGGTTTTGAAGGGGAGGAGAGATATGGGATGATATCTGCAGAGAATCATAGTATCAAGATAAAACTTTTCTTAAGGTGGGTTGGTTTGTAGCTATTAAGGAAGGAAATAATAGTGAGAGTTCAAAGATAAGGAGAATGGGAATGATAGGAGGATGAGCAGGAACTAAAGTTGAACATAAAACAGGGGAATCTTTGCCCTTTATGTCTCATGAACCACGTTAGCAGCCTACTGAAGTCTATAGCTCCCCTGCTCAGAATAATATTTTTAAATGTATGAAATAAAATACATATGATTACTGAGTAAAACAGTTATACTGAAATGCAGTTATCAAAAAATTGCTTATTTTTAATTCATGGACCCCAAGTTAAGAACTCCTGATTTGAAAGGATAGGCCTTGGCAATGAAAGGGGCCACCTTTTCACTGCAAATAGGAATGAAAGAGGAAATAAATGTCTGAATGATGTAAGGTAGGGAAAAGAGGAAGCTCTCAGAGAATGGCATATATTTTTTTTATTAAAGCTTTTTATTTGCATAACATGTATAGGTAGTTCTTCAACATTGACCATTACAAAGCTTTCCATTACAAACTTCCCCCCCTAGTCTCCTCCCCTCCACTCCCCTCCCCTAGATGGCAGAAAGTCTACTACATGTTAATTATATTAAAATATTTGACAAGTTGAATATATGTATACATGTTTCCATACTTATCTTGCTGTGCTAGAACAATCGTATCTACATGAACAAAAAAGATCTAATGAAGGAAACCCAATGCAAGCAATCATCAATATAGAGCATGAAAATGATATGTTGTAGTCCATATCTCATGTCCCTCTCTCTGGGTGTATATGGCTTTCTTTACTGAACAACTGGAAGTGGTTTGAAGCATTTCATTGTTGAAGAGAGCCACATCCATCAGAATTGATCATCATATAGTATTGTTGTTGCTGTGTATAATGATCTCCTGGTTCTACTCGTTTCACTCAGCATCAGTTCATGCAAGACTCTCCAGGCCTCTCTGAAATCATCCTGCTGGTCGTTTTTTACAGAACAATAATATTCCATAATATTCATATACCATAATTTATTCAACCACTCTCCAATTGATGGGTATCCATTCAATTTCCAGTTTCTAGCCACTACAAAAAGGGCTGTCACAAACATTCTTGCACATGTGGGGTCCTTTCCTTCTTTTAAGATCTCTTTGGGATATAAGCCCAATAGAAACACTGCTTGGGTCAAAGGGTAGGCACAATTTGATAACTTTTTGAGCATAGTTCCAAATTGCTCTCCAGAGTGGTTGGATCCATTCATAGTTCCACCAACAATGCATCAGTGTCCCAGTTTTCCTACATCCCCTCCAACATTCGTCATTATCTTTTCCTGTCATCTTAGCCAATCTGACAGGTGTGTAGTGGTACCTCAGAGTTGTCTTAATTTGCATTTCTCTGAACAATAGTGATTTGGAGCACCTTTTCATATGACTAGAAATGGTTTTAATTTTATCATCTGAAAATTGTCTGTTCATATCCTTTGACCATTTATCTATTGGAGAGTGGCTTGAATTCTTATAAATACGAGACAATTCTTTATATATTTTAGAGATGAGGCTTTATCAGAACCCTTAAATGTAAAGATGATTTCCCAATTTGTTGTTTCCCTCCTAATTTTGTCTGCATTAGTTTTGTTTGTACAAAACCTTTTTAACTTAATATAGTCAAAATTATCTATCTGGTGTTCAATTAAGAGTTCCAGTTCTTCTTTGGACATAAATTTATTCCATCTCCACAGGTCTGAGAGGTAAACTATCCTATGTTACTCTAATTTGCTTATAATATCACTCTTTATATCTAAATCATGAACCCATTTAGATCTTATCTTGGTATGTGGTGTTAGGTGTGGCTCAAGCCCTAATTTCTTCTATACTAGTTTCCAATTTTCCCAGCAGTTTTTGCCAAATAGTGAGTACTTATCCCAAAAGCTGGGGTCTTTGGGTATATCAAACACTAAATTGCTATAGTTATTGCCTAGTTTGTCCTGAAATCCTATCCTATGCCACTGATCGACTATTCTATTTCTCAGCCAGTACCAAATGTTTTGATGACCACTGCTTTATAATATAGTTTTAGATCTGGTACAAGGCCACCTTCATCAGCCTCTTTTGTTTCATTAATTCCCTTGAAATTCTTGACCTTTTGTTTTTCCAAATGAACTTTGCTACTGTTTTTTCTAGAACTGTAAAATATTTTCTTGGGAGTTTGATTGATATGGCACTAAATAAGTAAATTAGTTTGGGTAGTATTGTCATTTTTATTATATTCACTCGGCCTACCCATGAGCATTTAATGTTTTTCCTATTGACTAGGTTTGATTTTATTTGTGTGGCTGGTGTTTTGTAGTTTAGTTCGTATAGTTTCTGGCTTTTCTTTGGCAGATTGATTCCCAAATATTTTATTCTATGGCATAATTTTTTTAATGAAAGTATAAGGTGAAGTCCTCAGCAAAGAGGATATGGGAAAGGATAAGGAGAAATGAAAAAGGTTAGAAAGCCTCTATGGAGATTAGGATAGTGAATTAATTAAGGAGAAATGGAGTGATTATCATTCTTATTGAAATTAAAGAACATAAATTTGTGGTGGACCCAATAAGCATGGTTTAGTTATTTACTTCAACTTCATTCAACAACTGAGTAGGTGCAAAGGAGATAGATGGTAACATCAATTCAAGTTTCAGATCTGGTAAGATGGGAATAGTGACAAGACAAGAGGCAAAGATTTGAAAGTAGAGGACAATATAAAGTTAATTTGGTTCACTAAGGGATTCAAAATGGGAAAGAAGAAGGAGAGCCAGTATAGAGGTGATGCCTGGGAAGGAGCTAAAGGGTAATAGGAATGAAAGTTACAGTACAGGGTTCTGGGTTATTAGATGAAATGTTAAAATATTATGATCAGACAAAAGGAATTTTGGAATTCATAAACATGGGAATAGAATACTTATAGGTATTGAGAAAACCAAAGATATCATCTGTGTGTGTAGCTGAGGTAGAATAGAAGAGTCTTTAGAATTAAGCAGATTGAAGAACTGATAGAGTATTTAAGGAATCATCAATATGTATGCTGAAATCACTTTGTATAAGACCAAAGTTAAAATAGAGAAAAGGCTTTAAGCCAGACTTGAGGAAAGGAGAATGTCCTCATTATAGACAGAAGAATGTCACTAGTATCTGAATTGGATGATAAATATGGATAATATAGATTTCAAAAAAAGAAGAAGTAGCTGAGTGAAGGTAGTAAAGGAAGAGTCTGGAAGGGACATTGGGGAGCAAGGAGTAGTCTAATCATCCTACTATGTGAGCCGGAGTGTGACTACAAGTACAATTGTCTTGGAAAGAGTATTGAGAGAAATAATTTCTTCAAAATGGTACTTAATAAATCTTAATAAATGCCAGGAGATAGAAGAAATGAAAAAAGGAGAGGTTTAAGAGGAAAAGAAATTTGTTAACTGAACCAGTCAGAGAGATTTGTAATGGGATATTAGGGGATGTTTACTTTGAGATGAATAGGAGTAAAGGATAAGACAATTAGGGACATACATCTCAGTAACTGGAATGGGAAGAGCATGGGGGAGGAAGGGGGAGGGCAGAGATAGAAGTAGGCTAACCATTTAGGAATGAGTCCTGATAAAGTAAAAAAGGTTGGAAAAAAGTGTATTGTAGGATAAACTGTTCTTCCACAAGACCCAATATCACGACAAGTGATGATGTATCTTATGAAACCCCAGGAAATCCACCAAACAGTGGTAGGATAAAATAGCAATAGATATGGGAACCATATATGGGATCAGAAATTCTAGACATACACAAAAAGATTCTAGAGACCCAGGAATATGGGGGCATATGGCAGGCTTTGTTCAAGGGTGGACTGCCTGGGTCTACCAACTTGAGAAAGTTCTAGGGTAGAGAAGCCAGAACAGATCTTATACTGGATTGTAAACTGTATAAGTTTATTGATACTACCTGTCAATGAATTAACTCTTTGCCTGTCACTACAGAATTGGAACTAGATATAGAAATAATGATTTTTGGAAAGTAGGAAATAGTTGTTACTCTGAGGATTGGACTGAAAAAATGGCTTCCCAAATATTCTTCATTCCCAACAGCAAATAGTAGACTTTGTATATTATAATCCTTGTCATCAAATGCATCTAATAAACTCTTATCTGCATATAGCCCACTGCTAAAAGTTAAAACATGTATTATCCTTACGTACTGACTACAACAGGAAAAATGTTTATAATTTATTTTTGAAGGCCTGCCTGGAAAATTATTAAAGCACCTTCCCATACTAGAATTGCTTGAAATTTTCTCTGTTCTTCATTAGGCTTATGTCTCTGAATCATCAGGTATTTTGCCAAAAAAGATATCAGAAGGAGGGTATAGAATATGTCAACATTCCTAAAACAAGGCACAAAATGGTTCTTGTAATATGTTATCATAGCACTTGAGGCCACTGACCTTCCTAAAGCCAGAAAAATAGAAGAATTTGTCTCTTAACATTTAGCTCAGTCTTCTACTTCTCTGAATACCGATAGATATCCCTATGTTCCTTGATCCTTCTTTTCTTCTCTTTCAGTGGTTTGGACAGTGCCTCCTGTTTCCAAGTTGTCTCATTGATGAAAGCTTTGGCACAGGGAGGCAGGTCAATCATCTGTACAATCCACCAACCCAGTGCTAAACTGTTTGAACTGTTTGATCAGGTATACTTCATTTTATCCAATAGATATATTCCCTGAAGTTGCATTCACATTTATTATCTTTTTATTGACATATCAGATGATGCTTTGTCTTCATATTTGTTCATAATTATAGTTTAATTTTATCTCTGTCAACTCATTTTTAAAAGACAGAATAACTTGGCAAATATTTGATTGAGTTGGATCAAATTGATCCAACAAATAAAATTGTATGGGATGAAGCAGTTGTCTTTTCATATCCTTTGACCATTTATCAATTGGTTATTATATTTTTATTATTATTATAAATTTGACTGTTTTCTATTTTAGAAATGATGTCTTTTTCAGAAACACTGGCTGTAAAAATTTTCCTAGCTTTCTGCTTACCTTCTAATCTTGGTTGAATTGCTTTTGTTTGTGGAAAACCTTTTTAATTTAATATAATAAAAAGTATCTATTCTGCATTTCATAATGTTTTCTAGTTCCTCTTTGGTCATAAATTTCTCCCCTCTCCAAATATCTGGTAGGTAAATTGTTCCTTGCTCACCTATGCCTACATCACATAGGTCACTTTTTGCCTTCTTTTGGTTTAAGTAGGTCTGTAAGATGTAGGTCTATGATGAGTTTCTGACATACTATTTTCCAGTAAAATAGTTTCATACTGCTACTTCAAAAGAGAAATTTTAAGCTATATTACAGTGATCAAAAACCAGTCCATCTACCTCCTCTTCTGGTTTGGGGCATTTATCCCTTTAAGGTTTCACTAACACTTTTTATGGAAAATTGAAAGTCCATGTAAAGATGAGCAATTGTACAAAAAAAAACCCTGTTACATAAAGAAAAGGAATACCATACCACCTTTCCTTCTCTTTTCTCACATATTATTTCTTTTTTTTTCTTTCAGCTTTATGTCCTTAGTCAAGGACAATGTGTATACCGGGGAAGAGTTTCAAATCTAGTACCTTACTTGAGAGATTTAGGTCTAAACTGTCCAACTTACCACAATCCAGCAGATTTTGGTAAGTATGAAAATTAATCCTCTCTTTTATTCATTTTATTCCAGTGGTAAAGAAAAGAACAAGAGTAGCTCTAATTTTTCAGGTCTTTGTACTTTTGTACAATTATCTTAATGGAGTAGAAGGGATGGAGGCAATAAGCTTGGAACTATGGTACTTTTGGAAGAAGTGAAGAGCTCTCTCTTTCCTGCTTAATAATCTTGTTTGTTTCATAAATCCCTAGAGACTACAATTCCCAGAGATCTGGTGCCTCAGTGTCCCTTTTTACTTGACCAAAGCTCAATAATTTAAATGAAAAGAGATTTTGGTTTCTTTACTCTTTAAAATTGAAAATTTAGATAAGGTATACTTTAAGCCTCTTATTGATCTAATAAGATAATTTAAGAGTTGTTTTTGTTTTTGTTTTGTTTTGCTTTGCTTTTTTTTTTAAGGGCAATAACTTTAATCCCTCAAAAATCAGTTTGCTAAAGGGTTATCACTCTATTCCTAACTTGTAATATTCAGGATTGTTTTTTTTTAAATACCATGTGAAGAAGCAACTGACATTAGTAATTAGTTATCAAAAATAATTAGTTTACATCCTTATTAAAATGTTCATTCAATAAGCCCAAGGCCACTGGTGCTCAATTCAGGCTTCTTTTTATGAGATGGCTAAAGACTTTTCTGAGTCCATTGCTTCTTATTAACAAAGAAGACCTTAATAGTAATATTTATTAAGTTACTGTAGAGTAACTTAATAATATAGATTTTTACCTGATGTTGCTTAATGTAGACAGTAGTTAGAAAATAATTTTCCAAGTGACTTTTCATAATAAAAGATTCACATAAAGAAGAGTCTGAAATTGGAAAAAGTGAAAGAATGACAGAAATAGAAAAGAAAAAGGCAAAGAGAGATTTAGGAGGTCAGATAAGACAAAAAAAATACAAGACATAATTTCAAAAAGGTTACAATAGCCAAAATAAACAGAACAAAAAAAAATGAAACATGTATATTGTTTTTGTTTAGTTTCAGTGGTGTCTGACTCTTTGTGGTACCACTTTTTTGCCTTTTTTTACTATTTTATTTTTTCCAATTACATGTAAAAACATTTTTTACATTTTTTAAATTTTGAGTTCCAAATTGTTTCCTGTCTTCTCTCATTTCCTCCCTCATTGAAAAGGCAAGCATTTTGATAAAGATTATACGTGTACAATCATGCAAAACATATTTTCATGTTAGTCATATTGTGATCATTGTGAGAATAGTTAAGTTATTCACAGTTGATTACCCTACAATATTTTTATTATATACAGTGTTTTCCTGGTACTTCACATCAATTCACGTGTCTTTCCAGGTTTACAGAAAGCATCTTGCTTATCATTTCTTATTGCCAAGTGTACTCCATCACAATCATATACCACAACTTATTCAACCATTTCCCAATTTATAGGTACCTCCTCAGTTTCCAATTCTTTGCCAGACTTAAAAAGAGATGCCATAAATATTTTTGTACATTTAGGTTCCTTTCTTTTTAAAATATTTTTCAGACACAGAACTAGCAGAGGTATTGTTGGGTCAAAGACTATGTATAGTTTTATAGTCCTTTGGGCATAGTTCCAAATTGCTCTCCAGAATGTTTGGATCAGTTCACATTCCATCATCAATGTATTAGTGTCCCAATTTCCCCACATTTCCTCCAATATTTGTCATTTTTCTTTTCTGTCCCATTAGCCAATATTATCAATGTGAATTGGTACCTGAGTTATTTTAGTTTTATTTCTCTAATCCATAGTGATTTAGAACATTTTTTTCATGTGTCTAAAGAGAGCTTTGATTTCTCCATCTGAAAACTTCTTTTTCACATCCTTTGCCCATTTATTAATTGGGGTATGACTTATATTCTTACAAATGTGATTCAGATGTCTATATTTGAGAAATTATTCCTTTATTAGAGAATTTTGCTGTAACTCTTTCCCACCCAGTTTTCTCTTGCCATTGGTTTTGAATGTGCAAGCCCTGCTTAATTTAATGCTATCAGAATTATCCATTTTATCTTTTCCTATTTCTATCTTTTATTTCATCATAAATTCTTCTGGATTTTTTTGGAAGATACCTGAGTGGTTTGCCATTTTCTTCTCCAGCTCATTTTACCAGTGAGGAAATAGGCAAATAGGGTTAAGTGACTTACTACAGTCACATAGCTAGTATGTATCTGAGGCCAGATTTGGACTCAGGAAGATGAGTCTTTTTTGTTCCAGGCACTCTATCCACTATATCTCCTCGCTGTTTGGAACAAATATATGACAGCTTGCAAATTTCGAGTCTTTTGTTTTGTTTTGTTTTTGTTTTGCTCACCAAGTTCCTTATGGCATTTCAGTTACAGGGGAGGATGAAACATCATTCACTGATACTTCACAGATAACATTATTGAAGTAATTCAGAAAAAGTTACAGGAGCTAAATGATGATAAAATTAAGAATATTAGAGAAAATGATTTTAAAAATTTATTTGTAGAGAAAGAGCCAAGATGACAGAACAGCAGGAAGACATAGCCAGTCTCCACCACAATACTTCCAAACATATCTTTACACTAAACTAAGTCCTGATTGGGAAATCTAAGGGAAAAAAAAATCCCAGTGAGTTCTTTTTTGAATTCTGGCCAGCATAGAAAGATAGAGAGATCTGTGGGCACTAGAAGTAGTTATCTGCTCAGGAAATGCCTCACAGATTATTTCAGTGCAAGGAGAGTCTATGAAGTAGAGCAAAAAGAGGTTCCACATTCAACAAGGAGGAACCCAAACTTGTGTAGGATAGATTTATAGTATGATAAATTAGAAGCTCTGTTGTTTCCTATGATCTAGGGAAAAGAATATTTTTGCATCTTAGACTACATCCTGAGCAAGAAGTAACTTTAGAAGCAAGCAGCAACTGTATGTTTCTGACCTTAGGAATAGACCCAATTTTCAGATCCAGTCCTTATCTTATCCTACAGCAGAATTTCTAGGGCAAGAAGCTCAGACTGAAAGGGAGTCTACAGTTCTTTCACTCTGAATTAGCAGACCTTTTCAGGTGGTTAGTAATAGTTGCGTCCATTAGCAATCTGCTGGAATTCCAAATAAAAACAATCCCATAGGCTTTTTTGCTCATATTTAAGCTGAGGTCAAGAACTTGCAGTGCTTAAATGAGAAGAACAGAGAGTAGACTTTGTTCTGTCTGGGTCAGAACACTTTGGGAGCCCTGGATGCTTAGAAGTTCATAGCCTGAATTATCTGTCCCTCAAGTCCTAAAATAATTTAACACTCACCAATTCAAGGAAGTAGGAGCAGGACCTTCACCTCAGAAGTGTTCAGCATAGAACCTTAAAATCAAGTCCAAAGTCTATAAGTAGGATGATATTAATGATTTTTGCCTATAAAGACATCTCTCACAGTGGATCCAGAAAGATAAAAATAATTTGGGCTATAATTCATGTCCCTATAAAGAAGAACTAGCTATTAGGGAATTAAACTTCATAGTTTTGATAGATTCTCTTTTGAATTCTCAAGTCATTTATATCTGCCCTGATATTTAATCTAATTGTCATCATTTTATTTTATTTTTTTGGGGGGGTTTGCTTCTCATCCTCTTAAGGTATTAGCTATAATAGCAACTATGTCCCCAAACAATTCTTAGCATTATTTTTAATTAGTGGAATTTTTAAACCCCATTTTATTGCCAGATGTATTTTTTAAATGACATTTAGAGTCTAAACTTCACATAATCTTGGGTGGAGGGAGATGGAGACAAAGGGAGGGGAGAAGGAGAAGAGATAGGAATAGAGATGAGAGAGCAAGAAAGGGAGAGAAAATGGGAGAAAGACATAGAGAGAGTCAGAGATAGAGAAAAAAGAGAAGTTAGGGGCTAGGGTTAAACTGTCCAAATATAAGAGCAAAATATGAGAGAAACCATATCTAATCATGTAAGTCTGGCAAAGACCTCAGGAAATAGCACTATAATCAACCTGGGTTAGAAAAGAATAAAACATAGACTTTTTTTTTTTTAGTACATTTTTCTTGGTTGATACTTTTTTGTGCACTGAAGTTTGAAAAAAAAAAAAAAAAGCTAGGCTTTTTCCTGAGAGGATTGAGTTGATTGGAAAGGAATAAACCACACCCTAAAAAGGGAGTGAGCCCTAGGCTCCATCCATGAGAAAGGAAAGAACTGGGTGTTGAATAGGTGTCTTTAAATAAGTACCTTGACTAAGGGCATGTTGACAGCTCTTCTAGCCCCACTTTTCTAACACCTGTTATTTAAATGATTTTTACATTTTAATATAAGATGAATATAATAATAGTAATACATACAATTTTAGCAATATTACTATTCATGTTTGTTTACATTATATTAACTTATATAACATATAATTGTTTTCAAATATACATGATATCCCTCCTTCCTCTACAATAGCAATCTCATTATTTGTAGTAGTGAAATGTCCATACAAATGATATTGGTATGTCTCTAAATATTTCTTGGCAAACTGACTAAACTTCATTTCTAAATATTTCATTTAGTAATGGAGGTTGCATCTGGTGAATATGGTGATCAAAATAGTCGCCTGGTGAGAGCTGTACGGGAGGGTATGTGTGACACAGAATTCAAGAGAGAATTTGGGGGTGATGCTGACTTGAACCCTTTCCTTTGGCACCGGGCCTCTGAAGAGGTAAAGTAGACAAAATGATTTAAGGGATTTCAATAGGAAATGTCAGTCTATTAAAATGGTGAACAAGAGGGAAAACTGAATGTTATATTTCATACTCTGTTACATGTGGCATTTTGGCAAAACTAAAACACTTCATTTTGGAGGTTGACTTTTTGTATTCTCTTTAATTTCTTCAGAACTCCATTTCTTCTGAAGGCTGTCACAGCTTCTCAGCTAGCTGTCTTACTCAGTTCTGTATCCTCTTCAAAAGAACATTTCTTAGCATCATGAGAGATTCGGTAAGCCTACTTTATTTTGCTCATATGCAATTTTATTTGTATCCTTTTGATAATGTCTTTCAGAATGTTCCTATGCTTTGAATAGGCATACTAGTTGTGATTGCTAAATCATATCCAATTCTCTATGACCCCACTTTAAGAATTTCTTGGCAAAGATACCAAGATGGTCTACCATTTTCTTCTGTTCATTTTACAAATAAGGAAACTGAGGCAAACAGGGTTAGAGGACTTGCCTAGCATCTCACAGATAGTAAATGACTTCTAATTCTGAGGTCAGATATGAACTCCTAAGAATGAGTCTTCATGATTCCAAGCCCAGTGTTCTATCTATTCTACCACCTCACTGCCCTTTGCTTGTTCTATGATTTCTAGTGATTGTATTCTTTAACTAGGGCAACTGGGAGTTTCAAAAGGCTCAAGGACACTGATTCCTAGCTCATTAACTATGGGTCATTATTATTACTTCCTGTCTTCCTTCCCTCTACTCCAAATCCTATCCCTTCTGGGAAGTGCAGGGCTTTTGAAGGCAGATAGGAGGATAACGGGGAAGTCAAACAACCCCTATCACTTATCATTTTAAGCACTATCTCACATTAGACCCTGAAAGAGAAAGTCCAGGAACCTTGATCTCAAAAGCTTTGTGAAGAGCAGTGTCCCAAAAGTACCAAAATGTGCTACCATTAATGATAGATGAAATCCTTGTAGAGAAGTCCACCTTTCCTATCATCTTCAGCATCAAGTACTGACTAGAAACCAAAAGTCAAATGGACAGAGAAGCTGTGGAAATTACATCACCCCTAGACCACTAGTCTCACTTCCAGCTCAACTTTTACAATTCCTGTGAAGGGTCAGCTGTTCCCACTAAGTCCTATTTTTCTATTATCTTCATCCCTTCTATATGATAGACTGCTCTTTTTCCAATTATATCTATTGCGGATGATGTTTCAATGCATTTTTTTTTTTGCACATAAGTCATCTTTGGCAATATGTAACAATCTATTCGCATCTCTCCAATTCCCCTATTGTTGATTCAAAAATCTGATTCTTCAACTATTGTACTGTTCCATGAGTTTAAAGCTTTATAGATCAATGCAAATATATTGATAGTAAAATGTTAGGTCTTTGAGGAAGAAAATTAGAATCATTGAATATGGTATATTCAAAGTACTATATAATTTACCAAATTCAATAGTGATTATGATAATAATAATAATTATGTATTTTTTTAATTTGCAAAACATATGTATGGGTAATTCTTCAATATTAACCCTTACAAAGTAATAATTACATATTAATGAACTAGACTTCTTGATCAAAGAAGATCATGCAAGGAAAGAGGAAAAACTGCTACAAATCACTGTAGGCTGCAAACATTTGACATCCACTGAATATCTAACATAGAACAATGTGGTGAAGTAAATTATTATTCAGAAACTCATTGACTTTCATAAACTAAAAAGTAACAAATCCCCATGTGATAGACACTTTCAAATATATTTGCAAATTCAACAAATAAGATGTAAAGAACTGTAATATTATCCCAAATAAAACTAATGGCCATAATCACCACATGACATTGATCCATAAAAATTTAATAGCAATATTTTATAAGATTGCACCATATCAAATACTCATTCTCTAAGCTATATAGAATAAAAATGTTTTTAAGGTGTAAAGCATTAGTGGAATAAATCAAAATCGTGTGGGAAACTAGTTGAAAAACAGATCATTCCCATCATCCTGAATGCATCTTGTTCTAAAAGTAGTTTCAGTGAAACTACAAAAGATGTTCCTACATCCTAGTGTTTTTATTCAATTACAAAAAGCAGTTATTTTAAGCATAAAAGAATAATAATAAGATTGAGACATTGAGTTTTTGTTTCTATTCTTATTCGTTTCTATCTGAACTCCATCAAAGGATGACTCCTAAGTAGTGAAACAATGATGGAGGAAAGTGACAGGAGTCATCTCAGTGATAAGAACACAAGCCACAGTTTCCTTGCTAACCAATGAAAAGTTCCTTCCACCCACCCACCCAAATGCTAAGCATCCTTTAAATGCTAAAATTTTATTCCATTATATAAAAGAAAATCCAATAGCTATTAAATCTTTATTTGTTGTGATTGATACTGGCATGGAAGCTCATAGATTTTCCATCTATGTTCTATTTAAAGAGACAAGAGACACATTCACACTTGGGTAGAGCAAGGGGAGGAAGTACAGCCATGAACTCTTCAAGTTCCAAATGTAAGGGAGGTACATTGAAATTCTGTCTCCAAGTGAACATATATTTTCAAAAACAGGAAATTCTATAATAAGACAAAGAATTATATACTTTATCCGTATGCTCCTACACCTAGAGATAAGTCCTTAAAGTCAAAAGAAACAAAAGTTGACAGGGCATTCTTTACCACACACAAAGTAGAAATTCTGGTATTCCTAACCCTATTTTTTGTTTGCCATTCTCTTTAACCAAAATACCCTTCATGAGGAAATTATCATTCCTCCTAAAAACCACAAATTTGGAGCAATCTTTCCATTTATTCTCTAGATGAGAGCCTCTCCCATTCAATGTTACATTCATGAAAAGGACTAAAACCATGAATTTTTAAATCATATGCTAATACTATACTGTGTTGATACTCCACCAGCTAGAATAGTCATTTTATAAATAGCTAGCATTAGATAATGATAGCAGGAAGTAAATTACAAAAGAAAACTAGAAGTCATTTATAGACTGTCCCATAAATTAACTTAGCACAATAGTTACTTGCAGACTGTCTAATAAATTAACTAAGGCTACATCCTGAGACTGTTACCAAATTAAAAGAAGCTAGCTAGGCCTTAATGTAATAGTATCTTGGTTCTGCTAACTGCCCTTGGTCTTCAAGTTTCAGAAAAGCTCCAGGCATTCACAATTAGAACAAAACACCCCAGAAAAACATTATGCTAATGAACTAACTCTAAGGCGCTGCTTATAAATTTGAGAAGATAAGCATATATTAATGAACTTAGCTTAATCTGCCATGGATAAGATTTAGTCTGTCTTCCATCATCAAATCTCTACAAAAATGGAACCCCAAATCCATGTTCTATTCAAATACTCCACCTACAGTTATGTAGTGTATTTCTCTCCCCCATTCTATCCTTCAGCCCCACACCTTCCACCTCTGTACTCCCCAACTTTATACTCCAGTATAAGGCAATCACAAAGAATACTAAGTATTCTGTCATGCTTAGTAGATAACAATGAACAACTCAGTTAAGATACTTTTGCTCAGTTGAATCAACTTGAAAGAATTCTCAGTATATCCTTTTGTATATCCTTCTCTTGCTATGTCTAAATAACTAAGTTAATCTTTGATTAATTGCTCAATGATCCACAGTGCATCATTTTGTTCTACTGTGGATGCTGGTCTGAATCAGGTCCAGAGCAGAACAGATAGCATCAGAGAGGAAAAAGTACCTAAGCTGAATGTTGAGGGCAAATATAAATGATGATCTAAGAAATAAAATGTTATATGGTACAACGAGTTACTGACAAAATTTCATTCTTACCTATTTGTGTTTCATTATATAATTAATTTAATACAAAATTGACCAAAATAACATGAATAAAATGTGTTTTCCTTTAGGTATTAACACATTTAAGGATTACATCACACATTGGGATTGGACTTCTTATAGGCTTGCTGTATTTAGGAATTGGAAATGAGGCAAAGAAAGTCTTGAGCAACTCTGGTTTTCTCTTCTTTTCCATGTTGTTCCTCATGTTTGCTGCACTAATGCCTACTGTCCTCACATGTGAGTAATAATAGAAGAAACATCTTTATTTTATATGAAAGATGAAAGAAGAAATGTCTATTATGAAAAAGTGGCATCAGTCTCCATTTTCACTGAATTTAGGAGTTGATATTGGAAGACTGACTAAATATGAAATATGTTCTTGGAAAAAATACTTTTCATAAATTGAAATATTTGAATTTTATAAAAGGACCACAAAGACAGTGCAATATTTACTTTAACCCAAAGAAATGTATTTCTTATGGAATTTTGAGCACCAATATCAGTGGTGGCAGAGACACTTCTCAAAATCCTTCAAATCATTAAGTGGCAATATTATAACTCTCTATTCTAGACCCATATGAAGCTTCTATTGACTAGTTCTTTAGGCTGATGGTGTTTTTGATAGACTGGTTTTACTTAATATGGTTGGAATATCTGTTAGAATTAAATATCAGGAGAACACAATTGTCTTTGGAAAATGATACTTTTTTTTAAGTTTGGAAAAGCTGTCAACATTATGTGGTTGATTCTGTTCTCATTCCAGATCCATATTTGGAGGTAGAGGAAAAGGAAAAATTCAGCTGATCTGGAAAGAATTCAAGCATGAAAAACAAAATATTTATAATTAAAACCTAAAATGACTCAGCATCAGTATATGACTCTCATTGTCATCTGACTTATTACAGCTGTCCCTTCCACATCACAAAAGTTATGATCATTGTGTTCCCACAAATTAGAAAATCCACATAAAATATTTTGGCCTCTTTTTGTACCAAGAAAAAGTCTGATTTTTTTTTTCCTTTTCCTGTTATGGGGTGTTTATGGTAGTGTATGGCAAAATTTGGCTTCAATATTTGGTTGTAGGCTTTCTGTTATCTGCTGGTCTTCATATGTCATCTGTTGCTTCTGCAAACTCTCTTCAAGTTCTCATTTAAATCCTTATGCTGAAATCACTGAAATCACTATGGGGAAAGTCATGATATGGCAGGGATAACTGGATTTATATAATTATAAAATATTTTAGCAACTTGACTTGAATATAAATGGTCATGTCATTACAAGACAATGGGATGATATGTTCTGCAATTATAAGATGGGAGAGAATTCATTACCAAATGAGGAAATAGAGTAGATCACAAAAGATAGAAAAGATTATTTAGTTATATGCAGTTGCAAAGTTTTTATTCTAACAAAATCAACAAAGTTGGGATAAAAAAGAAATCTGTTGATGGGGGAATATATTTGCATCAAATATCCCTGATAAGAGTTTATATCCAACTTATATACATGAAATTAACACAAATATTGACCCCAAACCTTATTTTACTAGATAGTAAACAGGATATAAAAAAATAATTCTCAAAAAAAGAAATGAAATCTGTTAACCATATCAAAGACTGCCTTAGACTGATATTAAAAGGAAATGCAAATCAAAGCAGCTGTAAGTTTTTATCTTTCATGTAGAAAATAACAAAAATCACAAAAGTAGGAACAGCAAATATTGGAAGATTGTGGGACAATTAATCCATTAATATACCATTGGTGGAATTATTAATTTACCCATACATTCTGGAACTCGATTTGAAATTATATTTTAAAAAGTGACTAATATTTCCCTACACTTTTAATGTAAAAATAATGTTCTAGGCATAATGCCCAAGAAAGTCAAATCAAGAAAGACAAGTTTTATATATTCAATTCAAAATATTCAAATTGGCACTTTCTGTGCTAGTAATTAACTGGAAACAAAGTAGATGCCTATCAATTAAAAGGTACCTAAACAAACTATAGTACATACTTATGATGAAACATTACTACTTCATCATAAGAAACAATGAATGTGAAAAATTCATAGTAGCATCTAAGATTAAAATGAAATTCTAACCAGTAAAATAAGTAGAACTATGAAAACAACATGCATAGTGTACATAGCATTGTTAACTGAAAATAAAATGACAGGATTGCACATTTAATGTTCTCTAACTATAATGACAAAATTTGGCCCCAAAGATGAGTTTTTAAAATGTATCTCTCAAAATAAAATACAATAAAATGTATCTCCCTCTTTTCACTGCAGAGATAAAATAAGGAATATTTCGTTATTGGATATTATGTTGGTTTGATAAATTGCCTCATTTTTGCTTGTGTTAAATTATTATTAAAAAGAATGACTCATAAGGTTGGTAGAGAAAATATATATTAAAAAATGAAAGTGATTTTGAAAATTTTAAAAGACATCAATAAAAATAAAATATTTTGAAAAGGAAAACAAGATTTATTGGAATTTTTTTCAAACTAGGGATACATTTTGTGATGTAAATTTTTTTTTTTAATAGTTAAGCTTGACATACTTAAGATACAAAGTATTCAAGTATTATAACAGCTTTTTCTCCATTAACATTGATAGCTGATACTGAGTCATGGGACAGGATAAGATCAGAAACTATAAATCCATCATATTTTACATGTCATATGGTATTCATTACTAATGTTTGTTTCATATTCTCTGTAGTTCCTCTTGAGATGGGAGTTTTTCTTAGAGAACATCTGAATTATTGGTACAGTCTAAAGGCCTACTATCTGGCCAAAACCATGGCTGATGTTCCCTTTCAGGTAAATCAATATTATAGTATTACTTGAGAAGGGAAATATTTTCTGTTTTCTATTGAAAAGGGCGGCAAACCGTTGATTTCATTAGATTGTGGTTTTCTAGAGAAAAAGACAGAATGAAAATAGAGTAAGCTTTCACATTGCAGTGGTGTTTCCTGTCTTAATTTCCTGTCTGAGCAGAAAGTATGAGTTGTCTCCTAATTTCCAAGCAGCAAAAAAAAGTTATTTGATAGAATGTTACTGATCAACTAATTCTGCTAATCAGCATAATTGCCACAGAACACAATATATATAGAATAGAAGTGTAACATAATTAAATCATGTTGCTTGGGCTTTATCATTTTATGCATGGAAAACATCTCCATGTTAATAATTCATGCATTTTCTTTGTCAGATCATGTTTCCAGTAGCTTATTGCAGTATTGTATACTGGATGACTTCTCAGCCATCTGATGCTCTCAGATTTGTCCTATTTGCAGCATTGGGGACAATGACATCACTGGTGGCTCAGTCTCTGGGTCTCCTGATTGGTGCAGCCTCCACATCTTTACAGGTATAAAGTAAAAAGGGGGAAAAAAAGCTATAGACTTTTATTTGATATTTTAAGTAGGTATTTGAGATAGCTATCATTTCAACTGATTATTAATCTTGACATGTCTTCCTAAACCTCTAGAGAAATCCTAAAACTGAACTCGTGACATTATACTTAGAAGATATTTTGTATTTATTATGAACTGAAACATAGAATTTTAGGACAGCAAGTGTTTTGTTATTGTATCCAGAATGAGCTTCATTTAACTGTTCCTGGATTTATTTATTCCTGTTTTGATAGAGGGTCACATCCCCACTGAAACCCTGTCACACATGTACACATTATTTTTCTTCTACCAGAGAGTCCTAAGACTTGACTCAGTTTACTTTATTGTTTTTTTATTACAACCAATATTTTGCCTTCTGGATTCTTATCATTCAATTTCCAATGAAAGTTTAATCAGTCTATAAAACCAATAAGCATTGATTAAGTACCTATTGTGTGCCAGGCACTGTACTAGGCATTGGAGAGACAAAAACAAAAATAACATGGTTCCTGTCCTCAAGGAGCTTACGTTTTATCAGAGAAGATAATGTATACATACATACATATATATATATATGTATACCAAGCAAAACAAAACTAAACACCACTATACATCCCACAAGATTATTGGGGGGAGGGTGGGAAAGACGAACTTTTGGCTGGAGGTATGAAAAAAGACTTTAAGAAAGTGATATTTGACATGAGTTTTGAAAAAAAAGAAAAAAAGACATATAGTTGGAAGAGAAGAGGGAGAATATTCCAGTTGGGAACAGCCAGAACAAAGGCACAAAACAAGATCTGAAATACTATATGTGAGGAGCTAAAAAGCCTGTCTAGCTGAACTGAAGTCTACTACAAAGGGAGTGATGTGTAACAATGGTTGTCTATGGGATCAGGAGGGAGATTTCACTACTTCTCTCTCCACTAGAGGACCCCACTCCTCTGAGTCCTGGATTTATGCATACCAATAAACTGAGTTTAAACCTGGGGAAACCTGACCTCTACAGGGAGGGGTTTTGATTTTATTTTCTTATGTCTTTGAACCTTAATACTCCTGAGGGAAAATAGTTAAACCTCAGGTTTGATTCTTGGAATAACAATGATAATAATAATGACCAGTATAGTGCTTTCAGTTTTAGAAAACTTCTCTATGTTATCTCATTTGATCCTCAATAACCTTGGGAGGTAGATGAATTATTTTCTCCATTTTTTCAGATGATGAAACTGAAACTGAGTGAGGTTTAGTGACTTTTCCATTCATATAGCATGAAAATGTTCAAGACAGAATTTGAGTTTGTCTTCCTCACTTTAAATATTCTAAAGACATTTAATATATCTGAGGTGTTTACCAAATACTCAGTATATAATGTAGATCAGATATCTCACTGCCTCTACCCTAAGGAATGCTTAAAACATACAAGCTCCGGGTCAGCTAGGTGGTGCAATGGATAGAATACTAGCTCTGAAGTCAGGAGAACATGAATTCAAATTTGGTCTCTGACACTTAACACTTCCTAGCTGTGTAACCCTGGGCAAAACACTTAACCCCAATTGCCTCAGCATAAATTAAAAACAAACAAACAAACAAACAAACAAAACCAAACATACAAATCCACCAAAGTCCATGGACATAAAAATATAAATAACAAAGCCAGCTTAAGAATAGTTTAAGATTGCTATTCTATTCCCTTGGGAGCTTGATGCTTAAAACAGCACAGCAAGACATTAGTAAATTAGCAAGCTTTAAGTGCTTACTGTATTTTAAGGAATTTTGCTATGTTTTGGGAAAATTGCAAAGAAATGTAAAACTAATATCCCTTACTTAAAGGGACTCACATTTTGTTGAATGTTGGATACAGTGACAGGACTACTTAAGGGTAAGAGAGAATGAAGAATTGAGATTGATGCCTAGGTTACAAATCTGGTTGATGGTGGTATTTTTGAGAGTAAGAGGAAAGTTAGGAAGAGGGGAAGTTTTTTTTTTTTAATTTCTTTTTTAAGATGGGAGGAAGGGGAGGTTTATAAGTTTACTTTTGGACATGGTGAGTTCAAGATTTCTGGTAGACAAATGGAGACGTGAAACTGGAGACTAAGAGAGAGGTTATTATTGCTGTTCATTCAGTCATGTCTGACTTTGTCACCCCATGAACTTTATCCAGGGGAATTTCTTAGCAAAGATAGTGGAGTGGTCTGCCATTTCTTTCTCAAGTGTGTCCCCATTTTACAGATGCGGAATTGCAGCAAATAGGGCTTAAGTGACTTGCCCAAGGTCATATAGCTAGTAAGTGTCTGAGGCTGGATTTGAACTCATATCTTCCTGACTCCAGGCCCAATGATATATTCATTAAGCTACCTGACTGCCCCCAAGAAAGAGGTTTGGACTAGACAAATAGATATGAGAATTGCCTGAAAATTGAATTCATAAGAGTTTATGAGCAAGATCAGTAATGAGAGGAGAAAAGGCCCCAGAATAGAGCCTTGAAGGACACAAGCAGGTATGATCCAGATAAAGAACCAGTAGCACTGATTAAGAAGAGTTCAGATAAATAAGAGTCTCCTCTTCACCAGGAAAGAAAAGTAACATGAAAACCATGCTGCTTGTCCTTTGTACTCAAAAAGTACACATGACCTCAAGAAGCTGATGCCATGACATGAAAATGAATTGGATTTAAGTGAAAGAGGGCTGGGCAAGGTCACCTGTCTCACTTTCCCCTCCAGAGTTAATGGCATCCAGTGGCGAGATATAGATCAAAACTGCTGGAGATACCTAGAAAGAAGAGAGCATCGATAAGAGGGTACTCAACAGTATCAAAAGCTGCAGAATAGTAGGGAAGGATGAAAATACAGATAGCAGTTTTAGTTGAAAGATGATGTTGGAAGCTCTATTTTGACATGAAAAAATCTCCATGAAAGTGATAGAATGAATGTGAAATAAAAGCTAGAAATTTTATATTTAAAAGAAACACATCTAAAATCAATATAGAAAGAACATAGATTGTCAGAATCCATTTGTCAGATGACTGCAGTTAGCTAATTTTTCATGGTGAATGTGGGGATGAAAGAGAACATGCAAGAAAGTATTGTTTTATTAAAAACAAAAGTCATCAATAAAACAGTTTAGTAAAAAATAAATAAATAAAATCAATACAGAATGAAAATGAAAGGCTAAAACAATTTATTATGCATTAGATAATTCCAGTTAATTACCAGTAAAAATAAATAAAAATTCAGACTCTCAAAGGGGATAAACAGGAAAACTACACTATGTTTAAAGTTTCCATAGAAAAATACACAATCTCACTACTAAAAAAATAAACGCCAAACTGCATAGCATCTAAATTCATAAAAAAAGTTAATGAATCATACTTGAAAAAACCTATTTAGCAACTCAGCAATTGTAGGATTTGATGTTCTTCCAGAGGTAGATAAATCTAATACAGATATAAAAGAGAAGCATGGAACTCAATATACTATTAGAGATTGAATTCTGAATTTAAACATTTAAAAAATTCATTTTTCTTAGCACTATTGCTACATTACTATATTTAGTACTAGTACTATATTGTACCTTTAAAAAAATATCTATCCACAGAGATAATAGACAATAAAATGATAAAATGTAGAAATTAATTTTAAAAACTAAAATAATAAATACGTCCTTTAGAGTCCCTAAAACACACAAAAAATTAATATAGGAAACAAGCAAAATTTACAGATCTAAATGAAGTTCATGATGCTGGTTAGAATCCTGAGTTGGATAATTAAAACAATATAACTATGTGAGAGAGACAAAAACTTAGACAATATGCCAAATTTTCTGAAATGCAACTAATGAAATGCTTAGAGGAAAAATCATATTTTTGGAAAATATGTATTAATTAATTAGAGAAAAATGGTAGTAAGTATAAAAAGTAAATATTTTTTAAAAAGAGAAAAAATACCACTCAGAACCTAGCTACTATCACTTAGGCAGAAAAAATAGATCCAGTGCCCTTTTCTACCTATTATCTACCTAAACTCTACTCCCCCAGTCTAGAATAGCAGCTAGGAAACGAAGGCAAAATTGTCCTGGGCCTTTTGCTCCACACCATCATCCCATACAAAGTGGAAGTGTTGTTTTTCATCTTCTTCCTATGACTTGCAAATTCCTACCTTAAAGCTATTATGTTTCATCATTGACTATGCAAGAATAAAATATGTATGTAGGAATTAACTATTTTCATCACCTATCTTCATTCTCATCCTCCTAAATTCTTCTATATCCATGTCCCACTGCAACTTTCCCCACCATTTCTATCATGTTTTCTAGAATTTCTGGTGTAATGTACACATTTTCCTTTCCTTATGGGATTCTTCCTTTTATATTCCTCAAATCTACTTGATCTCATTGAACTCTAGTTTCCCCCAGATAATACTGAATACATTAGGCCAGTCTTTCTAGTACCAACTATATGTTCATTTACATTCTTTTATATATTGAAGAGATGAAGCTGGAATGCTTCTTGTTCTGCCCTCCCAATTACAGACACTACCTTTGACACTATTACTTAGCAACCTCTGCCATGATATTTATACCCATATAGCCTATATAGCTCATGGTGGCTGATGTATTCTAGATTCTGGATCATTTTCCTTTCTTACTTATGGAATTCAACATTTAGCTATTTTCCTCTTCCCTAATTCATTCCCTAATCAACATTCATATTGATACTCCATCAAGAATTTTATTCTCTCAGACCTTCAGTCTCTGACAACCTCCTTCCCTACACTTCAGCTCCAAACAAGGATGGCTGCACCCCAGATCTCACCATTATCTAGAAGTATTTCACTTCTTTAATAAAAGAATATTCTTTTATCTGACAACAACTTTCTATCATTCTAGAGGTAATTGGTGGCATAGTAAATAGAGCACAGGAATCTGGGAACCTGGAAAACAAGTTCAAATCTATTCTCACATACTTACCAGCTCTATGAGCTTGGACAAGTCATTTATCTTCTGTCTGCCTCAATTTCCTCAAGTATAAAGTGGAGATAATAGCACTTACCTTGCAGGGTTGTTGCAAAGTTCAAATGAGGTAAGATCTGTAAAAAACACTAAGCACAGGGCCTGGGGCATAGTATACATTAATATATATTATTATTATATATATTTGTATATATATATATACATAGATGATATATTAAATACTATTCCCTTCCCCTTCCTTTCCATCTCTTCCAATGACTTATCCTCCTAAATTTATTTTTCACCTATGTGACAACCTCAAATCTCTCCATTCCTCAATATTTTTCTGTCCCTGAGGGAATGACAAGAAACTTGTTGAGATTAGAAGGGGATGGAATTTTAAAGGACACATATAAAAGAGTAGTGCTCAGTGAGGAGAATGAATCCATCAATATCAGATATAGAAGGAAAAGAAGAATGAATGAGGTAGAGTGTTAAAGATTTTTGAGATAAAAAGAAGAGTAGAACAGGAGTTCAGTAAAGAGTCTTATCCTTTTTCATATCTGGTTATATCACCCCATCTATTAAGCAAAATCAATGGATCCTTCTTGCTTTGAGGATGTAAGGGTTATCCATTTGACTTTTAAAGCTCTTTAAAACTTCATCCCATGCTAATTTTTAGTCTTATATATTACTCCCAATCCTACACCCAGTGAATCAGAAAGCTGGCTTCATCTCATTTCTACAATACAGCACTCAATCTTTCATTTCTGTGTTTTTTGTATAATCTTACTCCCATTATTGGAACAAACTTCCTTCTCACTTATACCCACCCCAATTATACCTCCACTTATCCTTGTACCTCTTTTCTCCTAGGTATAGCTCACAAACCTTCTACAACAAACCTTTCCTCACATAAATTGCCAATGCCTCTGTCCCTAACTTCCTTGTATATATTTTATATATACAGCAATATATATAGCTATATAACCACATTTTGTTTCCCCCATTAGATTGTAAACTCCTTGAGAATAGGAATTGTTTTTTTCTTTGTATTTATATCCTCAGCATCTAGCTCAGTGTCTGGCATAGAGTGAATGTTCACTGATCTTTTTTGAAAACTCTTTAAAAACAACTAGAATACAAAAATGATTTGAAGTTATTCTACCACAACATATATGACATATAATTAATACCTATATAATTAAAACCTATAAAAATATAAGGAATGATTAAAATAATGGTGAATATTCATTTCTCAAGGTTGGAATTTGTCAGTTTAATAAAAATGACTGCATTACTTAAATCAATTTAGAGAATTAGCTGAGGACAGCTAATTGGTGTAGTGGATAGAGCACCAGCCCTGAAGTCAGGAGGACCTGAGTTCAAATCTGGCCTCAGACACTTAACACTTCCAGGCTGTATGACCCTCAGCAAGTCATTTAACCCCAATTGCCTCAGCAAAAAAAAAAAAAAAAAAAGGAAAAAAAAGAGCATTATGCCAAGCTACCAAGCTTTTTATAGAGTTAGATAAAATAATAATAAAATTCATTTTATAAAACAAGAGATCTAGACTAGGCAAATAATGAACAAAGTAACACTAGAAGGATAATAGTACATTTAGACTTCAAATTATATTATAAAACAATAAATTTTCAAACTATTTGGTGATGGCTAAAAATAGAAGGCAAATCAGGGGAATAAATGAAATGATAGAAAAATAAGAAACAATAAAACTCAGTAAACCAGTGTTTAAGAACTCAAAAACACAAGTCATTTAAGAAAAAAAAAACTCTGATAAGAATTGGTGGAAGAATTGGAAAATAGTCTGGTGGAAATTAGGTATAGAGTAATAATTTGTGCTATAAACTCAAAATGAATATGTGACTTAAATATTTACACCAAGAAGAAATAAGAAAATGAGACTAAGAACCATTTTCAACTATGACTAGGAAGAGAAATTTCATCTAAACAAGAAACAATAACAAAAGGTAGAACAGATCATTTTGGGTACATGAAAAGCATAAACAAAATTGATGCTGCTAGGATAAAAATAAACCATTTCCTGAATGAAATCTTTGTATCAAGAATCTCTGACTAAAAGTCTAATAGCTGAGATATATAGGTAGTTAACACAATTATATATGACCAAGAATCATTCTTCAGTGGCTGGTTAAAGGTTATGAACACATGATATCTAAAGAAGAATTCCAACTTAATAACAATCATATAAAAATACTAAATCATTAATAATAAAAAATTTAAGCAAAGCAATTCTTTAGTTTCTCCTCATAATCAATCAACTGGCAAATATGACAAAAGATATCATAATGTTGAGAGGTGAAATATCCTAACAGGGATGGGAGTCCTCAGGCCAGTGTTGCAGGTTTTGCAAAAGAATTCACAGTCCCCAGTCTCCGAGCAAGGTTTGGCAAAAATGGGTTTATTTTCACTGAGAAGCTCTTTCTCTCAGTGAACCCCTTCCTGATTAGGAAAATACCAAAGATTGGGGTACAGAGTTTTGATTTTATTTAGCTTTCTATGGCTTGGGGCTAGGGAGCGATTTGAGAAACTTATTTCCAAATCAATAAAGGCTGGTGATTATTTCCCAGTCCAAACTGATCCCCAGATCAATTGGAGGTGGGAATTTCCCAGAGGAAACAGATAGGAAGGTGGGGATCATTTTAGGAAATTTCCCAGAGGCTGGAAAGGGTTGAGATTCATAGATTTTCTAACCCAGGCTCTTCTCCCCCCCAAAGATCAGGGGAACACACGAGTCCTATTGCATCAGATTCTTCACCTCCTTCACTTCTATAATATCATAATCTAAACTTTCCACTTATGTGATCTTCTTTATAGCTCCTTAATATTTCAATTATTTCTTTCTTTCTGACTGTTTACAGAATTTTTTCCTTGACCTGGGAGCTCTGGATTTTGGTAATAATATTCCCAGAATTTTCATTTTGGAGTTTCTTTCCAGAGGTGACTGGGGGATTCTATCAATTTCTACCTTCTTCTCTGGTTCTAAGATATCTGGACAATTTTCTTGCATGATTTCTTGAAATATGATGTCTAGACTCTTTTATTCATGGCTTTCAGGAAGTCCAGTTATACTTAAATAATTTCTCCTGAATATTTTTTCAGTTGTGGTTGTTATACATTTACACTCACATTGAACATAGTCAGGTTGTGACTGAAGAATCTGAATGAAAGAGTAA
>JAJPUD010000693.1:191425-246971 GCA_023553655.1 Myrmecobius fasciatus | reverse complement strand
TCTTCCCAGGCTTTTCTGAAGTCATCTTGTTGAGCTTGGGAAGGGATCCCAAAAGGTTGGGGACTGCAGACTGGTGTCTGAAAGGTGTCTCAAAAGAATTTGCAGGCTTGAACCTATATTCAAATCAACAGGCAAAATTTATTGTAATTGAAACTTTGAAGTAGGCTAAAGTCTAAAAGAATTTAGCAAAGAAACAGAAGCAAGGAGACACTTCTATCTAGTTCTTCATGTTATTGATATGCTAATTTTTTGGCCTAGAGGTAGAACTGAGGAGTGGTCTCAGGAATTTGGTTATCACTGACCAGCAGAGCTAGGACTATCCTAAAGCCAAAAGATTTTAGAATCATTGATAGACAAGATTGTCAGAACAACAGTATTCTAAGGTTAGAGAGTCTCAGGATCACTAATATATCTTCCCTAAAGTCTAAAGGAAGAAATATTACTATAGTACTAGGCCAGAAGACTTTTATAATCATTGACAGACAGATTGCCCAAATAATAGTACTCCAAGGTTGGTGGGGGGAGGGGAAGAACCTCCCTAGTGTTGTCTCTCCTAGAAGCTATACTTCAATCTTGCTCATCATTTCTTATAGAATAATAATATTCCATTACATTTATATATCACAACCTGTTCATCCATTCCCCAATTGATGGGCAACCTCACAATTTCCAATTCTTTGCCATCACAAAAAATGATTCTAGATTTTGTTGACTTGTGTACAAGTTGCATTTTTCTCTGAGGCTTTGCTTCTAAATTTTTTTCCAAGTCGTTTTTTTTCTACCCATTTCCTTGACTTTTCATTCCCAATTCTTATTACTCCTCAGAGATTGATGTTCTCAAATTCCCTTCACTACCAGTTCACAACAGAAAACAAAACACTTTGCACTTGAAGTAATTACTAGAAATTTCTTCTTCTGTAATATCAGTCATAGTGTTACCTGTACTTTTAAAGATTGTACATGCAATTCATGCTAAATTTATTCACCTTACAATTGACTGTTATATTTAACTTTCTGTTTTTGTCCCTTATGAATTTCTATGTTATTGAAATCTAAATGAGCCATGTTATTAGAATGGCTTTTAGAACAATTTGACTGTTTTATCTTAGACTATAAACCAATCTTTGTCCTTGGACAGCTTAAGTTGGGAAGATTCATCTTCCTCAATTCAAATCTGGCTTCAGACATTTACTAGCTGTATGAATCTAAGTAAGTCACTTAACTTCAATATGTGCCTCAGTTTTTTCATCTGTAAGATAACCTGGAGAAGGAAATGGCAAACCATTTCAGTATATTTGCCAAGAAAATTTCAAAAAGAGTTACAAAGAGTTGGACATGACTGAAATTGTTGAGGTTGGTAAGGGACTCCAAAACGTTGGGAGTTGCAGACCAGGTTTCTGAGAGGTGTCTCAAAAGAATTTGCAGGCTTGAATCCATATCCAAGTCAAGGGGCAAAGTTTATTGTAATTGTAATGCCATTTGAAGTGGGCTAAAGTGCAAAGATTTTTAGCAAGAAACATGAAGCAAGGAGACACATTTATCTACTTCTTCATATTATTGATATGATAATTTTGTGGTCTAGAGGTCTAACTGACGAGTGGTCCCAGGAATTTGGTTATCACTGACCAGCAGACCTAAGATTATCCTGAAGCCAGAAGACTTTAGAATCATTGACAGACAAGATTGTCAGAATAATAGCTAGAGTCTCAGGATCACTAATATATCTTCCCTGAAGTCTAAGGGAAGAAGTATTACTATATTCTTAGGCCAGAAGACTTTTACAATCATTGACAGAACAACAGCATTCTTAGACCAGAGGGCCTCAGGATCACAGATTCCAAAGCCAGAAGATTTGGAATCACTGACAGATTGTTAGAATAGAAGCACCTTAAGGTCAGGGGACTTCAAAATTATTGCTGTCTCCCCTAGAAGCTATATTCCATCAAAGTGACTGAACAACAATAATAAAATATAACTGATAACCAAAAACATAATTGACCAGAAGATGTATGGGGTAACCTATCAATAGAATACTAACATCTTCACTATAGTTCAATCTTTTGAAAACTGGAAGACAAGGCATAAAAGTTGGTTCCCAGATAGAAACTCCTTTGTGTCAGATCACTGAGAGCTGAGTTCCCAAGAAAAGACTCAAATACTCTGTTAAATGCAGGGCTGAGGGAAGTTCTGGAAAATGTGAAATAAACTCACAAGACTCAGCAACATCTTCAGCAATCATAGCTACAAGAGTGTAGATGAACCTCTGCACATAAAAGCAATGTGGTTATTCTGACTTCTCTTACTTCAAAATATGAGGCAGTAATGCCAGGTAACTGCTTTCTCATACTCCCACCAATACATAATTGAAACTCTTAAGTTCTAAGTGATGTAAACATATTTCCTTTTTAAAAAGCTCTTTTCTTTTTTTAAAAGTGTCTTTATAGAAAAGAAATGATTTTTATTTTCTCATGAGTAACAATGATAATACTAATTAACATTTGTGAAATTTTTCTGATAGGCCAGACAATATGCTAAGCATTTTAAAATAATGTTTTTTTTGATCTCACATCAACCCAGAGAGATAGCTGCTATTAACATACTATTTTAAAGTTAAGGAAACTGAACCAAACAAATTTAGGTGACTTTCCCACTCCACATTTTTTCTACCTACTAGACATCTCTACCATAATTTCCTATAGATATCTTGAACCTACTATGTCCTTCATCATTTCCCCTAAAGCTAATCTTCCTTCAAATTTTCTAGTTCCTCTCAAAAAACATAACTTTCTCCTAAAATGAAGGTTCAGAACTTAGCTTTGTAACTACTGCCTTGTGGCTAAAAGTTTGTGATTAGTGATTCAGTGTAGATTCACCTAATTTCTCACTAGCTCCACCCAAAAAAGTCACCTCCCATCAATTTAATCACCTTCCTATTCCCATTTTGGTATCTTTTCATTTTCTCTGACACCATAGTACCTTATTTTTCACATATTGCTGTGGAAATAATAAAATGCCACTGAAATATGGCAGAATAATCACTGCTTACAGCTCTATTAAGGTTGTTAATTTCCCAGACAAAATATACATCTCTGACCACCATTCCCCTAATATATCTAGTCTCCCTGTACTAGTATGTTTCCTTAGAATTTAGCTTCATACATAGCATATAAGGGACACATTAAATGCTTTCTTTTGTATTCATTCATTTTTATTCCATACATGTTACTTCCCTGTTTAAAAAATAAAAAAAATAAAATAAAATAAAAATAAAACAGTGCCTCCCTGTTTCCTCAAGGATAAATTATAAATTATTCAGTACTTTTTTTAGGTCCTTCATAATTTGGCTCTAATTTAAATGTAACTGTGGAAATTGAGTCAGTAAATCACTTAAAGTTACTATTCTCCACTTAAATCTTTTAAAGAAAGTAGCTAGCCCTAATGCTTTTATCAGACAAGAAAACAACCAAATCATTCAATCAAGCTAAAGTATTAAATAAATGAATGCTCCTTCCAAATCCTTGTGGATTTTCTTTAGAATAGTAAACTCAGAACCAGGCATTCAAGTATCTAGCAGAATATAGTAGAGAGCCATTATCTCTGAGGAAGAGGACATTCTCTCTCTCCCCTGCTTAAAGAATCCTCTCCTCTTACCTCCCCTGCTTTACCCAGAGTGACCTTGTGAGCTTCAGAGGGTGGAAAGAATAGAACTATTTATCAGGGCCTTGGCAGCTGGGTCTACATTAGAAGCTGAGAACAAGCTAGAAAAACTGAAGAAAGGCAGCTTCATGGCTTTACAAGTTCCCCCAGGAATAGCTACATCGTATTTCAAGGGAGAACAGATTGAGGACTTCCAGGCTCTGTTAATTTATCCTTCTGGCATATGAACACTCTAAGTTTGCACTCCCTTTCTCTGTAAATCATTGTTGCTGTCTGTCACAGGCTTTTGGGAGAACGTTTTGTACAAACTCTTCCTTCTTTAGTAATATTCATTTATTAACACAGCTAAGGAGGTCGGGGAGCTGTTTAATGAATAATAACTGATAATCAATGTGAAGCACACTAGAAGGTGCTTATGAGCCATAAAATTATAAAGGCACTCTACCCCAGCCCTTCATAGTCTTTTACAACAGTAATGGGAAACTCAAATAGAAATGGATTGTAGGTTTTGTGGCTGTTTACAACCTACCACAAGTTTGAGCCAGAGAGCCTAAGAAACTGAACTGCTAGTGTAAGCAGGATGTGGGAAGAGGAGGTACAGAGCAGTGTTTCATAATGGGGCCTGTCCCAGATAAATACTGGGCCATTTACACTTGCAGGAGCCACTAGAGAGATTCCTCAACTAATATTTTTATTTACTTGATATTCTAATTTTCAGGATTTCCTAGGGAGAAAAAATGACATTTTTTTTCTCTTTTGTTTAGATTGTAATTATACATTAAGGTATGTTTTCTTAGAAGTTAAGCTAATTTTTTCTTTAATGACTTTCAAATGTTCATATACTTATTTACCAATATTTATTGTATTAATATATCCAATGAGTGTTGTAAGTATTATGAGAAGCATTTATTTTATATTCCTTAAATACTCATGCTTAGATGTTTATCTAACACACTCTCTATTAGTCAAAAATATTCATATGCTTCTTTTTATTTTTACGTTTTAGAATTCTTGTCTTACTCATGATTCAGCTTATCTGACTGCAAGTTTGTAAGATGATCTAGGTGGCCTAGAAATTCTGAAAATCAACCATTAAGTGTGTATTCTCTTTGGGGGGGTGCTCTTTGCTTTTGAAGGCCTTTCTGAGTATTTTTTATTCTAATTGAAACTACTTATCCTAATGAGAAGGGAATTAGAAATTACATTTGAATTATCCTTACAGTAGTAGGGATCCCTTGAGAGAAACTTTTAGGTGAACTCTGATATAGGACCTAGAGAAAATTTGTCTGGACCTCAAAGAGGTTTGCCTCTGGTAAGAAAAGCCCTGGGAGAAAAAATTGGTATGCCTTGTGTAGAAAAAAATTTTTAGAAATTTTTTTCCTTGCCCAGGATGATCTTATTCACTGAAGGACTTATGGAAGTATTTCCATCTGGACAGTTTGGTTTCTCCCTTAAAGGGTGAAGGAGTGACTTGCAGTCTCTTCAAGGTCCATAACCAAAAGGAAAGAGTTCCATATATTCTGGGAATTCCTAGAGACTGAGCTTTTCTTCTGAGTTAGGAAATTTGATTTTCTTTTCCTTTCTGAGTTGGTCAATAATTAAACCTGGCCTTTGTGTTTGGGCCCAGGGTAGAGGGGCCAGACAAAAAGCATTTATTAAGTGCCTACTATGTGCCAGCCTAGTGTGATAACATTTATAAATATTATCTCATTTGATCTTCACTACAGTTTTGGAAGAAGGTGGATGCATTATTATCCCCATTTTATAGATGAGGAAACTGAAGCAGAGGATAAGTAACTTACAAAACACTTTATTATTACAGGGAGAAAAAAAGCCAAATTTGTTTGTTATCTCAGTTGAAGGGGTGACATGATTAGATATGATGTAGTTTTCTTCTGGGTTACTTGTAGAGTCTTGAAACTGCCATCCCTCCGTGATTCTAGTTTATCCTCAGTTCACAATGAAGACATTGCTGCCAAATTGCTGCTCTCCCAGGATGCTGCCAGGACACTGATGAGAAGTCCAGGTCTTCTAGCTCTCAGAAATTCTCAAGATCATTCTTTGCTCAGAACAGGGAGGAGGAGAAGATGGTGTACCTCTCCTCTCTCTGCTACACAGCAATTTCCTCTCAGGGACTGGTTAGAATGTCTCTTTCCTCTATGTTGACAGACTCTTGAATATTTGGTTGAATTCTGAAGTATTTTATACACACAATCTGCAGAGCATGAGGGAACTTGACATAACATTTAAATAGCTTAGATTGATCAAATGATTAAATAAATGTATTCTTATCTAACCTAATGTACAAAGGCAATAGTTAGTTTCTTTAAATGGAGGTAAGAAGTTAGCAAGTTAATCAAGAGAGTAAATTCAGAACATGTGCTTCTATACCATTTCAGTCTTATTTTACATTACTCTCCCACAATCTATAGTTCGGCTAAGCCAAAATTCTCAATATTTCCCAAATTTAGAAGCTGACTTACCTTTGTGCATTTTTATAAAGGTGATCCCTTTTCCTAGAATGTATTTCTTCCTAATCTTCATCTCTTAGACTCCCTATCTTTCTTCAAGTTTCAGGACAGATGTCATATTTTCTGTGAATTCTTCCCCAATGTCCTTCAAACTACATGTATTTTCTTACATGTTTCACTTTCCAAGTAATACAAAATCATCTCTTTAAGAAATGACACTTTTATTATTCTCTTTAAAAACTAGCACCTAATTGTGGGAGTCCAGTTCCATTGAATACAGAGAGTATGAATCTGAATTGAATATCCGAGGCCAGGTGAAAGATGTGTTTTGCAAGCTTCCTTTATTAATCTGAGAGATTAGGGTTTAGATACTCTTTAAGCTAGTGCTACATTAATCCCAGCTACCTCCAGTTGATGGCATATACATTCCAAGGTTAATGGATAGACCATACTTTGACATTTCAGTTCCACCTTAATTAGCAATAACAAGATATTTATTGTAATAGGGTGGTGAATAATAATACCTGTTAATAACAAGGTTTTTGTCAAAACAGAGTGTGAGTAGCATAGTTGTGATGTTTTGTTCCTGTCACCTGCATTCTCCATCAAGATAATTCTAAATTTATCTGCATGCAGTATGTCTTTCATTCATTGTTAAGGGAGGTGGTGAGCCAATACTTTGAATTGTTTGCCCTTACAGAGAGCATGTCTCAAGTAATACCTGGACTGAACTCTTCCTGTACATGAACTTATTCAATACTGGCCCTCTATACCTAGTATAGTGTCTTACGTGTTTAACATAAATTTCATAAATGTTTGTTGAATTGAATTGTTGAAAAAAAATTTTTTACAATACTTTCTGGTTTTCTTGTTTGGAGCCAGCCCCCTTTATTTATTTTTTTTTAATTTCTATTTTCTGCAGGTGGCAACATTTGTGGGTCCTGTGACAGCTATCCCAGTCCTCCTTTTCTCAGGATTCTTTGTCAGTTTTGATACCATTCCAGCATATCTGCAGTGGATGTCCTACATTTCCTATGTCAGGTAATTTGTGGGAAACCAGTTGATTTTTTTTAATTAAAGCTTTTTATTTGTATAACATATGTATGGGTAGTTCCCCAGCATTGATCTTTACAAAGCTTTTCATTACAAATTTTACCCCCAGTCCCCTCCCCTCCCCTAGATGGCAGGAAGTCCACTACATGTTAATAATGTTGAAATACTTGACAAGTTATGAAAGAAAAATCCTATCTACAAGAAAAAAAAGAAAATCAGAGAAAGGCAACACAATGCAAGCAAATATCAATAGAGATCATGAAAATGTTACGTTGTGGTCCATATTTCTTATTCTTCTCTCTGGGTGTATATGGTTTTCTTCAGTGAACAATTAGAACTGGTTTAAGACAATTCTTTGTTGCAGAGAATGTCCATCAGAATTGATCATCATGTAATACTGTTGTTGCTGTGTATGATGATCTCCTGGTTCTGCTCATTTCACTCAGCATCAGTTCATGCAAGTCTCTCCAGGCCTCTCTGAAATCGTCCTGCTGGTCGTTTCTTACAGAGCAATAATATTCCATAACATTCATATACCATAATTTATTCAGCCACTCTCCAATTGATGGGCATCCCTTTAGTTTCCAGTTTCTAGCCACTACATAAAGGGCTGCCACAAACATTCTTGCACATGTGGGGTCCTTTCCCTCCTCTAAGATCTCTTTGGGATATAGGCCCAGTAGAAACACTGCTGGGTCAAAGGGTATGCACAGTTTGATAGCTTTTTGAGCATAGCTCCAAATTGCTGTCCAGAATGGTTGGATCCATTCACAGTTCCACCAACAATGTATTAGTGTCCCAGTTTTCCCACATCCCCTCCAACATTCATCGTTATCTTTTCCTGTCATTTTAGCCAATCTGACAGGTGTGTAGTGGTACCTCAGAGTTGTCTTAATTTGCATTTCTCTGATCAATAGTGATTTGGAGCAACTTTTCATATGACTAGAGATGGTTTTAATTTCATCATCTGAAAATTGTCTGTTCATATCCCTTGACCGAAACCAGTTGATTTGTCTTTATTTTTAACTCTCATGAGGAGCAAGAATTCTATGTTGTCCTATAATTAATTCTTTAAGTATTGGCCAACTAAAGCTAGCAAAATCCTCTTCATTATTCCAGACAGATTTGGCCTGAAAATGGAGTCTTTCACACTCCAAATAAGTGAATAAACAAGTAAATATTTGGCATTCTTGTGATATTTTTCCCCATATAAAATAAAAAGGATAAAATATATTGGTACATAGCCTGCCTTAATTTTATACTAGAATTGTAGAATGTTAGCACTTAAAATATTCTTTTTTAAAATTTTTTTCCCTGAGTCAATTGGGGTTAAGTGACTTACCCAGGGTCACATACTAAGAAGTGTTAAGTATCTGAGGTAGGATTTGAATTCAGGTCCTTCTGACTTCATGACCTGCACAATATCCACTGCTATCTAGCTGCCTCCACTTAAAATACCCTTAAAGATCATCTAATCTAAGGATTCTTGAGCTTTTTTATATGAATCCCTGTGAAAATCTGCTAAAGCCTTGGGACCCTTTTTCAGAATAATGCTTTTAAATTTATAAAATAAAATAATACTTGAACCCAGTTACATTGAAATAAAGGTTTTTTTTTCTTCCCATCCAAGTTCATAGACATCATAAAATTTATTGATTAACTCCTTTGGAATCTGTGGACCGCTAGCTTTGTCTCAGATTCAGTTGATGTCCTCATTTTACAAAATAAAGAAACAAAAAAGTTCTCTAAAATGTCACAGCTAGAAGATCTAAGACTCCAAGATGTCTTCTAAGAAATGTTCCAAGATGACCAAATTAAAAATTCTTTCCAATTCTTCCTCAAAAAATAGCAAGAAAGGAACCAAGGTAAAGTAGCTAAAGTTGAAGGAGAATAAAGAAACATTTCTGTCAAAATAACTAACAATGGAAAATTGAAGAAGAAAAAAAACAGAAAAGATTCAGTTATACATCTCCCATTCTACCTATTTCCTTCTCTTACCTCACAATGAATCCTAACTCAGGATTCTGACTATAATGGCTATTGAGTCAAATAAATCTAAAAGCTAACTGTAGATGGAGAGAACAATAAAACTAATGCTACCACTGCCTATCCTACAATGCACCACAGCAGTTCTTTGCTAAACACCTTTACCTTATGATCCAAAGAGAAGGCCATGAATTCCTACTTTACAGAAGTGGCAACAATGACTACTGAATCAAGGAAATCTTTAGAGGCAGTGAGGTGGCATAGTGGTGGATAGAGTGCTGAGACTGGAGTTCAATTCAAATCCAACTTCAGACACTTACTAGCTATGTGATCCTGGATGTCACTTAATCTTTGTCTAATCTGGTTTCCTCATCTGTAAAATGAGGATAACAATAGCTCCTACCCTGTAGGGTTATTGTCAAGATTTAATAAGATAATTTTATAAAATGCTTAGTATAGTGCTTGGCACATAATGAGCACTATGTAAATGCTAGGAATTATTGTTTTGAAATTAAATTATTATCTTTAATGTTCAGGTGGCACAAACATTCCACACCTGGTGTAGACTTGCTAGTAGCAATTCAATTAATCTTCACCTTCTTAAAAAGGTCATATTCAGAATTTTAAACCTCATGGTTGGAGGCAAGTAATGAAAAAAAGACTAAGAAAATAATCAAAGAAAGGAAAATGAGTAACAACAAATAACAAAGAACTACTATGAGATTGATTAGAGATTTCAAGAATAAAACTACAGGAAAAAAATTGTTTACAATACATTCAGAAAAATCACAGCAAAGAGAAAAAAAGCATAGCAAAGTTTCAGCAGTTTTGCATACTTTCTATTGTCAACAAATTAGATGTTTTTTAAATGTCTATGATCAGATACAGCTAGGTGGTACAATGGATATAGCAGCGGTCCTTGAATCCAGAAAACCTGAGTTCAAGTCCAGTCTCAGACATTTGCTAACTATATGACTCTAGTTAAGTCACTTAATTGATTGTCTTCAATACAACAACAAACAAAAATAAAATGTGTGTGATGTGATGTAATACGTTGTGTAGCATTCCTTTAGATAAAAAAAAGCTTTAGTTTTTTTTTCACAAGTTGCTCAGTTAAGTACTAATACATTGTTTAATATCAGATTATTCAGAGCATATTTTAAAGTTCATTTTATTGACACCTTTTGTCTTTTAATTGTAGGCACCTTTTAGAAAAAAAAATTCCTCCATACCTCTAGATTGAACACTCACTTATGAGAAAAAACAATTAAACTAAAGCTTCTAACATATTGAATTCACTTGATAATGTACATAATATTCTGCCCTACTAGTCCTCAATCTCTTTTGCATAAAGAGAGCTCTCATATGTTTCATTGTCAAAGCATATTTATTTGTTAAAGCAGAATTGTTCTTTTTTGCTGATCAGGGTATTTTAAGGAAAAAATTTTCTTTAAAAGAAAAAGGAGAAAGACTTCTGGATAACTATAATTCAGAGATATCATGTAAAAGAATAGCATATGTTGCAATGTTAAATATATTTGTGATAGGAGAAAAAAGAATGAGATTTACAAAGACTGTGGAGGATCAGGCAGCCTAGTGTAACCTAAAGAGTACTAGATTGGGTATAAAACAGGGTTGCAATGAAGATTGACACTAAGTAGATATGCAAGCACATTGGTCAAATTACCTGTAACAAGTAACTTTAATGATCTTGGCCTCAATTTTCTTATTTACAAAACGACCAAGGGATTTTTAGCATTGTTTGAACTTTAAAATTCTAGGATTCTGGATTGGTGTAATGAAGAAAGTGACCACTGCTGACTTGGTGTCATGGTGAAATTCTTTGATTATAATCAATGCTTTCCTTTCTAGGTATGGGTTTGAGGGAGTCATTCTCTCCATCTATGGTTTGGATAGAGAAGATCTTCATTGTGACATTGAAGAGACTTGCCACTTTCAGAAATCAGAAGCCATACTGAAAGAATTAGATGTGGAAAATGCCAAACTTTACTTGGACTTTATTGTTCTTGGGATTTTCTTCATCTCCCTTCGTCTCATTGCCTATTTTGTCCTCCGATATAAAATCCGGGCAGAGAGGTAAAACATTCCAGTAGGGAAAAAATTAAAAATTGAAATTAAAGGCACTTGTCTTGTGTTTTCAGGTCAGTATCTTACCCAACTTTTAAGAACTATATTACATTTCTGGATGTCAAGTGTTCAACTTCTCAGTCCAGTTGGGTTGGGTCACCTCTCCATTGCCCTTTATAATTTTAACCAGGAAGAAGATGCAAAAGAGTTTGGTTTTTTTAAGCAGAATTTAATACTCAAGGATGATGTACCTAAAATATTACTGGTGACTGGATTTTTCCTTTATAAAATTCTTCTTTATAACAAGATGACTTGAAATCCTGGACATGGAATTATAAAGCAACTCCCTCATAGATAGAGAACTTTTCCTGAAACTGATTACTGTGTATATCAGGATGGGGAAAGAGGAAGCTGGAATACAGGGTTATCTTTCTTTTTATTTTTCTTTATTTAAAAAAATCTGTTTTTTTTTCTAAGTGTATGTCTTCTTAAGACTTTTTCTTAAGAAGTAACTTTCCATGCCAAAAATGTATAAATCTCACTAACATTCAAGAAAATGTGTCTCAAATATTATTTGTGGAAAATAATTTAGATTAGGGAATGGTAACTGACTTTAAAAGAGTCTTAGAGTAATAAATTGAACTCATCTAAGATTCAGAATTTGTGAAAGGGTTAAAAAAATGTTTCTGGTTAAGTCACATACCTTAAATCATATTTAAAATTTGCATAGCACTCTGAGAATAAACTTTAAAAAAAGACAAGGGAAATAAACATAAAAGTTGGCCAATCATGTGAAAAAAATTGTCTTCCACATACTTCATGTTTCAAGTGATGAAAGATTAGTAGCCCTTTCACTTCTATGTAGGATATGCTTCCTGGGCATATCTGACTACAGAAGATCTACTAAAAAAAAAAAAAAAAAAAGATACTACAAAAGGAAAAAAAATTAAGGTTCAACTTAAAAATGAATTTTAGGCTAAAACAGTGAATGTAAAATTGACATTCTAGAGTTGAAACATCATATATTGACTATATATTATTAGCAATTATAGTAATTTGTGTAGAAATAGTTGAGATATTTATAAGGATATTTCCTGGAGCAGATTATGTACTTCTGGGTAATTTTACTAACCAATTTTTTCTCTGAATTTCAGCTATATTACACAAAATGGAAAATCTTGTATCCCTTACATGTGGCACTAACTGTTGCCATTTCATCTTATAAATTCCGAACCAGGTTGGACTAAGAGTGGGTGCTTTTCAGCCATTTGCATTGTAAGAAAATGATATAAACTTCTTTGGAGTAGAAGTTTTTAATGTATATTGCAGGAATACCAGGGAATGTTTGATAAATTTGATTTCAATAATTCAGGACTCCTCTCTTCATATTGTACACATATTTTCTGACCACTACAAAAGATAGTAGACCATTCCAATGTAAATCAACATCTTTTTGCGAAGTTTTCTGTGTTAATTGACAAAGTCTCTTAACCTTTTTCAGTCTCACCATATACTCATTTGTAAAAAATGAAATTTGAGCAAGATTAATTCCAAGGTTACTTCCAGTATTGTTGTTGTTTTTTTTTTTTTTTTAAATTCAATGAAGCTTTTTCATTTAGTTATTTTGTATAATAGCATAAAAATGTGTTGGTCAGTTAGGCAAACTACACTGATGATTGAATGGGAGTTAGTAAATAGTGCCTCTGGCTCACCTGAAGTCAGACTATAACTTAAAATGCTTTTAAAACTAATATGCTCAGGTTGCTAGTACTTCTTAGTGACACCTTCATTATATCCTAGAAATATTAAAAATATCAGTATTGCTAACCAGATTTTGTAATCTTGGTAGTGTTGGAGACTTTTTTCCTTCCCTAAGGCTCAGAAAAGGATAAAAAAAAAAAGAAACTGGAATTGTACTAAAAGCAAAAGTTTAATAATTTAGTTGACAAATACATTGAGATCTTTTTTGTATTTCTCATTTGGCTTCTATGTATGTATCTTGAATAATAAGAAAGTATTTATGAATATTAGGATTTAATTTATTTTTGAAAAGTACTCTGAAGTTGTATAATTTGAACAGTGTCTAATTGTCTAAAGTGGGCCTTTATAGGTTTGTTTAATCACAGAATAGATTTACCTTAGAAATGAGCAGAAATGATACAGAAGCAAATGTTGAGGAAAGAGACCTCATGAACAATCCAACCAAAAACAAAATTAGAGAAAAAAAAAACTGCTTTTTCTTTTCCCATGATGACTTGCTTAGGGATAAATATATTTGAAGATTTTCTTTTGAAGATCCCTTATTGTCAAGCCAATTCATTCATGAATTAGTTAGTGCTCAACAGCAAGCTAGGAATTTTTATTTGGAGATGTGTGTATATGTATGTATGTGTATATATGTATGTGCAAATGCATATGTATATAGATATAGATAAATATTCATATATAGATTATATATATCTATATATAGATATCTAGATAGTTATATCTGTATGTTTTAGGGGTAAGCCATGTAGACATTTTGACAGTTCTAGTTCTCTTGGTGGTACTACTTCCATCTCAAAACCTACTCTCTCTTGTTTATTGGATCCATTGCTGTTCTTCTCATTGTACCAAGTGTCAGAAGATGTCCCTCTTTTAACCAGCATTTGATTTTCTTGTTTTTCAAAAGCAATGAAGTCTTCCAAAATAATGATTTCTCAAAAGTTTCATTTTTCCTGTCTTTTAATTTCCTTTATAAGTTCAGATATTGAGAGCATTTAGAGGTAGATTCCTAAGACATCTAAAACAGAGGAAGAGATAAAATGATTGGAAAAAAATTATAGACAGAATTATTATGAGAAAAAAATGATTGGCAGTATATTGATATCCAGTGAGTAAATCTTACATATCTACTTTTACATCTCTACAAAATATTGATGAGAATAATCTATATATATGTGGAAGAAACCCGGGCTGAAATATGAGGTAGAAACATTTTCATAAAAGATATCCTACAGCAGATAATGTATTTATAATCACGTAATTGACTGAAAAGTACAGAGACTATAGGATTCCATTTTGTCTATTCCTTATTCATTTTATATGTATGTATGAATATATGTTCATATATATAGCATTTATTTGAGCATAACAAAATGCACCCTTAAAGGTTCTCTTTGGTTATATTTTAGTACTGTAGATTTTGAGCTAAAAGGTACATGAGAGGTCATCTAATGCAACCCCCTCATTTTACAAATGAGAAAACTGAGGTTTAGAGAGGTTAAGCCCAAATTAATCTAGGTAGTGAATAACATATTTGATATTTTCCAAATTTAGCAGTCTTTCCACCATATCCATAGATATCATGATAGTGACAATTATTCAACACTCACTGTTTCAATTATCAAGTGAGGGATACACTAGGATGTGCATATTAGATAAAAGATACCTACTGTTGTCCTGGAGAATCTTTAGGGCAAATCTTTAATGGAAAACATATTTCATTCTTATGTTGATATTTTGTGTACTGACTAAAGAATCAAGATACTACAATAAGGAATATCTATTGTTAAAAATGAAATGTAATTGGTTACTTAGCCCATTAACTGGATCCATCTGCACATATATCTTGAAACACTGTAGATAGATAATAAGCTAGGCTGAGAATTAAGCAGGAAAAGATAAGACTGATAGCATTTAAGAAACTGGCACATTCAGCAATTCCAACCTTCTCTTTGAAGCAAAGCTTAATTTTTTCCAGTAATGATATGATAACTGAAAATTATTTCATATAATAATCTCTGAAGAATGAAAATTATATTGTAGTGTTGTTATTGTTGTTGTTGTTTGTCCTTCATTCTCAAAGAAGACCTTAACATCAGGGAGGGGATACCATGACATGTAAATGAATTGGATTTAAGTGAGGAAAGGCTGTGCAAGCTAATTTTTCCTTCCAGCGCCATCTGGGACCAGTGGCAAGCTACAGATCAAGACATGTTCTGCTATTTCTGTGCAATATAAAGAAATCTAGTGAAAGACCCTCAGCAATTTAGATGAAACTTATCTAGAGAATTTATGCGAAGACATAGATAAGATTTTTATAAGATAAGAAAGCATGAATGGATATGATCTATACTATAGGAGGGCATGCCCACATCAATGAGATCATAACTACATCAAAATATTTTTGAAAGGAGTGATAGTCTTTCTTCAAGTCTTCTGAAATGTTTTATTCATGTGCTTTCATGAACTGTATCTTTTTAAGGAGTAATTCTGTTCTCCATCACACAGATCTGAAATAAGATTTTTCTAAGAATTGTGTTTTTGTATAGTTTGCTGAAATGTGTCATTCCAATGTTTTATGACATTGCCTTAGCAAGCAAATGATTTATTTCTTATAAAATGCATCAGTCTTTTAAAATGTGCAACTTTGCCTTATTTTTTGAAAATGAAATTATTTGGAAATCTATTTTTTATTCTAGAGAGGCATTTTTCCATATATTGCCTAAAGTACTACTTTTTTCCTTTAAAATCAAAACCTTTATCAAGAGTCTAATTCTTCTAAGGTACCTCTTCTTAGAGGTATAGTGAGGAATCACTACTTCTGTCATGTGTCTAAATTGACCTATATAACTAAATCAATTAGGAGAAAAGAATGAAACATATAGTTTCTACCTTCTTAAGTTTTTATCTAAGTTCCAGGGGTCTGTAATTAAAAACAGGGCAGAAATGAAAGTACATAATAATCTTTCAAGGTAGAAGATGTATAATTTATTTTTTTAAATTTCAATAGCATTTTATTTTCCCAAACACATGCATAGTTTTAAACACTGACCTTTGCAAAATCTTGGGTTCCAAATTTTTCTTCCGCTTCCCTCCACCCAAGACAGCAAGCAATCTGATATAGGTTAAACATGTGCAATTGGAAGATGCATAATTTATAAATTTTGCTTGGAAAGCTTCAGCCTGGCTAACTTCAACTTTTAAATTTATCTTTATTCAAAACTTTTTGATCCCCTTTTTCTGTATCTGTATCTGATTACTCATTATTTAAAAAAAAAAAAAAAAAAAAAAAAAAAAACAAGTATTACTGAGGGCGATAAGTTCCTCCAAAACTCCAGGTTGGCTAGGAAATTAATGAGAAATTAATCTCAAAAATAACATTTGAAAGTGTCAAAAATGATAAATGTATACATTAACTAAAGCAGGGTTTAACAAACTACAGGCTGTTGCTTGCGCTTTTGTTTTTACTGGAAGTGATTTAAGAATTTATTTTACCATTTTAAATAAAGTTCTACTATATTGAAAAATATAAAAATTAGTCTTAGCTTGTGTGATTAAATATAGGCACTAGTAGATTAGGCACTGGGGAATAGTTTGATGACTTCCTAACTAAAGGAATTCAATAATAGTAGCTGTTCCTTTGAAAATATCCTAGGACCCTAAAGGATAGGGCTAATTCTTCATTTAATCCAAAAACCAGTTTTTTTTTTTTTTTCTCAAATGAGAGAAAAGGAAATTCAACATGTAACATTAGATGAACTCTCTGATTTCCTTTCCACCTCTTAAGCCCTATGATGTTATATGAGATAACAGGTCTTTTTGGTCTCATTCAGTTACTAAGTATAAAGATGGTATAAGAAGATGTGGATCTTGTAAACAATCCTGTTAAGTCTGGTGGTGGAGCCAAATAGACTATTTAGGATGAATCCATCAGCAAAAAGGTTTGATCCAATTCAATGAGTATTAGCTACCTACAAGGCAAAGATCTCAAAGTAAAGATCCACTGGTCATATGAGGTCTACAAAACTGCCAAGTAGGGTCTGAACCAGATTAATTGGATAATATTTAACAAAACAAATAAAAATACATTGTAGATAATATCAATTTGTGGCCAGCAGGGATCCATTTTTATTTAAGTTTGATATCATTGATAAGGTATCCAAATACAAACACAAAATGATAGAGTTCCCTCACCTTCAATGAGTTAGCATGGTACTGGATGTTATTTCCTTACATCTTGTCCTAGATTCTGACTTCATCATAGAGCTCTGTTCTAAACTAAGAAGTGATTTCCATGATTTCTACTAATTCCATGCCAGTGATATGGGGGAGGGGGGGGAAATGGAACATTTAGAGGCCTCCAGAGCTTATTGGCTTGTTTGTTTTTTTAACTAGAGTTATGACAAAAAAATTTAAAAGCATGAATTGGAGAAAGTTTCATACTGCTTATGGAAATAGAAGTGTTTGGTTTTGTTGGGTTTTTTTAAACAAATAAGGAATTCTAATAAGTGTTTTATTTTTTGAATTTTATCTCCTTGTGTTTTGGCTTAAATTCTTGTATTTCAGATTCCCTAAAGACAATTCTTTTTGCACAATATTTCTAATATACCTTATTATGTATTTTGAAAGATTTTACTTTTACTTAAGATTTTAAAAAGTGAATCATAACATTTATGATCTTTAAATGGAATTCTTAATGTTCCATTTAATGTTTATATATAAAAATATTTATTATTTCTCTTCCTACAACGCATTTTCAATCTACTGCCCTGTTAACTTCTATTGGTGACCTTGAAAAACACAATGGCCCCAGTTACATTGTTTTCTTCTTACAAATCACTTCACAATTGAAGTTATCTCAGCTACCTCACTGACTACTATTGACCTAGTGCCTATGCTTATTTTTGTTCTGGTGATGCAGGAACACAAATTTTTTTAGTTTCAATATTTGCAGATTCAGCTACTCTGTCATCAGGAAGCTATCCCTTTTTGGGCATTTGTGCATTTGTGTCATTGAGTTGACTCAAGGGTATTTTAAATGTTCTGTTTTTATGTAAATACCCTAGTCCTTACTAAAATCTGCCCATAATTGATCTAAAGTGCTAACAGAAATCACTAGATTGGCAATTTCCTTAATCTGTTTTTTCCTTTAAAAATAAATAAAACATAATTAGTTTTTCTGCCTCCTAAATTCTACCAAGGAAATTGACAGTATAGGTTTTTTTTTTTTTAAGGGAATATTGTTTTTATTCCATTATTCCCTATTTTTCTCCATTATCTTCAAAAGCAGAATTTTCATACGAAATTATCTTGAAAATTCATTCTTTTTAATAATTTTCTACTTCTTACTCTGTTGCCTTGTGTAGTTGGATTACTGTATTAGGTTAAAAGCTCTGACTTTTCTGATTTACTGTATGTGGACTGGTTAAGAAAGCCAAGTTTAGTGAGATTAATTTGAGATCATAGAAATAATGCCCTTTGTCCATCCCAGATTAGTTTTGTTTTCTTCTGATCAAGTATGAGCTCACTTATTTTGAAATCTTCTTACGAGCAAAAGCAGAGGGTCTAAGACTCATCACATTTTTCAGCATAATTTTACTTTTACTATGTCTTGACTCTCAACTTTCAATTAAAAGAAGTACCTTTATGTGAGAAAGAAAAACAAATACAAAGATTGGATAATTTTTTTTTTTATTCAGTAAACATTGTTGTTTACTGAATGTACTGAATGTTTCTGAAAAAAAGGTTTTATGTCTTTTATTAATTTTTATTATTCAGAACTCAGGGCCATTCCTTTTACAACTTTTTGTTGGAAATCTATCTTTTGTTGTTATTAGTCTCAGCTTAATGTCTATGTACATATATATAATTAACTTGATTCATGGAATAAGAATAGTATTAAGGGAAGACTTTATGTTCCTGAGATAAGAAACCAAATAAGAGAAAGAAGGGGAAATACCAATTTAATTTAAAAGCCTCCCTAGATATTTTATTTGTGAAAGAATTTCCCTTCTTTTCAATTAGCTTATTATGGATTTAATATCTTGCTTTGTGATTAGTAAGTATAGGATTTTGCAAACTCAATGTTTAATTTATAGCCAGATTTAGTTTACCTATTAGTATCTGTTTACTTTTCCCTAAGGTATATTTGAGATAATGACTCTTTTAAACTAAGTTTGTTCAACTTTCATGACATTGAGGAAGCATAGGAATCTATCCTATTTTTTAAACTTTTGTGACTTTAAAGGAATAAACAAGATTACATTATGTAAAAGAATTATTTTTCTCTCAGTGATGTAATTTTTTTAAAAACCTTGTTAGCCTCCTAATTGGGAGTCAGGTTGACTTTTTCCTGTGAGATTTGAATCTTTGATTAATAAGCATAATAAGCCCCACTTCTTACTTCCACTATTTCTGAATTGTGGTAGTTTTATTTCAGCAGTAATTCCCTACTACACTGAATTCCAAGAGGAGATATTTCTCCCATAACACTATCAAGTTTGATGTCAAGTGTTTCATTTTCCTTCTCTTCCCATTCCCTCTATATTCTCCCTCTGATCCCACCAATCTTTTGGCTAAACTAAGCTATGGAATAGCAAACATCTTCTGAACAAATGCTGTCTGAAATTAAAGAAATTGATGTCTGAAGTAGCAGTCAGAAAAGTTAATTAGAATAAATTGACTTCAAGTATTTAAATATGGGCCCAACAGATCAGCTGAGGTGGCTATTTGATTTAATAGAGCAGGTGAAAGAAAGGACTTTGCCCTCTTTTGAGAGGTGGGATCCTGACAATATTTCTAGAACAAAAAAATCTTCCATACACTAAAAAAAAAAAAAAAAAAATAGAAATGGCTATTAAATCATGATGTAGGTGAATTGTCCTATGTTTATATAAGGAAAGGTATTGAGATTCTTTCACTGTATAGTAATCATTGTGAGTATAAAAAAGAGTTAAAACAAGAAAAAAAAAAACCTCATTTTACTAGAAATCAACACAGAGCTCAAGCCTTCAGTTGCTGGATTTTCCCTCAAGCTAATTATTCACTATAAGTGAACAATTTAATAAATGTTCTTCTGTGACATAGAGCATTGAATCTGGCCTATCAGCTACCTTTTACTATAACTGATGTTAAGTACTACAGAGTTTCTGTTTTGGTTTTTTTTCAAAAGACAGGTATACATTTTTATATCATTTATTGGGCATCTAATCTTTCAGACAAATCTTAAAGAAAGGCATAATAGTTAATACCCCTCACTCCACTATACATTTCAACAAACATCTCTTTGAATGGTAAGGCTATCATTTCTTCTTTAGTATATTTATAAAGAGTAACTAGAATGTGGCTAATATGCTTTTGAAAAGTTCAAAGATGTCACTAAGTTTTGCATGTGAATGTAAATATATCACTAATGGGCATATTTCATTTTGTTTTTCATGAGAAATACTAATCTAGTTAATTTTGTGAATAAAAATGTTACTTTTTTACATGATTTCCATTCTTTAAATATAATAATTTTTAAGGTGTGGTTTAAACATCTCCAAGAATTGTATAATATATGTTAACTATTTAGCCTATCATTTCTTTGGTAGTTTGTTCATTGGTCTCTGTTGTCACCTAAGGCCAGTTCCTTTAAATTCAGAAGAAAAACCATTAGCTATATACTGCCCATATTAGCCCCCTTTTTAGATATATTATTCTATATTGAAATTTAGATAAATAATCTTTATACTTTATAAGACAGAGCTTCATATTCATCTGGCTGCATTCTCCACTATGAATGATAAGAACTTGGTTCAAATGTTGAACAACTTTTGATCCTCTTATACAGTACATAATATTATTATGTATTATATGTATGTGTCTATATACATATATACGAGTATGGGTATTTATTTAGGCACATGGGATAAGTGTCCCTATAACCTTGGATCTTAGAGATTAGAATATGTTGCTTAAAACATCATGAAGCATCTTGATGCTTCTGAAAGTGATATATTTTTGTGAATTTCTTAACTTCAAAATTTAACTTATTTTTCAATTTTACATTTTCTCATTAAAGAGATCTATTTCTGTATACTATGATGGTCTATAACTTCAAGAAGTCAGTCTGTGTGAATCTAATTTTTCTTTATGGTTTTGTCTACTACAGCATTTGGATTTAAAGTCTGTCATATAAATGATTAAAAAGTACTGCAAAATGATTGTAATATTTTGATTCTCCCTCCTAAAAGAGAAGATGATCACTTTTTTAAAAAAGAAATTGTGTACTGAAGAACTTAAGCTATCTGACATTTACTTAGGCTATTTAGAATTATTGGTGCCATGGCAGACCTTTACATTACTAATGTATAGGTCTCCTATACATTATATAGGAACTCCTTGTTGAGAAAGCTCCTTCCACCAATACAGTTCAACACCTTTATTCTGTCTTATAGAATTAGAGTATTGCCCAGAACTGTGGTGTCAGACTCGATTAAGACTATGGTCTCTTAAAATAGAAAACATACATAAGAATCTTTGCCAGCCATGTATTGATGTAGAAAACCAGATCTTAACATTATCTGTACCCTATTGTATGGGCAGCTGGGTGGTGCAGTGGATATAGTGCCTGGCCTGAAATCAGGCATACTCATCTGGCCTCACACATTTGCTGTATAAGCAAATGACTTAACTCAGTTTTCCTCAGTTTCCTCATCTGTAAAAAGAGCTAGAGAAGGAAATGGCAAACTACTCAATATCTCTGCCAAAAAAATCCCAAATGGGGTCACAAAGAGTTTGAAATGATTGAACAATAACAATGCCCTCTTGTATTTATTTATTTATTTATTTTTAAATATTTACCAATTACATTTTAATCAGGTTCAAGCCACAGTATAGAATGTTGCTGGTGGAAATACACTGTGTGTTTGACATTTCTGGCCTAGAGCATTGAGGAGATAAATGACTTGCTCTATCCCATGACAATGAAGTGTCAGATGGAAGACTTTATCCTTAGTCTTCATGGCTTCAAAGGTCAGAACTCTGTCCCTTGTGCCTCTAATATATAACTTATTTGAGCTTAGTATGGAAGGTAATCCTTCATTTGGTTAGGAATTATTTAATATTTTTCCTTACCTCCACTTCCCTTAAGCAAAAATCAATGCAAGTAATATTTTAAAATCAGTGTCCAAAGGTGTGAATAGTCTGTATTTTGGTGTAATACCTATTTTTATGATACTGTATACATAATTTTGATTCATTCCTTTAGAAGCTCCTGCTTGCATGCTGTGATATATTTGCACTACTGTATATAATACATAGACACAAAGTATAAAAATCAACATTTGTAAAATATTTTTCTTTTAGTTCCTTGCTTCTTTGCAGTTCACTTGGACTTGAACAATGTACTTCACTTGAACAATGTACCTGAGCAAAACTGTAGAATGTGGGGCATTCTAACTAGTTCTTAAAAACAATGATTAATCCTTTGTATATTTCTGTATAGTTCCTGTAGAAGATTTGTATGTGAATTTTTCCACATTTCCAAGATGTGAAATTTTGGCTTTGTTTTCTGAAAATAGCTGACATTTATGATATAACAAAAACCAAATAAAGCATTATTTTCAGATTGCTGTTTTATTTCTGTGTAATCTAATAAACATATTACATAAAGCTTATAAGTAGAATTTGGTTAGAAATTGGGATAGAGTGATAGCTTTACTTCTTATTTGGGAGACTTAAAAAAAATAGAATATATTTTACTGAAGTTGGGAGAGAAAGCTGATATTTTAATTTTTCTCATTGAACACCTTTTAAAGAACAAGCTGTCTAAATGCCCAAAGAATTTCATTTCAAAATAGCAAAACAAACAGAAAAGAAAAAAAAATAGCACAACCCACCTTTTGTATTAACTAAAGACTGTCCACAGTCAGAGTGGATTTCCCCAAAAGATACCGAGTTCTCTTTTACTAGAAGTCTTCAACCAGAGTGTGGATGATGACTTTTCAGAGATATTAGAATGGGAATTACTTTTCATTTAACAGTTAACAGGATCAAATTAGCTGGAAAGGACCTAAAAAGTCAATGAAAGTTTATAGATCTAAAAACTATTGGTGGTGATGGTGGTGTATTATACAGATCTGTTACTGGTTCTGTTGTTAAGGACAATTGCTTCCTTAGGCTATAATTTTACCTCAGGTTTATTATCTTCATGTCTGCAGCAGATCCCAATATTCTCATAATGGAAAATAGCCAAGGGATTGAGCTGAGATCAGAAGTTGGAAGAAGAAAGAAACTCTTCGTTCACATGTCCAGTAGGTCTGTGCCCAATCTAAAAAATAGATTTGGCCAAGTAGCATCCACTTCATGGATATTTGCAAAAAGACTACTGTGAAAACAATTATGGTTTATGTACCTATGCCAGTTGCCTAGGTTGAAGAGGTGGAGCAATTCTACAAAAAATTTGGTAAGACCCTAAACTTATAGACACACTTTGATGATTGGTGCCATCACTGCAAAAGGTGGGAATAGTGGGAGAATGGTATTAAATACGTTGAAAAATCATGAATTACTAATAAGAAAGAACAAAAAAAAAAACTGCAGACCACAAAAAACAAAACCTTGTACCTTTGTATTTATAATATATCCTTTGAGAAAAAAGAGGGTCCCTGGACATAGGAAATACCAAATATCATTACAAAGAAAGATGAAATTAATTCTATTTCAATAAACAGGAAGGTGTAGAATTCATTTAATTTTGACTTACATTGACAGATGGAAAATTCATATTTGGGAGTGCTCCATACCAATGAAATTAGTGATCCAATAGCTGTTTTTTGTTTTTGAGCTACTTAAGAAAATCTGTTTCCTACTTCCTCATTAATACTTTTGCCTCCTCCCTTTTCTACCATCTCTTCATCATGCCATCACTTTCCAGTCAGGTTTAGGGTTCAGAGGAAAGCTTCTGCAAGAACACTTTTATCTACTTTCCATTGTCCTCCAAGACAGCTGGTCTGGATTATGCAGGCTTGTTCTCCTGTTTTAGCCCATGATAGATGGCAGTATAAAGCAGAAGTTATGGGGAAAGGGTGTGAGGTAGAAGGACAGTAAAAGATTACAGTCTTTAAAGTAAACGTCAGCTTGGTTTTCATGCAATAAAAGCTTAATAGTCCCTATGAACAATCAGTGGATAAAGCTTTTCCTATAGGCAATAAAACACTTACCAGTTTTATTCCTAAGTATTTTTCCCAGTGCCAACCCTACTTCCGGCTTCAATAATCAGAGGTAACAGAAAGGAAAGGGCTCCCCAAATAAGGCACAAGCAGTCCCATTGCATTCCTTATAGGTTAACTGCCTCCTTCACTAGCTCCACTTACACATAACCAGCACAGCTCCTCCCACCCCCTGAGAATAACAATCAAATCAGATGCCACCTGCCCTATTTCTCTCCTTACACTGAAATATTCCCTGCATGTGTTGCCTCTCCCTCTTAGAATGTAAGGTCTTTATCGTCAAGGGCTGTGCCACATTTTCATTTGTATAACTGGCACTTAGAGTTCCTAACATAGAGTACATTATCACTTACTATATTTTGTTGTTGTTATTGTTCAAAGAATGAAGACAAAAGAAAACTATAGGTGGAAAAGTTACCAAAATGATTGCATTTTATATCTTGTTCCGGGTTCTTATCTATCTCAGGGTCCTGCCCACTTTTATGGTCCTTTGAGTCTTAAAACAGTCTATGCTTTTACTAACTATGCAGATGGTGCAACTTATCCTTCAATTTTAATTGTATGCCTTTTTGATAACAATGAGATATCCTGGAGTAACCTGAAAAGTACTGCTTCTTTACTCTTATCCACTGTGTGATCATAGTTCTATGCAGATTGTCTATACACAGGTATATTCTGGTGATTGCTATTTGTCTAGCCTTATAACAAAGGTATTCTATTTTCTACCAATTTTAGTTGTACAAATTTCACTTTATATAATTCATCATGGAGCTGTCATTCACAAATTTATTAAAACCATTTCTGAAGTCGTGATGTTAATGTTTTCACCCTCTACCACCTTTTGGGGCAATCGAGATCCATAAGTTTTACTACTGTCTCTATAAATTTATATGACTGGTTTCAACAGCACAAAGTCAGGGACTGTTTAATAATAATGTGTATTAAGAGAAAATTTCAAGTTATCTCATTATTATCCATTGGGTGGCAATATTTCTTCACCAAATATTACTTCAAGCATTTTTTTTCTTTTTTTTTTCTTTTAGTTTCAGGTTGAACATTGAATTTGTCACAAAATGTTGATGGTACTATATTCAGGCACAGCAGCAGCCATTAGCAGATTCTCTTCATAAATGCACCTGAAACATAGTAATGAAGATTTATCACTGGTAAAAAGTTTTCTAAGCATTTGAATAAAATACAGGTCATATTGCCTTGGTTCAGTACCATCTGAGTTCATGACATAAATAAGATCCCCAAATGAAGAAAAATGGAAGGGGCAGCTAGGTGGCACAGTGTATAGAGCACCAGCCTTGAAGTCAAGAGGACCTGAGTTCAAATTTGATCTCAGACACTTAACATTCCCTAGCTTTGTGAACCTGGGCAAGTCACTTAACCCCAATTGCCTCGGCAGAAGAAGAAGAAAAATGGAAAAAGATAGTTAACCTGATGGAATTTAAGGGATAAAAGTATGAGTTCATTGTAATCTTCTTTTGCTTTGAAATATATAAAGGGAGACATAGTTAAATGGTTAAGCAGAGGAAGTGTTTTACAGAGTGTAAAGAAGAATAGATAATAGGATCAAGATATAGGAGAATAACAAATTGGTTATGACATGGAGATTCTGGAATGGTTGAATGTGAATCCCCAATATGGTTGTGACTGGTCCTTATATGGTTAGAGACCTGAGGAAGAGCCCTTTTTTGAGTTTCCCTTGGGAGTAAGGGGAATCTAGGATTTAGAAATGTTATAGTAAATACCATTTCAAAACTTACAAGTTCCTCACAGAACAATTTTTTTTAAATCTGTAGCATCCATACAATACACAATTCAATAGTCTTTCATTTGACATTATAAGATTAATTTTCATGTAGCAAGAGTAAATCAATATGTTAAAAAAATGAAAGAAGCATTATCTAAATTAAAGTCCATCTGTTAGCAATTATGGCAATAATATACCCAGTGAAGAGGGTTAATGCAATTATCTTTCTTTGGAAGAAGTACACACAAGCACAAATACATGTGCTCTTTCCAATGCATATGCAGAGACGCAGAGAGACTGTGACAGAGACAGAGATAAGAGAAAGAAAGTGAAAGAGGGCTATCACCATAGTTAGCATAGAGGCATTGCTGTATTGCTCAAAGGGAGGCAGGATAAATTTTTCTAGCCTCTTCCCGCCCCTCCCCCATCCTCACTCTTGTCTAAGGGAGACTTTAATTCCTGCTAAGACAAGATAGGAAATTGGGACCAGAAGCCATTATTCTCATCTCCTCAGAGAGAGAGAGAGAATCAGGTTTAAATTATATATACCTGCTTCCTTGAATATTATTAGTCAAGGTCTCTAGGTTCAAGCTAACCTTCTGATTACTATTCATTTCTGGTAGCTGCATGACCCCAAGTTTCGCATTCACCCTTTCCTCTCAAAATAGTAGTTCTACAATGAACAGATGAACTAATGAACCAATTAGCAAAGAAAATTATTTATCTAATTTGAAAACCAAACAGAAATCAGAGACAGACAGACCAACAAATAGAATATGAATGGAAACCCTTCTGGAACTTGAGCCCAGGGGGATTTTGGTCTTGAAACTGTTGCTATGCTCTATAGATACTGAGTTAACTATGAACCTATTCTTTTTCACTGCCCAAGAAAATGAGAAGGTACAAAAGGAGAGAGGAATTGTACCTTCCACATTTTGAGGGGATTAAGTTTGTATTTTTGTGATGATATCTTTTGAAATAAATATTTCTCTGTAAAAGTTCTTTTTGTTGAATAGAGGACCTTATCTGAGGTAAAATTGGGTCATTTGCTTTTATAGGTAGGTACCCCTGGAGAAATTCTCTAAATGGAATTTCTGATTTCTGAGATAACAGACTGTGAGATCCTGAAGTAATTTGAAAAATGCTTTTTTTAGATTATACATGTATAATTGGAGATTTTGTTCTTTTTTTATGATATTTCATTACAAGAAAGATTCATTGATTTAATTTTGTAAACTTTTCATTTGTTGATTATTTAAATACTGTTATGTTTGTATTATTAATTCTGGACAAGGATTCGTATATAGATATGTTCTACATTCCTGCATAAGTACTGATATTAAGTTTACTGTGAAGATTTTAAAATGACTAGGCTGCTGATTTCTAGTACAAATAATCATATTGTTCTTTTTAGATTTACTGTACTGTTTCTTTTCTGAAAGAAATATTCTCTACAAATTCTTAGTTTTGTACCTAAAACTGATAAGTTGCTGATAGTCTTTGCTACTTCTGTAATTTGTCTTTTTGTCCTGATGGGAAACTTTACAATTCCATTTGGTTTGCCCTGACAGTCACAAGCATTCATGGGGAAATTTTGCATTTCCTTCAGGAAAGGGAATTGGAGAAAATTTCCTGGACCTCTCTGTCGATTACCCATACTAGAGGAACCCATAGAATTTCTGAGTAGAAGGGGAAAACATTTTTGTTTTAGTATGCCCTGTGTAGAAAGGGATACTTTTCTTACAGATCCCATTTGGATGACTTTATGTAGTGAGGGAATCATTAAGAATTATTTCACTTGAGACAGATTTCTCATTTGAGAAAACAGGGAATATCAAGTTGACTCCAGGTCTCAGATTTTTGTGGGAGAGCTCCATGTACATTAGAAAGCTAAATATGAACCTGTTTTCTATATAAAAAAAAAAGCCAGTATTGTCTTTGTTTTTCTTTTGTTTGTGGTCTGAGAAAGGTCCTATAAGGCTGATAGGGTCAATTGAGTAGGCATATTTTGCAAACTTTGCAAAAATGCTTAGTCCCCTTCATCTCCTATGTTACATTTTCTGCTATCTCTTCTTTCACTTCTGTTTGACATGATGATGTTGCCTTACTACTTACTAAGGTTAACCTCAGGCAATCTCAGTTTATCCCATCTACTCTATAGATTTCTCCCTCTGTCATAGCCATTTTATCACTTATTTTCAGTTTTTCTACTGGCTCATTCCCTACTGACTAAAAATGTATCTATGTCTGCCTTATTCTTATGATCCTTCCATATCTGCTAACTATCAAACTATACATATTCTACCCTTTGTGGTTAAATTCCTTGAAAAGGAAGTCTACAAAATGTACCTACATTTTTCCCCTTTCACTCTCTTCATAACCCTTTATAAATCCTTTAAAATCTGTCTTCTGATATTATTATCCCTTTAAAACTGCTCTCTTCAAACTTATCAGTGATTTGAGTTGCTACAATGTCCTTTTTTCAGTCTTCATTCTTCTTCATCTCTTTTCTTCTGTCTTTCCTGCTCAATCTTTTTCCAGATCATGCCCTTTAACTCAAGGGTTTTTTTTTTTGTTTTTTGGGGGGTTTTTTTGGTTTTTTTTTCCAGGGTTATAGCCTGGGACCACTTTTCTTCTTTCTGAGCCCTCAATACTACCTCACTTGGTGTCTTCATCACCTCCCATGGATTTAATTACTTGCCTCTATGCTGATGATTCTCAAATCTACTTATCCTACTGTAGACTTTCTGCTGTCCTCTAATCTTGCATCTCCAATGATATTTCATATAGCTTAAAATGTCCAGTAGACATTTTAAAGTAAATATGTCTAAAACCAAACTCATTATCTTTCCCTGACCCCACCCCTACAACCCACCATACCTTCCCTATTATTTTAGAAGGCAATATCCTCCTCCTCCCTCAGACTTAAAACCTTTCTGTTATCCTCTTCTGTTCCCTATCTCTTAGCTAACCCTCCATACCCATATTCCATCTGTTGCCAAGGCCTACTGAATTTCATGTTTGCCCCCTTATCTCTTCTAACACTACCATCTCCCTAGTGTAGCCTTTCATCATCTCATGCCTGAAATTTAGTAATAAACTGCTAGTCTGTCTGCTTCATGTCCTTCCCCATTACAATCTATATCCATAAGAGATCAAAGAGGAAAAGAATACATACATACAAAAATATTTAAAGAATTCCTTATTGTAGTAGCAAAGAACTGGAAACTAAAGGGGTGCTTGTCAACTGGGGAAACAAATTCTTCTACAAATATAATTAAATACCATGAGAAATAGTAAACAGGACACTTCCAAAAAATTTGGTGATTATTATTATTATTTGGTGATTATTATGAATTATTACAGTCTGATAGTAGTTGCAGTTAGTAAAATCAGGAAAATAATTTACTCAGTAAGGACATTGTAAAAAAAACGGCTTTGAAAGATTTAATAATGCTGATCAAAGCAATCATCAAGAGCAGATGGATTTTGAAAATTATTTCCAACTATCTGATGAAGGGATCAGACTCAAGTTGTACAATGAGACATTTTTACATGGCCAGTGTGGGAATTTGTTTTGCTTGACTATGCATATTTCTAAGAAGAATATCTTCTAAACATTTTTTCCATGAAGAGAGGGGAAAACAAATGTTAATGGAAACAGTGAAGGACAATGGGAAAATAAAGTATATTCTTCAGCATGTTAGTTTAAAAGAATATATTTTCTTTTAAATTTATTCTTGCTCTCTTCTGTTCATTTCTCTTTAAAAACTTTTTTAATAACCATTTCCCCTTTATCCCTCCTTCTAATGAATTATTATATTAAAAACAGGTGTAAACATTGAGCATGACCAAAAAATATTTGACTCATTTTGAATAATTCATTTTTGGTCCTCAAATTGTAGATATTCATTATTTTTAATATATTGATCATAATTCTTATATCCCTCAAAGCTATTCTTCCTTACTATTGTCACCATATAAAGCATTCTCCTAGTCCAACTCATGTGAAACATATCAGTTCATAAAAATCCTCTCAGATTTCTTTTAATCCATTTTTTCATCGTTTCCATCATTCATATGCCATAATTTATTTAACAAATCCTTTAATGAGCACCTTTCAATTTCTAATCCTTTTACTATAACTAAAAATACCATTACTGTTATAAATATGAGTCTTTTCCATCTGCTTTTTAGTTTAGTGATTTTGTGGAGTATGTTTACAAATTGTTTTGTAGAATTATTGTATCAATTTATAGCTCTAACAATATTTCATTAATCTTGTACCTGTTCTATTACTCCTTTGACAATTACTATTTTCCATTTTCCCCAAATTTGTCAATGTAATGAGTGTGCCACAGAACTTCAGAGTTTTCTTAATATGCTTTTTTCATGTTATTAGTGTGAATATTTTTTTCACATGGTGGCTGATAGTTTACTTTTTTTTTCCTTTGAAAGAAATGGCATTTCTTTTTATATATTCAAATCAATCTGTTATATATTTTAGATATCATAGAAACTTGCTGCAAAGATTTTTTTCTCCAGTAAAATATTTCTTATTCTGATTTTATATTTATTTATTTTATTTGTGCAAAAGCTTTTCAGTTCTATGCAATTGAAATTGTCCATTTTATGTTTCAGTGGTTCCTTGTTTAAGGCAGTTAGATGGTTCAGTGAATAGAGTACTAGACCTGGAATCAAGAAGAAGTGAATTGAATTTTTTTGAAATCCAACCTCAGATACTTACTAGCTGTGTGACCCTGACCAAGGTCTTAAATTCTGTTTACTTTGATCCTCTAGAGAAGGAAATGGAAAAGCACTTCAGCATCTTTACCAAGAAAAGCCTATGGACAGGACAATTCATAGGGTCATGAGTCAGACACAATTAAATGACAGAACAAGTCTCTTGTTTGGACAAGTGCTTATCCCCTATTTATAATTGTTAAATGTCTTCCTGAAAGAGGTTTGCACTGTCAAATGTTTAGTATCCAAAATGAATATTGTCTTTTCATTTGAAATAACATTTTAAAATATGCATTACCATCTACTTTGTTGATCTTCATCATAAGGACCCTCTGCTGTGTGCCCCTTTGTACTTGTTTTATGACTAAAAGCATTTATATTTGTTGTCCTCCTCATTAGGATATGAGATCCTTGAGAGTAGAGACTATCTTATTTTCTTGTTTGTATCTCCATTGCTCAGCACAGTGCACTGCACATGGTAATTGATTAAAAAAAATTTTTCATTTATTCATTCACATATATCCATTTGTATATATCACATATATTAATTTGTTTATCCTTCTAATCCTCTCTAACTTGTTTAGACATTTTCTATATAAATCACATGTCTATTTCTAGGATATTATGGTATAGTATATGGTGTAAAGTAGAAGTTTAAATTTTAATTTCTATCAAACAACAGTTTTTGTCAAATATTGAATCCTTCTGGAATCTTTGGGGTTAATGAATACTGTACTATTTTATTTGCCTCTAGATCTTGTGTTATGAGAGTATCAGATCATTATAATGAGTGAGGCCTGCTAGAATAGTTTAAGATCTGATACTTCAAATTATCCTCTCTCTCTCTCCTATTTTCTTACCCAATATTTCCTTTGAAATTCTTGATATTTTGTTCCTCCCAGTGAATTCTATTATATTTTTAACTTTATAGAGTTATTTTGAATGCTTTATATCACTTTAGTAGTTTTTTTTTAATATGGCATTCAATTTCTAAATCAATTTAGATGATATCAGCATTTTTATTCATACTAGAATGATCCAACCATTAGCAAATGAATCCAGTTATTGATGTTTCTCTTCACTTCTATAAAGAATATTTTGTAGTTTTATTCATAAAATTCCTCTCTGTGTCTTAGAAAGTAGATTCCTAAATATTTATAAAGTTTCTCATCATTTGGAATGGAATTTATCTTTTCCTGCCAGTTTTTATTGGTAATATACCAAAAAGCTAATGATTTGGGTAGGTTTATTGTATTTTCTACATTATTTATTGTTGAATCTATCATGTCATCTGAAAAAAAAAGTTTTCCTCTGTTTATTTTCTCAGTTTATTTTTCTTTTTGAAACATTATGATGGAAATCTGTCTTCATTGATGCATATTAGTGCCTTGATCCTGTATGAGGGTTGGGCAGGATTGTGCAAAATAGAAGAGAAGCATGATCTAGTCTCTTCGCTCTCTCTGAATTCTTCAGTCTCTTTGGGTTCTTTTGGTTTTCATCTTTGAAAGAGAAAATAAGTGATGCTAATCCCTCTTCAGGTCACTGAAGGGAATATCTGGGAAGAAGCCAACATGCAGAATTTAAGACATGTCCTTAGTCTTAGCTTGCTAAGAAACTTTGCAGTAATTTCTCTTTGGATGATGCTGGGGACTCTTGCTCTTAATTAAGTTAACTCATTCTTATTAGAAGAGCTCCTTAACTCTGTATCATTTGTTATATATATTCTTTTCTGAGCTTTATTTTGCTATCAATTTGAATCAGTGATTTCTTTCCTACTTGTTATGTGTATTTATTAAATTTGTATTTAATAGGAAGGAAGTTAAGCCTTAGGTAAAAAGTTAAAATCCATCTTAACCCATTAAAATAGAAATCAGAAGTTTAGCTTAAACCTTCAAGTTACTCCTCTTTGAGTAATAATTTTTAAGGGAGAAAATAGATATAAGGCTGACATCCTATCCCTTTGAAGAGATTAGAGAGACCAGAGATCTAGTAGGAACTAAAATCTCCTTTGGAGAAGGATGGAAAGAGGAAATATTAGAAATGTATTTATTGTTACCTCCTCTGAGCCTCACACAACAACCCCACATTATATTATTTTTATTGTCTTTTCCCTAAATTCCCTAATGTGGGGGTTAAAGAGGAAACCCACTGCCATTTCTATTTCATTAGAGTACAAAGCTCTTGAGAGAAGTAACTGTTGTTATTTGTCTTTCTTTGTAGGCCCGTTTAATGTTGCTTATATTGCTTAATGTTGCTATAACTAGCATTTTTCATCTGACTCTTTAAGATAAATTTTATTAATTTCTTTTCTTTTATCATCACATATGCTGCCCAATGTAATCTTTCTCTCTTCTCTTAATGGCAGAAACTTTTTAAAAGTTTAATAAACATTTCCAGCACATTGATTGATCTAGTATTATCTGTAATGTTTCTCTTCCATAGTCCCATACCTTTTCAAAGAAGGGATGAAAATGATTCCTTATTTTTATTCTATGGGGAAAAGTTTGGTCATCATAATTTCATAGCATTCGGTTCCAACTGTTAATCAATCAATTAATAAATATTTATTAATTGCCTAGTACTGTGCTAAGTGCTGGAAATACAAAAAGAAGGTAAAGACAGTCCCTGCCTTCAAGGAGCTTACAATCTGATGGGCAAGATAACAAGCAAACAAATGTGTGAATATGTATATATAAATATATAAGAACAAGCTATATATAGAATGAGCAGGAAGTAAATAAGAGAGGGAAGTCATTAGAATTAAGAAAGGTTAGGAAAGTCTTCCTGTAGATGATGATAAGATTTTATTTGGTACTTAAAGAAAGCTAGAAAAGTGAGTACTTGCAAATAAGGAAGGAAAACTTTCTGGGCATGCAGAATAATCAGAGAAAATGCACAAATCTGAGAGGTGGAATATCTTGTTCATAGATCAGCAAAGATGTCATTGGATCTAAAAAGACATGACAGAAAGTAAGATGTAAAAAAATTGGAAAAGTAGGATGGGATTAGATCATGAAGGTCTTTGAAAACCAGAAGAAGATTGTGTATTTGGTCCTGACTGGACAAAAAAACAGCTAGAGTTTTTTGGTAAAGCCCATTTTGTTGGGAGTGTGCTTTGGGAAAATAATTTTAGTGGATTTAAAGGATATATTGGAAAAGAGATTTGAGGCAGCCCCAAAAAGCAGGTTATGTAATAGTCAGGTGTAAGATGGCAAAGGGATGGTAATATCACAAAAAGAGGGAGGTGTATTCAAGAAATGTTGCAAAAATGAAATAGATAAGGTTTGGCCCCAAAAAATGAATATGGAGGATTTGGGGTGGAAGGATTGAAGAACTGAGAGTGATGCATACATGGTGAGCAAAGAGGGACTTGAATAATGACATTTCTCTCCACAGTAACAGAGAAGTTAGGAAGAGGGGAGCATTTAGGATGATAATATATAGAGGTTTTGAGATGAAGAAAATGGGAAAAGATGCATGGATTTGTATAGAATTAAATGAAAAAACCCAGAATTTTTTGAGTAAAGAAAGAGTTAAAGTCCTCCTTTCAGAGAAGGAATGACAACAGTTTCAATTAGAAAAGCCTACAACCCTTTTGGCATAACATTTAACCAACTAATCCATTATTATTGATTAATTTTTATCTGTGTATCAAATAAGACGAATAAAAAGGTGAGTGTCAGCTGATTGTAGAGTAAATGGAGGTGAATAAAATATAAGAAAATTGAAAAGGCAGAAAGGATCCAGGGTATAAGGAACTATGGAAGATAAAAAGAGGATTTTATATTTGATCTTGGAGGTAAAAAGGAGACACTAGATTTTATTGAATGGGGAGGGAAGTGGTATATGGTCAGATTTGTGCTTTAGGAAGATTAATTTGACAACCAAAGAGAGAATGAATTGCAGTGGGCAGAGATTTAAGAAAAAGAGACTAATCAATAATCCACTGAAATAGTGAAGGCATGGGATTATGAGAACATGCACTAGGGTGGTTTCAGTGTGAAAGAAGAGAAAGAGGTATGTAGGAAAGATATCATGCAGGACTTGACAACCGATTAGATATGGGAAGTGAAAGCACCTAGGTTATGAGACTCTATGACTAGTAATATAATGGTACCTTGACAACAACAAAGAAGTTAGGAAGAGGGTTTAGTGGGAAAGATTATGAAATCAATTTGAGACAATTTGAATTTAACATGTTTGTATGACATTCACTTTGAGATAGGCAGGTGAAAATAGAAATTATGAGATATTTAACAAAATAAATTAAAAATACAATGAAGCATTGACAACATTACATTTCAAAACCAAGCCAATATTCAGCCAACAAGAATCCTTAAGTACAATTCAGTGTTTATTTGAATTCCCTAATTCTCTAGTTCCCTAGAGAACAGGAGTTGGGACAGAAAGACTGTGCACCAGGTACTAAACTTATTCAGTTTCCTGGAGGTCTGAAACAACCAGCAGAACCATGATTAGGTGCTAAATATGGATTAAATAAATCTCAAAGGAGAAGAAATTACTGATCAAAGAGAGAAAGCCTAGAAGTGGTGATGGGAAACAAAGAGGTTTAAGCCACCTCACAAACCAAGATGGGGGCAAGGGTAGAGAGAGGAAGTGAGTGATAGTGCAACCAGTGCTGGAAAGATTAATCAAAGAAACTGCATCACTAGAAAGGAGTCAAGTCTTAATGAGTTCAAGAAAATGGAAGAAAAAAGAAGAGTTAAGCTAAAAATCCAGTTTGTTACTTATGAAACAGGGATTCCAGAGCATAGTGAAAGAAATGGACAGCATTAGAGTGGGAGGTTAGGTTGAAGAATATAGGAATAAAAGCAGTCAGTGGAGGATAGCAAATAATTAGGGAGTCAGAATCAATGTCATAAGGTAAGTATAATGTGATTGAAATATATTAATCACTGAGGAATTGGTTCAGTTAAGTTATTATGGCCCATAAGAGTTGCCCCAGGGCATCAGGTAGCTCTATACATGTCTAGAAAGATGAAAGTGAGTGTATGTGTAAAGGGAAGGACAAAGCAGTCCTATGAGCTGTAGACTGTCAAACAGAATGCCATCTTGAAGCACTATGATCCATTCCTTTGACTGAATCACAGTAATCAGGATGCTTACCCAAGCAGCATTATCACCAGAGCCCAGTTTGAGGGTTCTTCCTAGGCTTTCAGTATCCACAATAACCTCAAATCACAGAAAATCCTCACCACATATCAACCTGGTTGGTATCACCTTGCTTTGTGTTAGGTCACAACACATGGAAATGAAGGATGTTTTAATTTTAATGGAGATGTTATTAAAATGATTTACTTCATTATTATAGGTTTACTTCATAAGGGTCAAAAGTGGTAAAACACTGTAACATGTACATATATAGCTTTTCTTATGAGTGATATAAATACATTTGTGAGATATTTAGTATGATTTTCTATTACAATAATATATAAAATTAAAATAATTCAGTATATGTTTATTTCTCTGAATTCTAATAATTTCTTTGCATGATTAAAATTTAGGAGGTAGAAAATGGATAAATCTAAGAAATTATTCTAACTTCATCAGGATGCAATAAAATATCTGCTTATTCATTCAATTATAATTATATAATTTTTTATTGTAATTGAGAGGCATCTAAAAATATTTAAAGCCACTTAATTAACTTTGAAAAAATTCAGTCAAGTTACTACTTCAGGAGAAGTTTATTTCCTTATCCTCCTCCATATGGAATGCATATAAAATATTTCATCTATATTATGTTTGTAGGTAAGAATATAGGAATATATACTATATAAGAAAAATATGTGTACATACATACATATTGGTAATAATCATTTTGAAAACTAAAACATTGTTACATTCTTAATGGTCTTACTGTGGATGGTCATCTCAAGTTAATGACTATTTTCTTAACCATACAAGTGAAGTATATGGATGTGAATATACTCAGAGTATCTTGACATTTAATTGTCTATGTAGGTTATTGTGATTTACTTATTATTTCTATTCCTTTATTCTTCCAAAAAGGGAATTAGTTCATTCACAAAATTAAAATCCACATTAAATGCAAAAACATGAAAACAAGAGTTAAAAGAACCAAAAAACAGAGGAAAAAACAGTCTTTGCCATAAAGCTTCAGTGGTAGCATTCTGTTCAAAATTACAACTGCACAATCCCCACAACCTCCTTTAAAAATCTGTGTGAAAGACTACAATTTTTTAAAGAAAGAAAGCCTCTAAGTAATACACAAATGTTTGTATGCTAAGTATGCCATTTTAATTCTTTAAGACATACTCTTTACAAATTCAACATAAACCTTTTATACTAAAGTTCTCTGGATCAAAAAGCTGATATTAGATTAGAAAATTCAATAATCATCTGAGAACATTTTACAAGGTACAAAGACTTGATTACTGGTTTATCTGATGATATCCAGGAGAAGACATCTTCATATTAAAATGTGCATTCTAAAAATTGAAAAAAAATTGAATAAGTAAAATTAATGGTATTATCACTATCTTCTTACCAAGTTTCAAATTTACCAAAGTAAAATTTCAGAATCATATTCATGGTGAGCACAGCAGTCTTTTTTTTTTCTTTCTCAAATGTTTTTTGAAATCTATAACATTTGTTACCTTGGAATAATACCTGTTTAAAAATTTAAGCAAGATAAATTTAGCAAGATAAGACAGCTATAAGCAAGGCAACAGATGGCATATGGTTAGTAATAATAATGATGATGATGATAATGAATCTTAGATAAGATATGGGACTAGTAGCTGAAACATGAACTTATGCACTGAATGAAACCCAAAGGTGTTCTTCAATAAGGGTTGAAAATAAGAGTGAAATAGAGAATGCCCCCTAATTCCCTTAAATTGTCCTTTTTCCTATCCTTTGTCATTAAACTTTGCTGCTTTGACATCTTGGTTAGCCACCAATTGTGTTCCCTCATTTAGAATGGAATAGACAAGAATTAGCTGTATTTGAAACTTCTTGTGGTTTTTTTTTTATAGGAAAGCAACAAAGGCAGATAATAAATTGAGTATTAATTCATTAAAAGCTGATTCTTTGCTTAACTTATGGAATGATACTAAATTCTGTCAGTATGGAAAGTTAGAAATTAGGGATGGCCTTGAAAGAATATGGCTATATTTATAAGGAGTCCCATCATATACTAATTCCCAGGATGCAGCTATCTCTTTTGTACTGTTTAAGGAAAAGAATGATTATTAATTTAGTGAGGATTTGGGCACCTTGAGAAAATGACTGACTTGCTTTAGGTTATGAAAGACAATATTGTGCAGTGGCAAAAGTTGTGGAGTTTTCATCTCTGCTTTAACATTTACTAACTATTTAACCTTGTCAAATTTCTTTATCTCTCTGAGCTTCAGTTTCTTCTGTAAAATGGAATGATAATACTTGTAGTATCTATTTTCCAGGATTGATGTAAGCCTCAAATAAGATATGCAGTAGCATTTTGTAAGTGTAAACTGGTATATTAATGTATGTTATTCTTATTTTTACAGAAAGAAATGTTGAAATGTAGCATCCATTTAGCAGTATATCAAGATTCTACTCAAGATCAGTTTTATAAGTGAATAAGAAAATTAAATAGGGATCTGATTAGGAAACATGAGATGTGCCAAAAGTTCCAGTAAAATGAACATTGTGCATATAGTATATAAATACAAATTCCCAACTTTGCCATTACCAATGATTAATTAAGGTTAGTCAATTTATTTAGCTTTTCTAAGCCTTAATTTTTCACATCTATAAAAGGGGAGCAGTGGAATAAATGTTCATAAAAGTATTGTTTACATTTTAAAATCTCTGAATCTTTTGTTTTCAATGCAGAGCATCCAATAAGGCAATATACTCCATCTAACTGTCACTTGAAGGATTTGCAGGGGGTGGGAAGGTAATTTTTTGAAAGCACAAATTACTTATAAAAAGGAAAGGAAGATGATTATTTGATATAAAACTTCCTAGAATGAAATAATATGATTAGGCTAGTGAAAGAGTGTGGCAATTCATCTCAAGTGCTATGATGTTTGGGTTTCAGGAGAAAATTTCAATTAGAGATGCTCAAAATTGAAATGGGCTTCCTCAGATTAGACTATGTCCTCTATTTATGGAGTTCTTCAAGTGAAGGCTTGCTGACTACTTGTTAGGAATGTGCTAGGATTCATTCTGTTTCAGGAAATTGTTCTCTGAATTCCCTTCCAAATCTAAGAATCTATATTTTTACACTGGTACTTTAATAGATAATGCCCTCTCCCCCATATTAAAGATACTAGACCAAGTTGATGATGCACCTACCTCCCATCCCTAGTCCATTTTAATATACAGACTAACTACTACAATCCCACTCATTAGTCAGGGATTGTCTAGTTTCTTTTTACCCTCCAAGGTCAATGGGACTTTATTATTCACCCTGCCACTTTGCGTACTGGATCCTAAGCACTTCTTGTCCTTTCTATCTTCCATGAAACTGAACTTTGCTTTATACTTTTCTCTGCTAATTGAAGTGGGAGCTTCTTCAGAGCTAGATCTCTCTAGACTTTTTTTCTTTGTATTCCTAGCATTTGACATAATATTTACAATTTAGTAAATGTTTAATAAATTATTTCCCAGTAATAATTTTCTATTTATAGTTACCTGCTTCTTGGAGAGGTTTGAAGCACCATGGTACTTCAGGGATGCTGGAATCAAAGCAACACCCTCTGTTATTGCATTGTTCTGCAGTAACTTCAGGATAGCCACAATCTACTCTTTCACTGGCTGGAATGGCACATTGATTACCAGCTGTTCCAAACAAAAAATTGAGTTAAATTTCCTGGGAAGTATTTTCTCTTTCTTTGGGGAAATTTGTATTCAACATCTCCCTAAATTCAAATTATGATGACACATTGCTTCCATAAATCCACTTTCAATATAAATGACTAAAGAGAAAAAAATCACAGGTGTTTATGTCAAGCACCAAAAGTGTTCCATGGCATAGTCAACTTAAGTTTTTAACATGGCTGTTATTCATCCACTTGTTTTTCTCATAAATCTATTAAAGAACAACTACATGTAAATACATTTTTGGATATTAATCTACCCAGCAACCTATAAGATTTGAGTTGCTTTAACATAGGTTTAATAAATGAAACTTGTATTTTGCTGAGACATTTTCAGTCATTCCTTTATTTCTCCATTTTTTTGACTATGCACATCTCATTATCCAAATATTCAACCTACAAAATTCACTAATAACAGGCTAAAATGGTTGATATATTGTTTGTTGATAACATTTTCCCTGATTTCACTGACTGAAAGTTTTTTAAAATAATTGTCTCTTGAATCTTCTTCTACCTACCTTTTAAAATAAAGAACCACTCTAATTGTTTTGCTGTGTTATAAAAAAAAATAGCATATCACCTCTTTGCTTACCTTTTTTGTTTTGTTTCCCTACCTGCCTCATTCCTTATAACTTTCCCCAATTTTATTTCTATCTTCACTGCACTGCAAGAAAATGAGAGAATATACTTACATAAACCAACATATTCACCAACTGAACTGGAGAACACTAACATCAGGGCAAATGCCACAAAGCAAAGACCTTTGAGATCCATTGCAAACTGTAGACTTCCAAAGCCTGAAATCTTCAGAAATATAGGAAAAAATTAATATAAGAGCCTCATTTATACTCCTAGGTTTGCATAGTAATTCAGGATGTTTATCTTGGCAGGGTTTTTGTCTGTGTGTTCTAGCTCCACCTCTTTATTATATATGAATCTGAAAAGATATCCAAATCAATTATCTTCTTTAAGAATATGTTGCACTAAATGAGCTGTAGAAGGAAATGGCAAACCTTTCTAGTATCTTTTCCAAGAAACCCCAAATGAAATCAGGAAGAGTTTGACATGACTGACAAATGACTTAACAAAAGAAAATAGGAGAACAAGTAGTAAAATTAATGTTTTGGTGAATATTCCATGATATTGGAAGAGTTTACCATCTCATGAATTGTTCTCAATAAGTTATCAAGAATTATTTTAGGAAACTTATTTGGGTTGACTACATTACCAAGCAGGAAGAAGAAATTGACTTAAGGTATCAATCCACAATAATTTTAGAAATGCTTTTGATGGTCCTACAAGTATTTTGTTAGATACTGGATCAATTTTCTACATTTATTTTAGTTATCTTCTGGATCTAAAATTCTATTCAAGTGGAGGATGTGATATTGAGTAAGAGTTAAGAGTTAAAAGAAATTCTGAAAATAAAGACAATCTAATACAGTATTTTTAATAAGAGAAAAAAAATAAACCCATAAAGTTTTAGTGACTTGCCTCATGTCACTTGTCCCAGGTAAGTCAGAATTCAAATCTAGTGTTCTTTCCATTATTTTGTTAAAGGAGTAGAGCAGGGGTGATGAAATGAAATATTTTTTTTCACCAATGTGTTCACTTTTATTAATCAGCTGGAAGACATAATTAATTCAAAGCAAAATCACTTGATGGAATAGAATAGTAGAGAAAAGAGCCAAGCAACAGTTTTCCCATAATTCTGGTATCTGCTCTTTTTCCCCACAATGTCACATCATCAGTCATAAGAGATAACCACAACCTATCTCTTACACTCAGTAGTCAACTTAGTGCTGGCCAGAGTCACAGATTTTTGCTTCAAATTAAGCAAAATGTATGTATGTAAGGGCAGCTAGATGGTATAATGGATATAGCACTAGGCATGGAATTGGGAAGACCTGAGTTCAGATATGGCCTCAGACACATACTAGTTGTGTTTTTCCTCATCTGTAAAATGAGCTGGAGAAGGAAATGGGAAACCAGTCCAGTGTCTTTGCAAAGAAAATCCCAAATAGGGTCTCAAAAAGTTGTACAGAACTGACATGATTGGACAATAGTACACTCTCAGAATTTCTCAATGATGATCTTTTTCAAAGACAAGCATTCTAATATGGGATAGCAAGTATCATTGTCAGCAAATCTACTAGCAAATGTGATCCATTTTTGTGATCATCCTTGTCTTGGTAAAGGACTCTCCCCAAGCCAACTCTTTTAGACTAATATCAGTGTGCAGCATAATCGGATTGCTTGGGAAATAAACATTAGTGCTTGAATGGGACAGTTGGCCAAGTCCTTGAAATATTGTTTATTCTTCTTGACCCAATGATTTTCAAATGGTACAAAAAGGGTTTGGCCTTTCTTGTCCTTTTATTTTACCAATAAGTGAGATAAAATCCTAGAAAAGTCTTTAGTTCTCAAAGAATATTTGTATGCCACCTGCTGATAAACCATATTATCTTCTCTGGATCATTGCACATTTCCCATTGAAACATTATGATTTACATACTTGCCAAAGGCTCTGAAGAATTGATTCTTTTGTAACTGGTGAAGGATGAAATGACTGAGTAAACAAAGGTTCGAACTTCAGAGCATATTGATATAAGCAATATAAGTCAATTGCCCTACAAATTGGAATTAGTTGCCTTCCCTAGTTTTGGCACTGGAACTTTATTTCAGGGGGAGACAGATTTTTATATATTAAAAATAATCAAATAAGGTCAATTCATTAAAAGGAAACAATTAACTAGGATACAATATTAGGTCATCTGATTTCTCAATAGAGCAAAGATTCAAGAATTTTCAAGTTGCAAGGGGAAGAGTCAACAGGTGAAATTTCCTGAAATCAGAAAAATAGGTGTCCTTCCACCTTAACTGTCTGTGAATAATGAAATGAACATGAAAATATCAGCTGATTGATCACAACCAGTTTGTAGTTAAGACACATGGGGTTGCTTGAGATACATAATTATGAGAAAACTCCTTGTATCTATCTTCATACCTAAACAGGTTTCTGGTTAGTGTAACTTGGGTCCTTTGGGAAAAGTCTCTAAATAGCAGGTAGAGGTGGTCCAGTTTCTCAGATACATAAGGTTAGGTTCAAATTATGCAAAAAAGTTCTCTTATAATTCCTGAAATTGAATAAAATTCCCTCACAAATAATAGAAATTAGACCAGATCCAAAATTAAATAGAAAAGGGACTGACATAGCTCCAGAATTGAATGACAAGATAGAATCAGTGTGGTTCACTCCTTTCCTACCATCACTTGATATCCTAATCCTCTCAGTTCCCTCACTTGTCAATTGCCAGTTCCAGACAGACTTATTCAGGACAATATAATTCTTACTTCAGTTTTTCCTTATGATCCTCCAAAGTCTTCCCCAAAACTATGAAATCTTCTGGATAAACCAACTCTTCTAGATAGTCTCTATCTCCAATTACTTTCTTTAGCCTTTGAAAAGTGACAGGTACATTAGAGCTAACCTGGGATACATGCTAATATTGATTAAATCCTGACAGGGAGTTACTTAAAGGCTATTTTTTTCTGTCTTTCTCTGTCTTAAGAATCTGATAATATCTACCAGATAGGTTCAGGTTTAAGATACTTTATGAATCTGGTTCCAATCAAAACTTCAGCTTCTTAGCCCCTATTGATATATTTACTTTTACTAGTCAGTTATAATTATTCAAAGCCAAAAGTATTCAATTGTAAGGTGGGGGGTCTTGAGTGAGTTGATCAATTATCTTACTTTACTTAAATGATAAGATGCTACATCTTAATAAATTTATTAGATAATGTATACCTCCATTTTCCTCTAGATTTGAACAAGGTCTGGATATCTCTGTAAGTAAAATATGAAATCTATTTGAATTGGCAGAAAGGCTTGCTTATGCCCTTTGGAATCTGAGTAAAACCATAGGGATAGTTGGAATCTAAAATCTGAACAATCAACTGTCTAAGAAAAAACAGAAGGAGAAACTGGTTGAAGGGGGGAAGAGAGTACATTGGTTTCCTTTTCACTTGGTCTGAGATCAGGATTGCTACACCTGCTTTTTTTTGTTCACCTGAAGCATAATAGATTCTGCTCCAGCCTTTTACCTTCACCCTGTATGTATCTCTATGTTTTAGATGTGTTTCTTGTATACAACATATTGTTGGATTCTGGTTTTTAATCCAATCTGCTATCTGCTTCTGCTTTAAGGGAGAGTTCGAAATGAAATATTTTCAAAGGTGTTTCTCTTAAATTTTAAAAAAATGTATTAAATTTTTTGTGTGTATCATCTACTCCCTTCCCCAAGATCAGGGCAGGTAACTTAACAACAAAATGGGAATTGATTATTTTTAATATTTGGATTTCCCCTTTAAGTTAATCTAAATAACCCAACATTTTCACAAGAGATATGTGTATTTCAACTTATTATTTCAAATCAAGTCATCAAATGCTTGTTAAAAACTGTTTCAATTCCTGTGGAGAATACAAAGGAAATAGATATATGCACCCTATCTCTATGGCTCCTATACTTTCATAAAAGCAAATCATTGAATAAACAACAGTACTCACAAATGGGTTAAAACAATTGAACTAACTCAAGGCTTTTACTCAACAACATGGAATCCCAGAATATCACACCTAAATTGGGATTTTTTTATGCTGAGTTAGTACATGATATTTGGAAAGATAGGGTAAAGATTTGAATTGATGGGGAGCAGGTGAAATTATTCCCTAATAAATAAGAAATATTAATTAATTTGAATTTCTTTTATATTTCTGCTATGATTGGAGAATTTTTAATTTACAATACCCAGTATACCTTATCTTTCTGTTTCCTAACAAAAATTTTACCTAGAGCAAGTACCAAATACAGTACCTATTATTTCTATGACTTTGGGAATGGGTAGTGTAGTTTCTGAATGATAGTTAAAAATTACTTTGAGACAATGTTTTACAAAGAGTACTGGACTGATAGACAGGTAACCTGAGATCTAGTTCCTGATATGTAACTAGATAGCATGATCTTAGGCAACTCACTTTAACACCCTATATCTTAATTTTCACATCTTTATCTAGAGGGGATTGCAATCTTCTCCAAGTAGAGTCAGCTCCATGACTCCTCTTTTGCCTAGATGTTTTGGTAAGTAGCTCTATAGTTGACTGGATAATTCTATGAGTTATCTAGAGAAAATATAAGTACAATCAAGTAGTGTATAGTAAGCCCCTAACCAACTAGAACCAGCAGGGAAGTACTAACTTGAACAAGTGACACATTATTCAATGACTTGAAGGGGGGAGGGTAAGAACAGTTCAAATAGTAGTAGCAAAACACCAGGAGTCTACTCTAATTTTAAATCAATTGTTCTTTGAATTGGAAAGAAAAGAACTCCTCCAAGATGAAAGAAGCAACAGTTTCTTCCAGTAGCCTCTGAAACTGTTGTGTGAGGTCTAAGGCTAAATGGACCAGTATACAAAAAAACATTGACACTGTGGTTTGGAGATATGATTTTTGAGATAGAATCACACCCATGGTACTCTTTCCTGACAGTACAATTGTTAAAGTTGTTTCCCTAGGAAATGAAACAAATTGTTATTACAACCTGAAAGATATAACAGAAATAGAGGTTTTAGCAAGTGGAAAGACAGTGCAAAACTGTGAAAAGTAGTCAATGTGAAATCATAGAGAATCTCATTTGGATGAGATTAATTGTCTTAGAAAAGTCATTCAGCTTCTCTTAACTTTGGTTTCCCACCTTTTAAAATAATGGAATTAGACCAGATGACTTCTCAGGTTCTTTCCAAGTCATACTGAGAGGTAAATAGAGAAGCAAATGCTACAGTTACCATCTGCTAGGAGAAAAGGAGGACACAGGAAACAAAGAAACAGATGACAGTGGCAGAAAGCAGCAGATGAGGACACCTGTTGAGAATAGTTGCAAGTGAAAGTTACCCAAAATGAGGAGTGCTGCTCAGTCACACAAAAGAACTATGGGAAAGAATTCCATTGTGAAGTAGTAAACCTAGTCAGCCTGCTTATGGAGCCCTACCCAACACAGTCAGGTATATGAAACAGATCACTGAAGAAAGAATCCTCTACTAATGAGTAAGGCTTCTTTCTTTTTAAATTTTTTATTTGTTTTATTTTTTAATTTATGGAATAAAACAAGCATTTCCATAACATAAGATAATTTTAAAAAATAATGACTGCACATAAAATTTCAAATCCATCAAATACAACTTGCTATTCCCTTTAAATATACAATAAAGTTATTATGTAAATCTTTCACACACATACACATAGAGATAGACATACATGCAAAATCATTCTATGCATACTTCTATTTATTAGTTCTTTCTCTAGATGCAGATAGTGTCTTCCTTCCTATTTCCTTTTCTGGGCCTCAAATGTATGACCTGTAAAATGTAAATAAAATTGCTTAGTTTTATTGATCAATATGATAATCAGGGGGAACCAGGAATTACCCTTAATGTTAGACACTGAAGCTTTCAGATCTGAATGGGAGCAATAAGCTGGAGAAGTGAAGTTTCTCAAGGTGTGTCAGCATTTTTGTGTAAGGAGAGGACCTGACACAAGTGTAAAATAAACAACTTGGTTAGTTAAATTATCTGCCAACTGTAATATATTGAGGAGCATAGCAGTGCTATTAGTATTTCTCATCATGCATTCTCCTCATACCTTTTTAGGTGTGATATTCTGGGATTCCATGTTGTTGAGTAAAAGCCTTGAGTTAGTTCAATTGTTTTAACCCATTTGTAAGTATTGTTGTTTATTCAATGATTTGCTTTTATGAAAGTATAGGAGCCATAGAGATAGGTGCATATATCTATTTCCTTTGTATTCTCCACAGGAATTGAAACAGTTTTTAACAAGCATTTGATGATTTGATTTGAAATAATAAAGTTGAAATACACATATCTCTTGTGAAAATGTTGGGTTATTTAGATTAACTTAAAGGGGAAATCCAAATATTAAAAATAATCAATTCCCATTTTGTTGTTAAGTTACCTGCCCTGATCTTGGGGAAGGGAGTAGATGATACACACAAAAAATTTAATACATTTTTTAAAATTTAAGAGAAACACCTTTGAAAATATTTCATTTCATCACCCCTGCTCTACTCCTTTAACAAAGTAATGGAAAGAACACTAGATTTGAATTCTGACTTACCTGGGACAAGTGACATGAGGCAAGTCACTAAAACTTTATGGGTCTATTTTTTTCTCTTATTAAAAATACTGTATTAGATTGTCTTTATTTTCAGAATTTCTTTTAACTCTTAATTCTGTTATCTCATTCCCTTGCTGAGGGACAGATGGGCACTAAGAGACAGAAAGATAAAGGTATTATTGTGGTCATGCCTTATCTACCCTAATAACTCATAAGGATGAAAGGAAGTCCCTAGAGATCTATTTTCCTATCCCTAGAATCTTTGCAGAGAGTCATCAGATGGTTATTTTAAAGGTTCCCTTAAAGGAAAGCATTTTTTCCTATCTTTCCACTCAAGCCATAATCCTAAAATGAAATATAGAGAAATGACACAGTCATAATATCAGGTAGTAGTATGGAGGGCAAATAGATTGTAAGAGCAGTTCAGAAATTATTGAAATAGTTTAAAAAGGAAGCATAAATGATAGGAGAGAGGAGGAAAGGCCTTAGTTTAGAACAAAGTCTTGAAGAAACCCACATTTAAGGGGCTGGAAACAGAGGAAGAGCCAGCAAAGAAGGTAAAGGAGGAATGATTAGGTTTGTAGGCAAAAAATCTATGTGAACAAGAACTTATCTCTTCCTTTCTTCCAACCCCCTCCCTTCTACCCCACAATTTAACACCTCTTAAGTGATAGTAAGGCATCTAAAACTTCAAAGTGAATTTACTTGCAATTTTTTTCCTTTTCCAGCCATTTTATAAAATATTTACCAGCACACTCCTGTTTTCATTTGTGAGAAATATCCACATATATGTGTATAAGGAACTATACTATTTTCTCAAGTTTATGAAGTGCTTTCTGAAGCAAAGAAAAGACATTTAACAAAGGTTTTCCCCAATACATATTTTTAATATATACTTTTTTCCCACCTCTGTAACATCTCTCAGATAAGCTCCTTTCTCTCCTTTGATTCTACTACCACTCTAGTGCAGGCAATCTCTTCTTCTTTCAATCTATGCTCCATTCTTCCAGTGAAATGATTTTCCTAAAGTACAGGTCTGATCAGGTTCAGTGTCTCCCTATAACCTTCCTCCAGGATTAAATACAAAAACCTGTGTTTGGCATTAAAAGTCCTTCCAAACCGATTCTTGTCCCAATCCAACACACACACACACACACACACACACACACACACACACACACACATTTTTCTTTTTTTATGTTAAACACGTGCAATTCTTCTACTTCACACACACTTTTCTAGCCTTCTTGCACTTTACTGTCATGTAGTCACTGATTCAGTGACATTTGCCTCCTTGCTGATCTATGAATAAAATACTCCATCTCATGACTCTGGACATTTTCTTGACAGTCCCTCAGCCTGGAATTTCTGCCTCATTTCTGCCTCTCAGCTACCTTAGCTTCCTTCAAGTCACAACATAAATTCTATTTTGGGGGGAAATTATTTTGGGAAAGGGAAGCCTTTCCCAACCTCATTTAATTCTAGCATTTTCCCTCTTCTAACGATTTCCTGTTTATCATGTACATAATTTGTTTGTGCATATTTGTTTCCTTATTATATCTTCCATTAGATTGTGAGCTTCTAGAGGGCAAGGGTTCTCCTTTGCATCTTTTTGTGTTCTCAGTAGTATCTAGCACATAATAATTTATGTGCTCTTAATAAATGATCATCAGAAGATTTTTAACGGTCAACATGCAAGAGAATTTAATGTTATGCACATTTCTAGGTGAAGATGATCAAGAGATAGCATTTGAGTCTGAAGATATTTTTGTTTTGAATGAGGACAATATTTTATTTATATAACAAATGCTTTTTTACATAATTTAATGTGTATGAATATCTAGTTGCATGAAGTACTGAATGACTTTCAGACAACATCAATTCTTGAAAATAGAATTGTAGTTATCATTTTTTATCCAGTTTAAATCATCAGACAGAGAGATCAAATGTATGCTGAATGAAGGCATGAATGAAGGTAGTTTAATACCTGAATTTAAGGGAAATTTCCTAGAAGATAACTTTCTTTCATCAGATAAACTATTTTGTTGGAAAAGTTATTGCTTGAAAGAAAAGAAGTAGAAAAGACCAAAGACATGAATCAGATAGAAAACTATGATCCATCTAAGAAAAGTTGACACCATTGCAATGAAACATCTTCTCGGAGGTGAAGTGCAATGTTAAGCCTTTTAGCGTCAATGAATACTCTTCATTGTAATTCTGGTTATTGTATTCAATAGTGAATGAGTGGAATACAATTATCTTAACATACTACTCATTATTGTTTTTGTAACAATGTTCAATTATAATAGGTGCTATAAAAATTAAGAAAGTCAGTAATATAAAAAGATGACAATTTCTGATGTTCAATATACAATGTTCAAGATAATTTAACATCATTAGTTATTTATTTATAGTAAAGAAGACTCCAAACATGTTTCAATGTACATATTCGGTGACTTAGACTTAGATTTCATTGTTAATTAACAATGTATATAAGTTTATATATATATATATATATATATATATATATACATTTGTCAAATTCTAAAAGTAAATTCTAAAATTCTAAAAGTAAAATGTTACATTGAAGTTGCCATCAAAAACAAGAGATTCTATTGGAAGCTCCAAAAGATAAAGAAGTATATAATCAGGGAAAAAAGATATTGGTTTGGGTGATAAGAAAGAAGGTCATTAATGATTTTAGAGAAAGTTCTTTCAGAAAAATTGTGGTAACCAGACTACAAGAGTTCAGTAGTAAACACCTCATTTGGAAGTGGAAATAGCAAGTGTAAACTCTTTCAGAGTTTGACTCTCAATGGAAAGCAAGAGACTGATACTTTTGAGAGAGATGCATAGTTATACGGGAAAAGTTTTATTCATTTACTTTTTTAGGATATAGTAGACATAATTATGTTTATAGGATGAGTGGAAGGGGATAATGAAAGGAAAGATTGTAGCTATATGAAAGAGAAATATTGATTGATAGAACAATGAGAATGGGAAAAAATATGATCACTAAGTATATGTGAAGGGTTAATTTTAGCTTTCTTTTCCTTTTTATGCATCAAATAAATCATTTTATCTATGTAAACTTTCCTAAAAATGATTGGGTGGGAAAAGGAAAAACATGCACATACTACCATATAAAGTTTGCAGTAAACAGTCATATGCTATTGATTCTAAACTAGAGTAACTGTATTTGTCAATATCAATTAGACATCAGCTGGTACATAAATTATCCACCCAACAGAGTAAAATGGGATAATTTTCAGGACATATATGACATTTAATATACCATGCTGTTTTTTATTCTTAATATAGTCACTTTTTCATCAATCATTCCAGTGAAGGACTTTATGAATATGGATAATAGAAAATCATAAATTATCTGCTAATCTTGGTTAGACCAATCCCCTGCCAATCAACTGCTATGCTTTTCAGCTGTTTTAAGGTCACTGCCATACCAGACAATATAATTTTCTACAGAACACTGACTGCATCCCAGCTGCTGAATGATTCCCAAGTCTTTGCAGATGATAAAGATGTAAATAATTTGCCTTGGCAAAGCAATATGCACTGAGTTGACAGAATGTCTACCATTAAAAAAACTTATTAGCCAAGAATTTAGTGAAAAAAAACAAGGATGCTGTTCAAATTTTTAAGTACAACTCTGTGTCTAAGTAATGAAGCATGATGAGAAGTGTTTGTACTACTTGAATACCAATCTGTTATATCACAGATTGATTCAATCCGTGCCTCAATTTGAACATCTGTCTAGTTGTCTGGACCTATTATTACTATGAAGTAACAAGAAAAATGAGATTATATGAGAGAATCAATTCATTCAATGCAACAAACATTTATTAAGTGCTTACAAGTCAGAAAGCAAAATGCCAGATGCTTAGGATACAAAGACAAGTTAGTGATACAATAATTGCTCCAAAATAATTTACAATCCACAGGTGTAAGACATGATTAGAAGTGGGAATAGCATTCAAAATGTAATCTCATGAACAAAACAAAGTATATACAAAGATATATACAAAATAATTTCAAGTGAGAGAGAATCCTAACAAATGGGTAGATGAGGAAAGATTAAAGGAGAGGAAGATATATGTTCCAAACATAGGGAACTATCTGTTAAAAGTATGGTTGCAGAAGATGAATACATTGGAAACAACAGTTTTCTCCTTTTCCCCAAAAACATGTCAAAGGGAGCAACTTGGAAAAAAACTTGTCATATAGATCTCTTTTCTTTGCATGAGAAAATACTTCTTAAATTTGATAAATCTATTTGAACATTTCTTTTGGGTGCTTATCTGGTTTGATTGGAGTAGAGAGCATAAAAAAGATATTATGCATTAAGACCAGAAAGGGAGATGAGAATTATTTTTTGATGGACTTTAAGTGTCACAATGAAGATCATGTATTTTATCCTACAAAACCATTCAAGATTTTTGAGTGGTAGAGTGACAGTTAAATTGTTAAAAAAAACATATTCTCAAGCTTTAAGAACATCAACTTGACAGGGAATGGGAACAGGCTATCAATTAGAAGATTACTGTAATAGTAATGAGAGCCAAGAATAAAAATTGTGAGAAATTTGTCTGGCATACAAGAGCACATTGAAGTTAACAACAATTGTCTCAGTCTTCATTAATTTAACAAATGTTAATTATCTAATATGTACAAGATACTCTGATATGTTCCATGGATACAAAGATAAAATCAAAATATTCCCTACTCTGAAGAAGTTTATAATCTACTGGAAGGATGGTATATATACAATAAAAAATATAAACCAATAGGAATTAATTTAAATAGGGAGAGAAGTGCTAGTGACTAAGAGAGAAGAAATAAATTCAAGTCTTATGTAGGCCATAAACTGTGCTTTAAAGGAAAGTTTTAGAGATTCTTTCAGTTAGGAATGAGGAGGATGTATATTCTAGGCATGGGAAACAACTTAAACAAAGGCAACATGGTAAGATAAAAAATGTGGGGTATCTCCTGCCAGATTCTTTCTATGATACAAATATGGTACTGATACCTAACCAGGAAGAGCCAAAACAGAGAAAGAAAATTACAGACCAATCTCCTTGATGAATATTGATGCAAAAATTTGAAATAAAATATTAGCAAAGACATCATAGCTACTTATCAGCAGGATAATATACTATGACCAAATGGGATTTATACCAGGAATACAGGGCTGGTTCAATAACAAGAAAACTATTACCATAATTAACCATATCAATAACAAAACCAACAGAAATCATATGACAATCTCAATAAGAGGCAGAAAAGCTTTTGGCAAAATATAGCACCCATTCCTATTACAAAATATTAGAGAACAGAGCAACAAAGGGATCTTTCCTTAAAATAATAAAGAATATCTATTTAAAGCCAATAGCAACCATTATTTGTAATGGAGAGAAGAAGAACACATTTATAATAATGTCAGGGGTGAAACAAGGATGCTCATTGTCACCATTATTATCAAAATTGCACTAGGAATTGTGCTACTTAGCAATAAGAAAAGAAAAAGAAATTAAGGGAATTAGAATAGGCAATGAGGAAATAAAGCTATCACTCTTTGCAGATGATATGATAATACACTTTGAGAATCCTAGAAAATCATCCAAAAACCCACTGGAAACAATTAACAGCTTTAGCAAAGTTGCAGGATGTTAAATAAACCCACACAAATCATCAGCATTTCTATATAATACTGAGAAAGCCCATCAAGCAACAGATAGAAAGAGAAATTCCATTTAAAATAATAATAGACAAAATAAAATATTTGGGTGTCTACTTGCCAAGAGAGACCCAAGAACTGTAGGAACACATTTACAAAACACTTCTCACACAAATAAAATAAGATCTAAGCAACTGGAAAAATATCAATTGCTTATAGATAGAAATGAGCTAATATATATAATATATATGCTATATATTATATATATAATATATGAGCTAATATAATAAAAATTACAATTCTGCCAAAATTGATCTGTGTTCAATACCATACCAATAAAATTGCCAAAAAATTACCTTATAGAGCTAGAAAAAATAATGATAAAATTCATCTAGAAGAACATAAGGTCAAGAATATTAAGGGAACTAATGAAAAAAAAAATACAAAGGATAGTGACTTAGCAGTACCAAACCTAAAACTATATTATAAAGCATCAGCCATCAAAAACATTTGGTACTGGCTAAGTATTAGAGTAACTGAACAGTGGAATAGATTAGATACACATGACGCAATAATCAAAGTCTATAGTAATCTAATATTTGATAAACCTCCAAATTCTAACTTCTGGAATAAAAACTCAGTATATGACAAAAATTCTGGGAAAACTAGAGAATAATATATTAGAAACTCAGCAAAGACCTACATCTCACATCCCATACCAAAATAAGGTCAAAATGGGTACATGATTTGGGCATAAAAAATAATACCATAAACAAATTAGGAAAGCAAGGGATAATTTACCTTTTAGATCTATGGAGAAGGGAGAAATTTATGACCAAAGAATTAGAAAACATTATGAAAGGCAAAATGGACAACTTTGATTACATTAAACTAAAAAGGTTTTGCACAAACAAAACCAACAAAAACAAGATTAAAAGGGAAGTACAAAGCTGGGGAAAAAATCTTTACAGCCAGTATTTCTGATAAAGGTCTCATTTCTATGTCAAATTTATAAGAATACAACTTATTCCCCAATTGATAAATGGTCAAAGAATATGAAAAGACAATTTTCAGATGATGAAATTAAAGCCATCTATAGTCATATGAAAAAACATTGTAAATACTATTGATTAGAGAAATGCAAATTAAAGCAACTCTGAGGTAAGATGACAGGGAAAGATAATAAATGTTGGAGGGGATGTGGTAAAACTAGGACACTAATGCATTGTTGGTGGAGTTTTGAAATATTCCAACCATTCTGGAGAGCAATTTAGAACTATGCCCAAAGGGCTACCAAACTGTGCATACCCTGTGACTCAGCAATGCCACTATTTGGTGTATATCCCAAGGACATGATAAAGAAGGGAAAAGAACCCACATGGGCAAAAATGTTTGTAGTAGTTCTTTTTTTTGGTAACAAAGAATCAGAAAATGAGTAGATGTCCATTAATTGGGGAATGGCTAACCAACCTGTGGTATATGAAGGTATTCTTGTTCTATAAAAAATGATGAATAGATTTTAGAAATGATGATCTGATTTTAGAAAGACCTGAGAAGGACTTCCTTCCGGGGGTGGAGCCATGGTGGCAGAGATCAGACAGGAGTCTCTGTAACCTCCTCTAACCTTCCCTCAAACCAACAACATATGAAGCCTCTAGACTGATTTTGAAGCAAAATAATCCACAATATCTGGAGGACAACACGATTCTAGAAGAAGATACTCTGGAAGAACCTCAAAACAGGTCTGTTTTAATTGGGCAGGGGGGTGGTCTGCTGAACCCAGACTGCAGCGCAGACTGCAGCGTTGTGCTTTTCACACACCTGGGAGTCTTCTGGGGGCCTCTTGGACCAATCTGTCCTGATTGTGGGCAGGTGGTTTGGAGGGTCTGCCTTTTGTGGGGGTTAGATTGTGAACCACTGAACCCCTGATGAGCATCAGACCTAGCTGCCATTACACAACACCCTAGGGTGATCAATCAATCAGCAGGACTGATCAGCACCAGAAATAATTCAATCAGAGGAGCTGCCCAGTACCTGAAATAATTCAATCAGCAGAACAGCAGAACTGCCCCAGGGTGAACTAAAGCAGAACTGCCCAGCACCTGACATAACTCAATCAGCAGAACTGTCCAGTTCCTGAAATAACTCAATCAGCAGAACTGCCCCAGGGCAAATTAAAGCAGCTGTCCCACCTTTGCCCTAAACAGAGCTCACACCTTTAAAAAAAAAAATGAATAAAAAACCAAAAAGAGCTCTCACCATAGACAACTTTTATGGAGAGAGGGAAGAACAGACCTCAAATCCTGAGGCCCCTAAAGGTAAAGCAACTCCAGAAAAAGCCCCAAAGAGAGACATAAACTGGTCTCCATGTCACAAGGCTTTCTTTGAAGATTGCATAAAAAATATTAAGAGAGTTAGAAGAAACATGGGGAAATGAAATGAGATCACTGCAAAATAAAATAGAAAAAAATGGAAAAAGAATGTAATGAACAAAGAAATGTAATTGGTCAATTGCAAAAGGAACTAAAAACAGTAATTGAAGAAAATAAGACATTAAAAATTAGAATCGAACAATAGGAAATGAATGATTCATCAAGACTTCAAGAATCAGTCAAACAAAAACAAAAAAATGAAAAGATAGAGAAAAACATGAAATATCTCCTAGGCAAAACAACTGACCTGGAAAATAGATCTAGGAGAGACAATCTAAGGAATATAGGACTTCCTGAAAGCCATGATGAAAAAAAGAACCTAGACACTATCTTCCAGGAAATCATAAAAGAAAACTGCCCTGATATTTTAGACCCAGAAGGCAAAATACTCCTTGAAACAATCCACCGATCACCTCCTGAAAGAAATCCAAAAATTAAGTCCCTAGAAATATCGTGGCTAAATTCCAGAACTATCATACCAAGGAAAAGATATTACGAGAAGCCAGAAAGAAACAATTTAAATATCGGGGAGCCACAATTAGGATCACACAGGACCTAGCAGCTACTACTTTGAAGGATCGAAGGGCCTGGAATCGGATATTCCAAAGGGCAAAGGAACTTGGATTACAGCCAAGAATAAGTT
>JAJPUD010000693.1:24598-185498 GCA_023553655.1 Myrmecobius fasciatus | reverse complement strand
GTAGCAGTAAACTGGGAAAATATTTTTACATCCAAAGGTTCTGATAAAGGCCTCATTTCTAAAATATATAGAGAATTGACTCAAATATATAAGAATTCAAGCCATTCTCCAATTGATAAATGGTCAAAAGATATGAACAGACAATTTTCAGAGAAAGAAATTGAAACTATTTCTGGTCACATGAAAAGGTGCTCCAAGTCACTATTGATCAGAGAAATGCAAATTAAGACAACTCTGAGATACCACTACACACCTGTCAGATTGGCTAAAATGACAGGAAATGATAATGATAACTGTTGGAGGGGATGTGGGAAAACTGGGAACTGATACATTGTTGGTGGAACTGTGAACGGATCCAACCATTCTGGAGAGCAATTTGGAACTATGCTCAAAAAGTTATCAAACTGTGCATATCATTTGACCCAGCAGTGTTTCTACTGGGCCTATATCCCAAAGAGATTTTAAAGGAGGGAATGGGACCCACATGTGCAAAAATGTTTGTGGCAGCCCTTTTTGTAGTGGCAAGAAACTGGAAATTGAAAGGATGCCCATCAAATGGAGAATGGCTGAATAAATTATGGTATATGAATGCTATGGAATATTATTGTTCTGTAAGAAACGACCAACAGGAGGATTTTAGAGAAGCCTGGAGAAACTTGCATGAAATGATGCTGAGTGAAATCAGCAGAACCAGGAGAACATTAAACACAGCAAGAAGACTATACGATGATCAATTTTGATGGACATGGTTCTCTTCAACAATGATGTGATTCAAACCAGTTGTTCAGCGATGAAGATAGTCATATACATCCAGACAGAGGCCTGTGGGAACTGAGTGTGAACCACAACACAGCATTTTAATGCTTTCTGTGAATATTTCCATGCATTTTGTTTTCCTTCTTAGGTTGTTTTTTCTCCTTCTCTCTCTAGATCTGATGTTTCTTGTGCAGTAAGATAACTGTATAGATATGTATACATGTATTGTATTTGTCATATAATTTATCTTATTTAGCATGTATTAGATTACCTGTCATCTAGGGGTGGGGGGGGGGGGGGAGGAGGGGAAAAGCTTGGGAAAAAAAAAGTTTTTTGCAAAGGTCAATGTAGAAAAATCACTCATATGTTTTGTAAATAAAAAGCTTTATATTAAAAAAAATAAAATAAAATGTCAATAAAAAAAAGAAAGACCTGAAAAGATTTACACAAACTGATGCTGAGAAAAACAGGAAAAAACATGAATACATTGTACATAATAACAGTGAGAATGTGTGATGATCAACTATGGAAGACTTGTTTCTTCTCAGTAATTCAGTGATCCAAATAAATCCTAATAGACTTTGGATAGAAAAGGCCATATGCATCCTGAAAAAGAACTATGGAGATTGAATGTAAGTCAAAACATGCTATATTCACTTCTTTTTTCCATTTTTCCCCTCCCCCATGGTTTTCCCCTTTTATTCTGATTTCTCTCTCCAAACATGATTCACAAAGCAATGTGTATTATAATTAATTAAATAATTAATTAAAACCAGTAAAATCAATGTAGATAATATAAAAATGTGAGGTATTAGAAACAGCCTGGATTCCAATTTGATTGAATAAGAGTTTGTGAATCATAATCCCAAATCAGTACCAGATTGTAGAAGATTTTAAATACAGCTAAGTATATTGTATTTTTTTCCTCGAGGCAATAGATATTTACTGGAGATTTTTGAATAAGATAAGAATATGGTCAGATCTATATTTTAGAAATGTCTATTTGGCATCTGTAAGAAGGATAGTTTGGGCATAGGGAAGTCTGGAAATAGAAAGATCAATTCAGAATTTAATGTAATAGTTAAGATGAAAGGTGATAAAGGTTCACTTGGTGATCAGAAAGAGAGATGTCAGAGATGTCATAAAGATATACTAATAATATTTGACAAATCACTGAATGTGGAACTGAAAGAGGGAAGAACAAAAGATGACACTAATGTTGCAAGCCTAGGTGACTGGAAAATGGTACTGCCACCTATAGAAATGGGAAAGTTTAAATAAGATTTGTATTTAGTGAGGAAATACCTAAGTATTGTTATGGTCATTTTGAGTTTGAACTCCCAAAAGAATATCCACAAAGAAACATCTATCATTCAGTTAGTAGTATGGAATGAAAACTTAAGAGACTGTTTAGGTTGCACATTTAAAAATCAGAATAAGTGGGTTTGTTAGATAGAATCAATATAGTCTTGCCCATTGATATTTGTTGCATCAACAATAGAAAATAGGGACTAGATCTGTGATGTCACTGGTAAAGGGAAATTTCTTGGGGAAATTCTTAGTTTTCCCTATACCTTGTAATTTTAGAGAATTGACTATCAAAGTTGAAACCACCAAAGCTCTTCAGTGTGACCACATCAGATCAAAATATAATTGGGAAGTTTAACAAAATGAATAAGAATAATATAGAATATTAATTTTTAATTTTTCTATGTCAATAGGCATTCATTTCTACTTGAGTTTGATCCCAGTAAGCACTGACTGACTAAGTGATTTTTTTAGGGTCACAACCAATCTGTATCAGAGGTGAAATTGAATACAGATCATCCTGGCTTTGAGGGCTTATTCTCAAGTGCCTCTGCTATGCCATCTATCTACTTTGCTATGTATGTTAAAAAGCAACACCTAAATATTACATATAAATATTACAGGGCGATTGGAAGTGTGAAATATGGTGTCAGGCATACATGCTATTGCGGCAATAAAATTTTATGACTATGCAATTATCACCCTGAAAACAGGATCTTGAAAGGAACATAAATTGCTTTATAGCTTACCATAGCTAATAACTTTGCCAGGTGTGACTGCAACATACCATCCCTTTTTACTCCCATCCAAAGAACTTTCAAGTTTAAATTCAAATCAGTTTAGTTTATCAAGCAACCAAACATCTCCTTGCTATCCTGTACATAGCGTACATGAATTATTCCAACCATATAAGTTAAGGAACTAGATCATAAAAGATAAGAAAAAAAAAGTGATTTGGTTTTTTTTTTTCCCCCATCAGTGTCATTCTTTTCTTTGAAGGAAGTCATAAACCAAATTTCCCACATAGTACAATGGGAATCTCTTGTTTTCTGTAGTTGCTACTCTTTTTTAGGAAAGACAGATTTTTGAAATCTCTATAACTTGTCTCCAATTAATTTATCTTTCTAAGGTTATTTCCTATTGTTCTACCTGAGCTCAACCTTTGATCATTCTAGAGCATTGAGTTGGAATTCTTTTTTGAGAGTGAGTAAAACTAGATAGTTACTGATGCTTCTTTTAACTCTAAATTTCTATGATTCTGTGATTTGTTTCATGCTTTTCTGCCTCCATGCCCTTGCTTACTTTTTATCTACCCTATTCAATTTGAAATTCCCTCCATCTAAAATGCTGTATTTCAGATTTTTGCCTATTGACAAATCCAATCTCAAATGCTGTCTATTTAATGAAATCTTCCAAGGTCAACGTAAACACGCATAATACCCAAGTACAGGAAAATACAGTCCCAAATTTTCTGAGTCTCACAGAAAATATCCCTTCATTCATCATGAAGATAAAATATTCAAAGAAATTGCAGTGCTTGGGGCAGAATATTCGACTGTGTTCCTTTTAACTTCTGTTCAATATAATGTAAATCTAACATTCCTCATTTTAATTTTCTTTATATCCCTGAATCTAATTATATCATCCCTCCAAAGACTTGCTATTGCCTACTAAATTCAAACTCTTTAGTTTGAAATTTAAGGTCCTTTACAAACAAATGCCATTCTACATATGCCACATTGTTTCTCAAACTATCATCTCCCCACTATCACGAAAATTTAAAAAAAAAATATGTCTAACATGATACTAAAACATTTTAAAGTCTTTATGAACTTTATCTTTTGGGGGAATTTTAGGCATATATAAAGCTATTTTTTTAAACGAGGACTCTATGGTGTTAAATGTGACTTCATAAACATGTGGAATATGAACCACAGAAAAGGTAGCAAGGGTTTTTCTCTGAGTTACATAGCCAACTGATAGATTTCTATTAAACAGAGTTTTAATCCCAGTTCTCTAGAATTAGTTTACTGAGGAACCGAGAGTTTAATATTTGTAGAATATCTGTTGACTCTGTATCCCTGGTTGCCAGTTTTTCTTCCCAGACAGTTTAATGAATTTCTTCATTTAAGGTGAAACTGAGGGACTCCTTGTCTCCCTGTCTCCCTATTTCCCTATCTCCCTCTCTCCTTCCCGCCCCCTATCTCTCTTTCCCCCATCTCCTTGTCTCCCTTCCCATCCCTCTGTGTGTGTGTGTGTGTGTGTGTGTGTGTGTGTGTGTGCATGTGTCGAGCTAATAGGAAACCTCATTCACTTGGTGTATGTATGACATTCCAATATGAGTAATTTCTCTGATTTTTATTTGCCATCTGCTTGCATAAATGGATTGATTTTTAATTCACTTTTCATAATTGTCTTTTCTATAGCATGGGGTAGAGAAGGGAGTTAATTTTGGATATAAGCTTGGCACACTGCTGTTAAAAGAAAAATTTTTTGTTCAGGTTTTCACCCTGATTGATGAAGCAAAACTTGAGACAAAAAGAACTAAAAATTCATCAAGGTAGCAACAGACTGAGAGGCAGATCACTGATGATCAATAAGAGATTCAAAATAGAGTCACCTTTAATTAATAATTTTCATTATGAGACAAAAACCTAGATAGGTCCAAATTTGTAAAAGAGATGGCTTTCTGACCCTTTTTTTTCTGTTTCTCTCTAATCAAGAACTAAGAGCTCCCTTGGAGAAGAGTGGATGATATTTCAGATATCTCTAGTCATACTTCCCTTTATTCTACATTTAGATGTAAAGTCATATACATGTACTCAATCGACATGCACATGTGTTTATGTCCATGCACATACACACATATACACACATAACATTCTTTACAAACAAAATTATAATATGGACCAGAGAGATGACTTCTAGCTTTGATATTGTAACTCTACATTATATTTTTGTAGCACCTTGCAGTTTATAAAGAATTTCCTATATGTCATCTCATTTTAAATTTAGTGACAATTAAGAACCATTATTATCATCCTACTTTTACAAATAAGTTGCTTGAGAACCAGACAAATTAAATGATTTGTTCAATCATTAAGTAACAGAACCAAAACAAAAGCACGGGTTTTGTATTCCTGGGTTTACACTTAAAGTCAGATGATCTAGTTCAAATGCTAGTTTTAACACTTTCTATAAGATCATGAGCAAGTCAGTTCAACTGAATAGGCCTCCATAATCCCATCTATAATATGGAATATTAATTGCACTACTCATTAAAAAGGTGTGTATGTATTTGATATCAGTGTATCAATTTAGATAAATCACTTGCTCTCTGTGAGCTTTGGTTTCCTTATTGATCAAAGAATGATCCTTTATTAAATATTTTCTAAGTGCTAAACTGATGCTAAGTGAAATGAGCAGAACCAGGAGATCCTTTTACATGGCAACATCAAGATTATATGATGATCAATTCAGATGGACATGGCTCTCATCAACAATGAAGTGATTCAGTCCAGTTTCAATGGTCTTGTGATGCAGAAAGCCATCTGCATCCAGAGAGTGCACCAGACACTGGCAATTGAATGTGGACTACAACATAGTATTTTCACTCTTTTGTTGTTGTTTACTTGCATTTTGTTTTCTTTCTTATTTTTTTCTTTTTTGATCTGATTTTTCTTGTGCAGCATATTTGTGGAAATAGAGAGAGGAACTGCACATGTTTAATGTATATTGGATCACTTGCAGACTGGGGGAGGGAATGGGGAAAGGAAGTAAAAAAAATTAGAACACAGGGTTTTGTAGGGGTGAATGTTGAAAATTATCCATGATACATTTTATGGGTCCCAACTGGTCTGTGATGCAGTGAAAACCAGTTGACTGGTATGGCCTCAAGCTCCTAAGATGGATATATGGTGAAGTTAATAAACCTAAAGATTAGGTATTATCCTTACCACCCTAGAGTTTTATTGACTGGCACATTTGACTAAGTTCCCTACATCCCTGCACCTTATTCTTCATTACTTATTAAGCAATTTTGAGAATACCATCATTTCATTATTTTCAACTATACTACTATTTTAATGACAGTGAAATCTCATATCAGTCAACTATTTGTTTAAGGTTCTCTGTAATTTTAGGTTCTGAGGGGCTCTGGGCTTTCTGGACTCTGGCATGTGAAAACCAAACTAGTATAAAAGGACTCTCTTCTCTGGACTTGTGTAGTTTGGGAATATTCTCTGTGGACTTCCTTTTTTTTTTTAACTTAAAAAGGTATTCCATTTCTGTGGGCCTATGCAATAAACTATCTGAAAAACTGATAGCTATGCAATACTCATGACTCCTCATAAAAAAGAAACCTTTCTCTGGAGTCCAAATGCAGTGACATATGTGATCAAATTTACATCTGACAAATCCTTTCAGCAGGATGATGTATCCATGCCCACATTGACTATGGAAATAAATATATTATGCATAAATGGACCCACAAGAAAAGGCCTTCACCTCCCCCAAGAATAAATCAAAAAAGTAAGTACTAATTGAACTTCTTGCCAGCTTCATAGTCATGTAAAAAGGGATCCCTCATGAAGATTTTCTAATAGAGAAAATGCTATAACTTACTAGATCTTGATAAGTAGGTTATGTGGCTTTTCTTTCACAATAGTGGGAGGGGGGACAGGGATCCATGATTTACAAAAGTAGTAGGAATCAGAAGGAAAATAAATGGGTTCCAATTAAGATAGTGGAAAAAGAACTAGGGGAACATTGTAGATTCTGTCCACAGAATAGTCTACTATAGGCTAATGGAAAGGGAAGTGACTAGAGCCAGGAGAGAAAATGTGGGCTAATAAGGAGAACAATGCTAGACCCTGGCCTAAAATCCTTCCTGCATATGACTCAAACAATAGCAATAGGGACTAACTTCAGCAAAAGATGGAACCATAATCTGGCTCTAAGAACCTAAAAGGTAGTACTGAAGTGCCTTCAAAGTCCTGGCCCTCTACATGATGGGCATAGTCATCTGTTGATGATTCACTATGTGCTTCATTGTGATTAGCACCAGTTCACTAATTCTTCCATCATCTGCCTTGTAAATTCCCTGGATTAAAGAGTTTTTGATTCAAATGAAGAGTGCTGAGATTAGGGTATGCATTATGAATTAGTGAAAATTGTTTTGACAAACCTAGAGACTGGGCATTACTGTCCTTTACTCCACCAGACTCTTGCTGGATGGCAAAGAATTAATTTACCAATATCTTTCCCTCTTATTCCTCAATTTTTATAAGCCATTTTAGAAGAGGAAGGATGGAATAACCATTTATGAAGCGCCTGATATGTGAGGTGCTTATTATGAACTAGACATTGCACTAAGTCCTTTATAATTATTTCATTTGATCTTCACAACTTTCTGAGGTAGATACTATTATTGTCCCTATTTTATAGTTGAGGAAACTGAGGCAGATAGAACTTAAGTAACATAATCAGGGCTACACATCTAGTGAGTATCTGAGGTCAAATTTGAATTCAGATCTTCCTATCTCCAGGGCCAGTCTTCTTTGCATTGCACCACTTAGTTGTCCTTAAAAATACTTTCATTTCACCAATTATATTACTATCTTCCTCTAAGGATGACAGAATAGTTTCCTATTGTTGCATATTGGCTCTCTATCTAAAAATGCATATGTTTGATCCCACATGACCTCTGAATCTTCAACTATTATGTGAAAAGCATTGTGTATGATTTCATATTTGGAAGCTACCCCACTATGTGCCACCTTCAAACTAAGAGTAATAAGGGCCACATGGTGAGGTTAGTCATTTTTGACATGTCTACTTCCTTGTGAGGAGTAATAAAGTTTTACATAGTTCTACTCTAGTTCATCCAAATTCTCCTAGACTTTAGGATATAGGATATCACAAGGATATATATAAATATTTCAAGATGTATACCATAAATGTTCCACTAAAAATATAAATTTAAACTGATGAACTCAAATTCTTTCATCACCTGCCTTGTATATGCCCTGGAAGAAAGAGTTTTTGATTTAAATGAAGAGTGCTGAGATTAGGAGATGTGTTGTAAATTAGTGAATGCTTTATTGCATTCTGAAGTGCATTTTACTCAAACAGGGAGGATAATTGCAATCTTAAGAGAAAAATTCTTAAGCAATATGTATTTCATTTCCTGTGGTCCCATTTTCATCTTTAATCTCCAGAAAAAAATTACTTTTGCAATCTAGTTAGTAATTAGGTATCATTGATTCATAATAGTGTTTGCCCATAATGGCATATGAACTTTGAACATTAAAATTCACTTGATGTAAACATTAAATTATTATATTCCCTATGTATATACACTGATGTAGAACTTTTTCTTGTTTATGTGACTATAGTAAATCATGTTTTGTAATGTAATACTTTAGTTTAAACTGAGACTAGATTTGAATTTATGTTTTCCTGACTCTAAAGCTGACATTTTATCCATTTTACCACCTAGTTAACAAAGTTAGTTATGTATCATGTTATTTCCTTTCCTAAATTGTAAACTATTGTCTTCCACAATGCTTTACACACAATAGGAAATGTTTCTTGAATTGAATTATTGAATCATTTCTTTAGTTAATCAATATATGAAGATTTCATTCTACCTTCACAAATTTCCCATGGCATTTTACCTCATTTTCTTTTACCCTTATGACTAGTACAAGTCTTATCTTCTCCACCTCTAACCCACACTAGATGTTAACTTTCTTGAGACCAGGAATTGTATTACTTATAATCTTTATATCATCAGTGCTTTGCCCATAGTATATGCTAAATAATTGTTGAATTGAAATATAGTATACTGTTTGTATCACCTATGGACATTTTTTACAATATGTTATATTACCATTGATGCTTTTTTCTGTAGTCTCTCTAAGTTGACTAGTATTTCAAAGGATGTTTTAATATTTCAATAAAACATTTAACCTGTTAAATGTTTAATTTATCAGGGAAAACAAATCCTAAATGGAATAATTACTTCTGTCATTAACAGTCACATGGAATCACAAAGATCATTTCCTCATAAGCAATATCCACAAAGTTTTTCTGATTGCAAAGGTGCCCACAGGAATATTTATAATCACCTTGTTCCATATACTAGATGGCAAGAGGTCACATAGCCACGTTTCTAATTGCATAATTTATGACCCCATACGTAAAATACTTGTATGATATCTTACTTCAAAAGTTTTAAGAAGCTTGTCCAAATTGTCAGCTAATATTTACTGAACACATATGGGTGAAATTAAACATTATTAAACAAAGAAGTCAGTCAGTCAACATTTATCAAGAATCCATTAGAAAGTCATATGCTATGAAAAGTTATAAAAGAAACTGAGATATTTACTGTTCTTGAGCAACTTAGAAAACCTTTGAGGAAACACATTGTATAATGATAAATAACAAAAAATATCCAAAACCAAACATGAGTACAACAAGGGTTTCAAGTTGCTTACAAATCTAGAAAATGAATAGATAATACAGGAGTATACTTTGTTTTCAAGAGAAATGCAATTATGGTTCTAGATCATTGTGATTGTACATACCACATTGCTTCATCATAGAAGCTTTTAGGCAATTGGGTTCAGCCAGGCAGTGGGGGGCAAAGTACTTTTCTGGTCAGGGAGCATGAAGTTATTGGATCAATGAGTTAAATCAGTTAAGTCAGTCAAATGAGTTAAATCAATCTGAGTTGTATAAGAGGAAATTAATTATGATCAATAATTCATCATCATCATCATCATCATCATCATCATCAGTAAATCAGTAGTTCCCTCAAGATGCAGTATTAGTGTAGGGCAGTTTGGAAACAATTGAAGAAGGTTTTGATATTTATGTGATAACATAGTCTTGGGACAGGCTCCAAATAGAAGGCTTTCCAGTCTTCTATTAAGTGGTAACCTTCCTCTTCATAATACAAGGAATAATCAGGCCTTCCTCTCGAAAGACAATGCTCTTCAAAATGTATGATTTATATATACATATACATTATATATATATATATACACACACACATGACACATGGCACATTTATATGTGTATATATATATGCATATGTATATATGCATATATATATATATTTGGTTTTCTTAAAATTCTGAACTTAATAAATACCAAATAAAATAAATGGATTTCTCTATGTAAAAAACAAATTATGGCACAGGAAATCACAAATCTTTACTGCATGATTTTATTTTTTGTATTGAAAATAATAAATAAATGTTTTATTTTTAGTTCCTCATCATTTTCCTTCTGAACACTATGCTATTTTTGCTTTTGCACCAAACCACTTTTTTGTTTAGAAATACTATTATTAGCTCAAATATCTCTCCTAAAATTTCTTATCTAACTTTTAAAAAGAGAAAAAAACAGTCTTTTTAACATATATCCATAACCAAACAAAACAAATCCCTGCGTTGGCCATACATAGAAACTAATATTTCTGACAATCATTTCTGTCAGGAGTTGTATAGCATATTTCATCATTATACTTTTAGACTTGTGGATGATCATTTTATTGATCACATTTCTAAAGTTTTAAAGTTATTTTTCTTTGCCATGTTATTATCATAGATATTTTTTTCCTTTTGGTTCAGCTCACATCAATTTGATTCAATTCAAATTTGCATCATGTGAATTTTACTAGCTTTTTCTGAAGCTATTTATCCTTGCTGTTATTTCTTACTGCACAATTATCTCAGTACAAATAAATAATTATTTAGTTAACTGAGTCCCAATTAATGAATAGCCTCTAGATTTCTATTTTTTTTGAAATAACAGAACTATTTTAAATATTTTTGCATATATAAATCTTTATTTGACATTTTTAGAGAACAGTATTACAATTGCTTTCTAGAATAACTGTACTAATTCACTGTTCTACTAACAGGGCATTTTCCATCTATTTTGCTGCAGTACCTGTAGCAATTGTCATTTTGACAATATGGTGGGTATGAGATGAAATGTTAGTTTTGTTTTAATTTATGTTTATCTAACTATTAGTAATTTGGACCATTTTTTCATATGGCTGCTAATTATTTGAATTTCTGCCTTTAAGAACTGCTTGTTTTATATCCTTTGATCATTTATATCTGTTGGGGAAAATGATTCTTCCATAATTTGAATCAGTTCCCTAAGCTATTAAAGATGAAAACTGCACAAAATTTTTTTAAACACCCTATATTTTAGAAATAAGAATTTTTCAGAGAAACTACAAAGATTTTTTTCAAAAAGTTAACCGCTCAATTCTGTTGGTGCAAAAATGTTTAAATTTTACACAATTACCCTGGACAAATCATTTAACCATGTTTGCCTCAGTTACTTATCTTTAAAATCAGCAAGAGAAGGAAATGGCAAACCAATCTTTAACAACAAAACCACAAATGATGTCACAAAGAATCAGACATAACTGAAATGGCAGAACAACAATTCTCTTTATTTTTATTTTGTCATTAATTATTTCCCAATCCATAGCTATAAAAGCTATTTCCTTCCTTGTTCTTCTAATCTGTGTACAAATGAATATTTTATATATGTCATGACTCCATTTGGAGCCAATTTTGTTATATAGTGAAGATGTTTATTTAAATCTAAATGCTGCTATACTAGTGCCTCATTCTCAGAAATTTTGTCAAATAGTGAATCCTTGCCCTATTTCTTGAGATCCTTGCATTTCTTCAACACTGCTACTATTTTTGTTTTGCTTGTGTATATTGTGTATTTAACTTTTGTTGATTGAATAGTCTAGTTTTAGACTAGTACCAAATAATTTTGATGATTTACTACTTAGTAGTATGCTTTGAGATCTGGTACTAATAGATGCTATTCTTTCTCATTTAAAAATTTTTTTCCTTTTATTCTTGACATTTTGTTCTCTAACTAAAGGCATTATTTTTCATCTCCATAATCTATTAGTGGTTTGAGTGACATCTCACTGAATAAGTAAATTAATTTAAATAGTGTTGTAATTTTCATTGTATAGGCATAACTTAGCTATGAAAATTTTCCTGTCATTTGATTCTGCTTTAATTGCTATAAAGAGTGTTTATGGTTTTATTCGTTTAATTTCTTTATATGTCTTGATATGTAGTCTATCAAATAGTTTATAAATTTGTTTTGTTATAAATCCCCAAAATTGCATATATTTACATTTATTTTAATGGATTTTTTTCTGAGTTTTTTTTCTTCTGAGTTATGTAGGAAATATAATCAAAAGTTCATGATTTATATATTTTTCTCATTTATATGCTGCTAACTTGCTAAAATTATTTATTTATTTAAAACTTAAATACCAAATAGATAATTGAGTTCAGTCTTTTGCACCTCCTTATGGGAATGCATGATGGTGTATCATGGACAGCTCTGTCCTTCATTTCAGATCCTTTATTTGTATTCTGTAACTTTCCTATGAACTTACTTGGTTATAATAAAAATCCTTTTAATTGGCTGAGGAGATATATATGAGAGTGCAAAACAAAAGAATCTAACATTTCTTTCTCCCTGGCAGCTTTTGCTGCCAGGTACTTTCCCCCAACCTGAAAGTCTTATGGGCATTAGCATATGGATGTTTTTTTCCCCTTATGTCTTTGTTAGGTTTTTTCTTCCATAATCCCAAACTAATGGATATCAAAGACATATTTGTAAGCTTTAAAATAGATCAAAGAAAGGAGGAAAAGTACTCTTTATTAAGAGACTCTTTATTAATGAGAAACTAGAAATTAAAAAGGTCCCCACAAACTAAGCAATGGCTGAACAAATTATGGTTTATGAATGTAATAAAATACTAATATGATATAAAAAATGATAAAGGAAACTTTTATAAACTTATGTAAGGTGAAGTAATTTGACCAGTTCAATAATTTATACTTTAATACAACAATACTGTTTTTTTTTAAAAAAGCAAAAACGTTAAAAAACTTAAGAATTCTGTTAAAGGCAATAATATGCCAGAACTTCAGAGGACTGATGATGCTACACACTTTATGACAAAGACATGATGGACTAACTATGAAGAATGAGAATATTTTTTGACATTGCTGATTTGGGAATTTGTTTTATTTGACTATGTAGACTTGTAACAATAATTTGTTTACAGGGAAGAGAAGAATATATGTTTGTTAAATGAAAAGAAAATAAAGAAATACAATTTTGAGGCCTTATTAATTTTTTTGTCTTGACTTTATGGCAGTCTGATTCTTAGATAACCTCTCCTTGATCTGTTTTATGAGTAATTTTTATAAGGCATTCCTTATATTTTCTTCTGTTTTTCAGTTTTGATTTTTTCTTATATTTCATGTTGTCTCATGCAATAGTTTCTCTTTGATCCATTCTAATTTATAAGAAGTTCATTATTTTTAATGTAAATTTTATTCTTCTATTAAAAGATCTATTTACCTCTTTCTAATTTTTTCCCTAGTTGTCCTTTAATTCTGTCTAAATTAATTGTATTTGTAAGCATTATGTGTAAAAAAAAGTAAAACTTTTGAAAAATAAATAAATATCATAAAAAAAGAGTTTGAGTTCTATTGCAGGGAAGACCCTAAGAAGGGACAGAACTTCTACTTTAGAAGGGATGGTATGATGGAGGAGAAGAAGTACTCTTGTTTTGATTCTTTTTTTTCTCCTCCATACAGAATGATCTTTGGATCAGAAAGAACAAAATAAACATGACTGATAGAGAATATTCAAAAAATAAACAAAGAGTTAAAAATATCCTAGATGGTCATTGCACACTTTTGAGGAACTTCAATAAAAATCCCAGCCAAGTTCATATTAAAATATTAACAAATAATCTTTGAACATGATTAAAATGGTGGAGGGCTAGACATTTTCTCTTATTCTGTTAACCTCTCAAAATTGCCAAGACATCAAGAGGTCTAATGAGGTAATAATATGACACAGAGAAACTAATCCTTAATACATGCATGTGGTACTTTCCTCTGCAGTTATCTAGCAAAATTGGAGTAATTTTACAGGGGAAAATGAATCTTGAAAGAAATAAAAGTCACATTTCTGAGACCATAAGTAATTATGAGATTCAAATATGGCAGTTAAGAGAAATAAGGAAAAGCAAATACAAGCCCATAATCATATGGATGGAAAAAAGAATGAAGTGTTTACATTCTATTATGGAGAAATGATACACTTATTCCCTCAGAATCCAATTTTTATCAGGGGTTGAAGAGAGTATCTAATAAGATAGATGGTCTAGGATTGATTTTGTCATGTTCTATTTTTGTGTAAATTGTTCTCCTGAAGTGCTTACTTCACTCTGAATCAGTTCATATGTTTTCCTGGGTTTTTCTGAAATAATTTCCTTCATACTTTCTTACAGGACAAGAGTATTTTCTCACATTTGTAAAACATAATTGGTTTAGTTTCTAATTCTTTACCACCACAAAAGAGTTTTTATGAATATTTTTAAACATATACTTATCGTTTTTTGTTTTCTTTTGACCTCTGAGGGATATAGATATAGATAAATAGTAGTAGTATTGCTGGGTCAAAGATTATGCATAGTTTTATGGCTTTTGCTGCATTTTGTTCCAAATTGCTTTCTAGAATGCTTAGATTAGTTCACAGTTCTACTACCAATGCATTAATGTGCCAATTTCCCACATCCCTTCCAATATTTGTCCTTTTCCTTTTCTATCATCTTAACCAATCTGTTTGGATAAAAACCCTAAAGTGATAATATGGTTTGCATTTTTCTAATTATTAGTGATGTAGAGCATTTTTCATATTTCATATTGGTAACTTTATTTTTCCCCTTTGAAAATATCCTGTTCACATTTATGGACCATTTATCATTCAAGGAATGACTCTTATTCTTATAAATTTGGGCCCATTTCTTATATATTTGAGAAATAAGACCTTTATAAGAGAAAGTTACTATAATGCTTTCTATTCCCTTGCAGTTTCTTACTTTCCCTTTTATTTAGTTAGTAGAAGGGAGGGCAAATTGGGTGAGGGATTAATCAGAAGAAGAAAAAACACTTTTAAGGAGAGACAAAGTGAAAGAAATACAGGGAAGAAATAGCAAGAATAATTGTGAAAAAAATTTGAAACAAGTTTCTCTGACAAAGGCCTCATTTCTCAAATATGTAGAAAACTGAGTCAAATGTACAAAAAGAAAAGCCATTCCCCAATTGATAAATTATCAAAATATATGAATAATTTTCAGATGAAGGCATCATAGCAATATTAGCCAGATTAAAACAAACTATTGATTGGAAAAATGCAAATTAAAACAATTCTAAAGTATTACCACATACTTATTAGATTGATTAATAGGACAGAAAAGGAAAATGACAAATATTGGAGAAAATATGGAGAAAATAAAACATTAATGCATGGTTGGTGAAGTTGTGAACTGATTTAATCATTTTGCAGAACAATTTAGAATTTTGCTGAAAGGGCTATAAAAATCATGCATAACCTTTGACCTAGCAATAGCACTACTAGGTCTATATCTCAAAAGAGATTAAAAAAGGAAGAGGATCTTTAAGGGCAAAAATTATCTATAACTGCCTTTTTCTGGGGGCAAAAAATTGGAAATTAAGGGGATGTTTATCAGTTGGGGAATAACTAAATAAATTATGGTATGTGATTATGATGGAGTACTATTCTGCTCTAAGAAATTGATGAGCAGGATGCTTTCAGAAGACCCTGGAAAGACTTCCATGAGCTGATGCTTAATGAACGATACTGTGCACAAAGTAACAGCAATATTGTAAAATGATTAACTATGAATTACATAAGTGGTCTCATCAATACAATGATCCAGGACAACTCTGAAGGACTTATGATGAAAAATGCTATCATATGCAGAGAAAAAGCTGATGGTGTCTGAATGCAGATTGAAGCATACTTTTGAATAATTTTATTTAATTTTGTGTAGGTTTTTTTTGTCTGCTTTCTTTCACAGCATGAGCATCATGGAAATATTTTGCATGGCTACACATATATAACCTTTATTGAATTGCTTGCATTCTCAATGGGAAGTGGGGTGGAGGATAAGGAAAGAAAGAAATTTAGAACTCGAAGTTTTAAAAATTAAAAATTGTTTTTACGTGTAATTGGGGAGGGGCAGATAAAATACTAAACAAACAAAAAAGAAATTTTCAAGGAAAACCACTCTGACACAATAGAACTATAGGGTAAAATAGAAATTGAAAAAATTCACCAATTACCTTCTGAAAGAGATAACAAATGGAAAACTCCCAGGGATATTATAGCCAAATTCCAGAGCTCCCAGGTCAAGAAGAAAATTCTGCAAGTAGCCAAAACAACAACAATAACAACAAATTTGAATATTGGAGAGCCACACAGGATTACACAGGATTTAGCAGTTTTTACATTAAAGAACTGAAAGAATTGAAATATGATGTCCTAGAAGACCAAAGAACTAAGATTAAAATAAAAAATTATCTGCTTAAGGAAAGTGAGCATAAATTTTCAAGGGAAAAATAGGTATTCAATAAAATAGAGGATTTTAAGCATTTCTAGTAAAAAAAAAAAAAGGCCAAAGCTAGAAAGAAAATCTGATTTTCAAATACCAAACACAAGAAACAGGAAAGAAACATCATAAGACACTAATATTTTTAAAATGCTGACATTCATTCCTATACATGAAGATATTTATAGTGCCTAAGTAAAGCACATATATATGTTAGGGAAATCCAAAAGAATATATATAAATAGAAAGCATGGTTATAAGTTGACTGTGATGGGATGATAGTTTTAAAAACCCACAAAATTAAGGGATGAGAAAAAGTTGTCCTGAAAAAAAAGGGTATGAAAAGGTAAAATGAGGCATATACCTTAGATGAAGAGGCATGAAACCAGTGGAGGGAAAAATAAGGGGGTGATGTGCAGTCCTGAAATCTTAATCTTATCAGAATTGTCTCAAAAATTCTATCTCAAAAGACAGAATAATATACACAGTGAGTTGGCTATAGAAACCTAACTCACACTATGGCAAAGTATAAGGAGAAGGCAACATAAGGAAACTGATAGAAGAAAGAGGGCAGATTGGTGGAGATTTTGGTCAGAAGCAAAACAATTGTGAGGGGAGAATGGTAAGGAGAGAAAGAGAGACAGAGAAAGAGAGAGAGAGAGAGAGAGAGAGAGAGAGAGAGAGAGAGAGAGCAAGAGATAATAATATAGCACCCAAATTTTTAAAGAACAAGTTAAATGAGGAAATAGAGTAAAGCTATACTAGTGGGGGACTTCAACTCTGCCCTCTCTGAACTAGATAAATCTAACCGCTCAAAAAAAGAAAAAGAGAAAGAAAAAAAGTTAATGAGGTTAATGAATAGAATTTTAGAAAGGTTAAATATGACAGACTTCTAGAGAAAATTGAATGGGAATAAAAAGGAATATTTCCTTTGCTCAGTGTTACATGGCACTTAAAACAAAATTGACAATGTATTAAAGTATAAAAACCTTGCAATCAAATGCAGAAAAAACAGAAATATTAAACACATTCTTTTCAGGTCATAATGAAGTAAATGTTACATTCACCAAATGATCATACAAAGTACATTAAAAGTAATTGGAAATTAAATAATGAATTCCTTGAGAATGAGTGGGTTAAAGAACAAATCATAGAAATAATAAATAATTTAAAGAGAAAGGCAACAATAAGACAACACTCCAAAATTTATGAGAAATAGCCAATGCAGTACTTAAGGGAAATTTTATATCTGTGAACATTTACATCAAAAAATGAAGGAAAAAAGAAATCAATAAATTTGGGCAGGAAAAAATTTAAAAACCTAGAAAAATAACAAACTGAAAATCTCCAATTAAACACCAAATTGGAAATCCTGAAAATGAAAGGAGAGGTTAATGAAGCTGAAAATTAAAAAAAAGTCATTGAACAAAATAAATAAAACTAGGAGCTGTTAAAAAAAAACAACAAGCAAACAACGATAAAATAGATAAACCATTCATTTGATAGAAAGAAAACCCTACAAATTATAATACCAAAAAGAAAACTTCATCAATGAAGAGAAAATTAAAGGAATTATTAGGAATTATTTTATCCAATTATATGTCAATAAATCTGAAATTCTAAGTGAAATGAACTAAATTTACACAAGTATAAACTGACCAGATTAACCAAAGAGGAATACCAAATAACCTCATTTTAGAAAAAGAAATTGAATACACCATCAATGAGTGACCAAAAAAAAAGTCCCCAAAGCCAGAAGGATCCACAAGTGCATTCTGCCAACCATTTAAAGAACAATTAACTCAAAAAAAAAATATATATATATAATTTGATATATTATATATATATGTTAGAAAAACAGGTAAAGAAGGCAATATAGCAAATCTTTTTATTATATAAATATGATGCTGATATATAATCTATAGAAAGCAAAAACAGAAAGAAAAATACAGACCAATTTCCCTAATGAATAAAACACACATATATATTCACACTTACTTTATATATAAAGTATACACACATACTTTATTTCATTTATTGAAAGACTTTTTTTTAACAGAAAAGAAAGCATTATTCATACTACTATGATAATGTTTGCAAATTCCCATTCCTAAGGGATGGTCACTTATTTTCAGACACAATCTCTTTCCCCCACACAAGTATATACATGCGTACATATAAACCAGTTCTAACAGCAAACAAGAGAATGCCAACAATCACCACCGAAAGAGTATCATCTGCTTCCTGAAAGACATATGTTATTACAAGCCTCCATCAATCTAAAAATAAGGATTCAACCTGATTTTATCTCCCTTTGGGGTGGAAACAGGGGAATAAAACTCTCTTCCCAAAGATTGGTAAGTTGGATCTCATGAAGAGATGACTATAATTCAAGTAAATGTAGCCTATTAGACACTTGAGTCTCCAAATCCCTTGATCTGTGCTGGAATTGTGTGAACCAAACTGGCTTCATAATAAAAAATTGACTCCATTTTGAGGCCTAAATTCTACCTGCTTGCTAATAATGGGATTTCAGTGACATCTTGTTTCACATCTGAGAAAGTCAATCTCCCTTTCTATCTCTTGAAATTCACTTATCCCCTTCCCCACTCAAAAAGTGATGGAATTTTATATTCCAGTCACCTAATCTTGAATCCTGCTTATATCCTGTTGATTGTTTTCTTTTTTCTTTTTTTTAAATCTAGTGTACTTTTTTTTCCTGAAGAGCAACTTGATTTTTTTCCCTCAAAAACATTTTATTTTTCCGTACATGTAAAATAGTTTTCAACATTGATTTTTGTAAGACTTTGTGTGCCAAATTTTTCTCCTTCCTGTTCCTCCTCCCTTCCCAAGATAGCAAGCTATCTGTTATAGGTTAAATGTGTACAATTCTTTCAAACATATTTCTTTATTTGTCATATTGTGCAAGAAAAATCAGACCAAAAGTGAAAAAACCATGAGAAAGAAAAAGCAAACAAACAAAAAAGGTGAAAATACTAAGTTTTAATTTATGTTCAGTCTTCATAGTTTTCTCTCTGGATGCAGATGGCATTTTCCATTCCAAGTCTTATGAAATTTTCTTGGTCACTGCACTGCTGACTTATATTTTGGGTCTAATCCCTAGTTGAGAGTCTTGGTCCCAATTTGCTGTGCAATTGTGTACTCTGTCAGTAAATATGATCAGGAGCTCAAACTTTTGTTTCCTCAGTAATTTTGATTAATTTACATGCAACATCTAGACAGTCACTTCTGGTCCCAAACAGCAGTCATGTGCCACTCTTGTGGCACCCCTCCCCTTTATCAGTCTCCAGCCCAACCAGCATTTGTGGAAAAATTTTTAATCTAAGAACCTTGAAAATAGCAGAATCTTCAGTCTATCATCCTGATATATCATCCTGAGAAATAACTTGTGGAGATGCAGTGTAATAACTCCTCCTATAGGCATTGCAGTCACAGCTATTGAAGACCCAGAAAATCCTTAACATTGTCAAATGGATCACTATCAGACACTGATGTGATTTTATTAGTGGAAATGACACTGAAGAAGAGGCAATACTATTCCTTGCCACTGCATTCTAAGGACTGTGAGTTATTTCCATCTAAATTAAAGTGAACCATTTCATATGGATTGTCTCTTCATCAGAATATAAATTCCTTGAAAGTAGAAACCATTTTACTTTTCTATTTGTATCTCCTATACTTAATACATTATTTCCCATGTATTAAGTCCTTAATGATTTTTTATTTTCTTCATATTTACATTTAATTAATAAACATTTATTAAGCACTTAAAACATTAGGCACTACACTAAGTGCTGAGGATTTAAAGACAAAACTGAAAAATCCCTATCCTTAAAGAGTTTTGCTCTTAAGGGAGAGAGAAGACATAAATATTTTAAAGATCGAATTTGCTAATGTCATACATAAGAACAACTAGATTGTAGTATCTTAGATCTTCTTGTAGAAGAGTCAATAGTACATGAAGAAAGGAAAACAAAAATCCCCACCAAGATGACAGGAAGAACTGCTATTGTTTATCTCTATCATCTGAAGTCACCACCACTTCCGGCATCAGGAAGTGGGTGAGCTATTAGTAAGTCAGAGGCAGTAATAAGTATAACTGTACTTTTCCTAGAGCCAAACTAATTAAAATTTTTATCTATTGTATGAATAAATGACAATTTAATAATTAAACTAACACATTCTCAGTGTTGGAAAGCAAAAAGTAAATAGTACTATTTATTCTTTATTGTGGCATTGTGATAGAAAATATTCAAGTACTTGTTATTTAATTTGCATAATTACAAATTACTCATTTAATTGTACTGATTCCTCTGTCAGTCCTGGTTCAAAGTTCCATTAATTGGGGGAAATCAAAATTGAAGTAAAATTACTGGAAACTGAAAAACAGGGAAAAACACTGATGAACACTCTCAGAATTAAGAGGAGAGTGTATGTGTTGCCCATATAGATTATGTTTTTTTCTAGGTTGTCTAAATATAGCTTGTGAGGTATGATAGATATCTCTGCAATGCTGCTCATTTCTCAAAGGGAAACCGATATTCCTGCTTTAAGAGGAGTAGACCAGGCCAAGAGATTGGCTACTTTGGGGTTTGTATGTAAGTATGCACAGGCGTGCGTGTGTGTGTGTGTGTGTGTGTGTGTGTGTGTGTAAGAGGGATGAGGGAAATCAGATTAGATTTACACCTGCTCCCATAAGTATTTCTAGTCAGAGTTGCTGTGCACAATTTTTAGGCCAATAGTCAACTTTATTGGCTATTTCCTCTTGATGGAGCAGCATATGTATGCCAAACGTATGCCTCTGGGTTTATTTCCTCTATGCTTGGGTTTTTTTTTTTGGGGGGGGGAGGTTGCCAGGCAAAGAGCAAACAGATTTCAGGCAAATTATACCAATTAGAATATGCCCAAAAGATCAGCCAAGATTGAGAAGTAGCAAGATCTCCCCAGAGCTTCCAGGTCTTCCCAACAAATTTAACAAAAAATTTTAAAATGCATGAGCCTGAATTCTACCTGAGAAATCCAATAAAAATCACAGTGCATCACTTTGCATCCCATTGTGGCAATGGAAAATATATGTTTGCAGACTTTATGGGCAGATTGTAGTAAGGAGAACACTGCATAGTGTAGGGGATTGTCAACTCCTGTAAATCAGCGCAAGAAAAGAGATATATTCAGGGAATTGGAGCAGGTGACAATTAGCACCTCTGTTGCTTGCTCTCTAGTGCTGCCTTATAGATCCAGTACAGAATAAGAAAGGGATCTGCACCTAGAAGCGGCAGTCCAGGGCAAAGAGAATTCATAGGTAAATTTACACTGCCTACTGAGCAAGGAACAAGTACAGAAGCAAGCAAAGGTTGTGTGACTTTGACCCTGTAGCATAGACAAGTCTCTGTTCCAGTTTATAGCCCACTCTGAAATCTTTAGAATAACCAGGACAAAAAATCCAGGCCTATGAGAAGGCTGAAGTCCTATCACTCTATACCTTTGAAGTTTCCCATCTGGCTGATGGTGGCTGAACTCAAGAGCAATCCACTACATCATCAACCAAGGGCAGCCCACAAATACGTTGTTCTGGTCCAAACCCAGACTTCATCCAGGATCATATCACACTGAAAGCTTATAGCTCTCAAGTATAAACAGTCTGGTAAGATTCTGGAATGACAAAAACACTAAATACTTCATGAAAGGATCAGCACAATTCAAGAATACACAAGCACAACCTAGACCTTGCCTCCAGAAATGTAGAGAACCTCACCATAAGATAAAGTTTGGCGGCAGCTAGGTGACGCAGTGGATAGAGCACCAGCCCTGAAGTCAGGAGGACCTGAGTTCAAATCTGATCTCAGGCACTTAACATTCCCTAGCTGTGTGGGCCTGGGCAAGCCACTTAACCTCAATTGCCTCAGAAAAAAAATAAAATAAAATAAAGTTTGAAGGCAGTAAGTGGGTTGTAAGAAGACAAAAAAAAAGCATAAATACCTATTATGCTGACAAGAAGGACTAAGACACAAACACATTTATGAACAAAAATAAAATATGCACACATCCCTGGAGTATAAATTAAATGAGAATCACTGAAAGAGATGAAACAAGAAAAGACTCAAAATAATTTTATAAATGTAATGTGTATTCAAGAGGAAAATTCATTCTATTGATCTAAAATTCTAGACATAAAAACAGATAACAATTTTGGTGATCTAGCAGCATGTTCCCTTTATTTCTAATTTTTAGTAGTTTTCCCTTGGGACTCTAAATCTGTTGTTCCTCCAAATAAGTTTAGTTACTACTTTCTTTAGCTGTATAAAATACTCCCTTGGCAATATCATTGTTATAGCACTAAGTCTGTAAATTAATTCCAGTAGAAATATATAGTATTATTTTATTTCAACAATTAGCAATGACTTCTAATTATCTAAGTAATTATTTCTTCAAAAACATTATGTAATTATCTAGTAAATCTTAGTGGCTTTATTCTCTGAGATTTTTTCAATTTATAAGTTATTTTGAATGAGATTTTCTTTATTATTTCTTTGAGCTTAATTATTGTTATATCAAAAAAATTGGCTTTCTTAAAATTTATTTTGTATTCTCTTACTTGACTGAAGGGAAGCTAGGTAGTATAGTAAATAGAGTACCAAGCCTGGAGTCAGGAAGACTTCACTTCCCTGAGTTCAAATCTAATCCCAGATACTTACTAGCTATGGGATCCTGGGCAAGTCATTTAACCCTGTTTACCTCAGTTTCCTCCTCTGTAAAATAAGCTGCAGAAGGAAATGGAAAATTACTAAAGTATCTTTGTCAAGAAAACCCCAAATAGAATCATGAAAAATCATATACAACTGAAATGACCAAACAACAACAATCTTGACTGAAGCTATGAATTGTCTCAATTAAAAGTTTCTCTACTGATTCTCTGGTGAAATCCTTTATCTGCAGTGATATTGCTGTCTTCTTTTTTTCAGTGTATGTGTCTTTCATTTTAATCTCTTATCTAATTGCTATAATAGATATTTCTAGAGCTATATAATAATAGTAGGAAATAGGGCATTTTCTAATAATAATCCATATTGACTAAAAACTTCCCCAAATCATTTATGATCAGTGAAACATATACAAAGCAGGTGATCAAATTTGGGATACATTCTGTGCCCATGAAATGGAGTTAATATAGCTAGTTTACAATGAACCAACAATTGTAGACTATCAAGCTGGAATTTTAAATATTGAGCTTAATAAAAAAGAGCATGTGAGCTTTAAGGCAAAATATTTTTTGTAATAACTGCCAATGCAACTATTTTAAACGTTTTTCACTTAACAAAAAATATTTTTCTGTCTCTTACTTCATTCCAACAACTCATTATAAAAAGGCAAATAATACCCTTGCAATAAATATGCATAGACAGGCATATACATATGTATATATATATATGTATACACATATACATATATATGTATATATGTACGTATTCATACCTTGGCCTTGTCTTAAAAAACTCACTATATACTGAATCCATCATTTTTCTCTCAGGAGATGAGGAGCATACTTTATCACCAATCCTCTGGAATTGTATTTGTCCATTATCCTGATAAGAATTCTTACATTTTTCATACTTTGTTTTTAAAATCTCAGTGTATAAATGGTTCCCCTGATTTTGTTCACTTCACTCAACATCAATTCATACAAGTATTTTCAGGTTTCTCTGAAAGCACCCTTTCCATTCTTTCTTATAACACGTTAATGTTCTATTACATTCATATACTGTAATTTGTTCAGCCATATGCCTTATTGATGAGCACCTGCTAAGTTTCCAGTTTTTACTCTCTCACACACACACAAAAGCTGTTACAAATTTTTTGGCTATCTGGATCTGTGTACTCTCTGATTTCTTTAAGAGGCCTAGAAGTTATTTTTCTAGACAAAAGGGATTGCACAATATAGTAAATTTAGAAGTTTAATTCTAATTGTCTTTCTAATGCACCAATTCACAGATAAACCAAAAATGCATCAATGAATCTATTTTTCTGAAATTAAATACAAAATAATAGAACTGATTCACATTTCCAGCAAAAATACACTAGTATCTATTTATCTATCGACCGCTCCTTTCATTTTACTATTCTCATTTTTTGTCATCTTTATTAATATTGAAATCTCAGCATTGTTTTGATTTGTGTTTCTCTTATTAGAGATTTGGAGCATTCTTGAACATGGATCTTTTTTTATAAAGCTTTTTATTTTAAAAATATATGCATAGATAATTTGACAACATTGAACTTTGCATAGCCTTGTGTTTCAGATTTTCTCCTCCTTCCCCTCACTGCCTCCCCTAGATAGCAAGCAATTTCAATGTATGTTAAACATGTTAAAATATATGTTCAATCCAATATGTATAAACATATTTATACAATTCTCTTGCTGCACAAGAGAAATAAGATCAAAAAAATGTAAATAAATAAGAAAGCAAAATTCAAGTGAACAAAAACAAAAAGAGTGAGAATGTTATATTGTGATCCACATTCAGTCCCTACAGGCCTCTCTTTGGGTGTAGAGGCCTCTCTTTATCACAAGATCATTGGAAATGGCCTCAATCATCTCATTGCTGGAAAGAATCATGTTAATCAGAATTGATTGTTGTATAATATTGATGTTGTCATGTACAATGATCTCCTAGTTCTGCTCATTTCACTTAGGATCATTCTATGTAAGTCTCTCCAGGCCTCTCTGAAATCATCCTCCTGATCGTTTCTTATAGAACAATAATATTCCATGGCATTCATATACCATAATTTATTCAGCCATTCTCTAATTGATGGGCATCCATTCAGTTTCCAGTTTCTAGACACTAAGGGCTGCTCCAAACATTTTTGCACATGTGGGTCCCTTTCCTTCCTTTAAGATCTCTTTGGGATATATACCCAATAGAAACGTTGCTGGGTCAAAGGGTATGCACAATTTGATAACTTTTTGAACATAGTTCCAAATTGCTCTCCAGAATGGCTGGATTTGTTCACAACTCCACCAACAATGTATCAGTGTCCCAGTTTTCCCACATCCCCTCCAACTTTCGTCCTTGTCTTTTCTTGTCATCTTAGCCAATCTGAGAGGTATGTAGTAGTATCTTAGAGCTGTCTTAATTTGCATTTCTCTGATCAATGGTGATTTGGAGCACCTTCTCATATGATTAGAAATAGTTTTAATTTCTTCAACTGAAAATTGTCTGTTTATATCCTTTGACCATTTATCAATTGGAGAATGGTTTGGATTCTTATAAATTTGAATCAATTTTGTATATATTTTAGAAATGAGGCCTTTATCAGAACCCTTAAATGTAAAAATTATTTCCCAATTTATTGCTTCCCTTCTGATCTTTTCTTCATTAGTCTACAAAACCTTTTTAATTTAATATAATCAAAATTATCTATCAGGTGATCAAGTATGAGTTTCATTTCTTCTTTGCACACAAATTCCTTCCTTCTCCACAGATCTGAGAGGTAAACTATTCTATGTTCTTATAATTTGCTTGTAATATCACTATGTCTAAATCATGAATCCATTTAGATCTTTTCTTGGTATGTGGTGTTAAATGGGGGTTGAACCCTAATTTCTTTCACACTAGTTTTCAATTTTCCCAGAAGTTTTTGGCAAATAGTGAGTTCTTATCCCAAATGCTGGGGTCTTTGGGTTTGTCAAACACTAGATTCCTACAGTTATTGCCTATTTTGTCCTGTGATCCTAACCTATTCCACTGATCAACTACTCTATTTCTTAGCCATTACCAAATGGTTTTGATGACCGCTGCTTTATAAGATAGTTTTAGATCTGGCACAGCTAGGCCACCTTCATCAGCATTTTTTTTTCATTAATTCCCTTGAAATTCTTGACCTTTTGTTCTTCCAGATGAACTTTGTTACTATTTTTTCTAGATCTGTAAAATAATGTTTTGGGAGTTTGATTGGTATGGCACTAAATAAGTAGATTAATTTAGGTAGTATTGTCATTTTTATTATATTTGCGTGGCCTACCCATGAGCACTTGATATTTTTCCAACTGATTAGATCTGACCTTATTTGTGTGGAAAGTGTTTTGTAGTTGCATTCATATAGTTCCTAACTTTCTCTTGGCAAATAGATTCCCAAATATTTTATATTATTGACAGTTATTTTAAGTGGACTTTCTCTTTGTATCTCTTGTTGCTGGACTTTGTTGGTAATGCATAAAAATGCTAATGATTTATGTAGATTTATTTTGTATTCTGCAACTTTGCTAAAGTTGTGAATTGTTTCTATTAGTTTTTTAGTTGATTCTCTAGGGTTCTCTATACCATCATATCATCTGCAAAGAGTGACAATTTGGTTTCCTCATGACCTACTCTAATTCCTTTAATCTTTTTTCTTCTCTTATTGCCAAAGCTAACATTTCTACTACAATATTGAATGCTAATGGTGATAGTGGGCAGGCTTGTTAAACTCCTGATCCTATTGGGAATAGCTCTAGTTTGTGCCCATTACATATGATGCTTGCTGATCATTTTAAATAGATGCTACTGTATTTACATTTAAGGGTTCTAATAAAGGCCTCATTTCTAAAATATATAGAGAATTGTCTCATATTTTTAATTCAAGCCATCCCCAATCAATAAATGGTCAAAGGATATTAACAGACAATTTTCAGATGAAAAAATTGAAACTATTTCTAATCATATGAAAAGGTGCTCCAAATCACTATTGATCAGAGAAACGCAAATTAAGACAACTCTGAGATACCACTACACACCTGTCAGATTGGCTAAGATGACAGGAAAAGATAATGATAAATGTTGGAGGAGATGTGGGAAAACTGGGACACTGATACATTGTTGTTGGAGCTGTGAATGGATCCAAACATTCTGGAGAACAATTTGGAGCTATGCTCAAAAAGTTATCAAACTGTGCATACCCTTTGACCCAGCAGTCTTTCTCTTGGGCTTATATCCCAAAGAGATCTTAAAGGAAGGAAAGGGCCCCACGTGTGCAAAAATATGTTTATGGCAGCTGTTTTATAGTGGCTAGAAACTGGAAACTAAATGGATGCCAATCAATTGGAGAATGTCTGAATAAATTAAGGTATATGAATGTCATGGATTATTATTGTTCTGTAAGAAATGACAAACAGGATGATTTCAGAGAGGCCTGGAGAGACTTACATGTACTGATGATAAGTGAAATCAGCAGAACCAGGAGATCATTGTACAAGACTATATGATGATCAATTCTGAAAGATGTGGCTCTCTTTAACAATGAAATGCTTCAAACCAGTTCCATTTGGTCAGTGAAGAAGGCCATATATACCCAGAGAAAGGACCACAACATAACATTTTCATGCTTTCTATTGATGTTTGCTTGCATTATGTTTCCCTTCTCAGATTTTTTTTCTTGTAGATGCTATTTTTCTTGCACAGCAAGATAACTGTAAAAATATGTATACACATATTCAATTTGTCAAGTATTTTAACATAATTAACATGTAGTAGACTTCCTACCATCTAAGGGAAGGGTGGGGACTGGGGGGGGATTGTAACAGAAAGCTTTGCAAAGGTCAATGTTGAAAAATTACCTATACGTATGTTTTGCAAATAAGAAGCTTTAATAAAATGAAAAAAAGAAAAAAGATAGATAGATAGATGGTACTGATCATTTTAAGGAAAAGTCTATTTATTCCTATACCCTCTAATATTTTTAATAGGAATGGGAGTTGGATTTTATCAAATGCTTTTTCTGCATCTATTGAATTACTCATGCTTTTTGTTAGTTTGCTTATTTATATAGTTGATTATACTGATAGTTTTCCTCATGTTGAATGATCCCAGCATTCCTGGTATAATTCCTACTTGGTCAGAGTGTATTATCCTGGTGATGAATTTCTGTAATCTCATTGCCAATATTTTATTTAAGATTTTTGCATCAATATTCCTTAGGGAAATTGGTCTATAATTTTTTTTCTCTGTTTTTACCCTACCTGGTTTAGCTATCAGAACCATATCTGTGTCTTAAAAGGAATTTGGTAGGACTCCTTCTGTCCATATTTTTTCAAACAGTTTATAGAGTATTAGAATTAATTGTTCTTTGAATGTTTGGTAGAATTCACATGTAAATATCTGACCCTGGGAATTTTTTCTTTGGGAGTTGATTAATAGCTTGTTCTATTTTTTTTTCTAAAATGGGACTATTTAAATAATTTATTTCTTCTTCTGTTAACATGGGCAATTTATATTTTTGTAGATATTCCTCCATTTCATTTAGATTATCAAATTTATTGGCCTATAGTTGGGCAAAATAACTACTAATTATTGCTCTCATTTCCTCTTCATTAGAGGAAAGTTCTCCCTTTTCATTTTTGAGACAATTTGATTTTCTTCTTTCCTTTTTCTAATCAAATTAACTAAAGGTTTATCAATTTTGTTGGTTTTTTCATAAAGCCAACTCTTAGTTTTATTTATTAATTCAATAGTTTTCTTATTTTCAGTTTTATTAATCTCCCCTTTTATTTTCAGAATTTCAAATTTGGTATTTAATTGAGGATTTTAAATTTGTTCTTTTTCTAGCATTTTTAATTGTAAGCCCAATTCATTGATCTTCTCTTTCTCCATTTTATGCAAGTAAGAATCTAGTGATATAAAATTTCCCCTTATAATATCTGCTTTTGCTGCATCCCACAGATTTTGCTATATAGTCCCATTATTGTTATTCTCTTGGATTAAATTATTGTATCTATGATTTGCTGTTTCATCCATTCATTTTTTAGGATTCTATTATTTAATTTCCAATTAACTTCTGGTCTCTTTTCTCCTGGCTTTATATTGCATGTGATTTTTATTGCATCATGATTTGAAAAAGATGCATTTACTATTTCTGTTTTTCTACATTTGATTTTGAGTTTTTTATGCCCTAACACATGGTCAATTTTTGTATAGGTTCCATGAACTACTGAGAAAAAAGTAAACTCCTTTCTGTCTCCATTCAATTTTCTCCAAAGATCTATCATACCTAACTTTTCTAACATTTTGTTTACCTTCTTAACTTCTTTCTTATTTATTTTGTGATTCAATTTATCTAGTTCTGAGAGAGCAAGGTTGGGATCCCCTACTAGTATAGTTTTGCTCTCTATTTCTTCTTACACTCTCTTAACTTCTTTAAGAATTTGGATGCTATAATTATTATGTAGTGGATATCCTGCCATCTAGGGGAGGTGTGGGGAGTAGGGGGGAAAAATCTGTAACAGAAAGCTTTGTAAGGGTTAATGTTTAGGAATTACCCATACATATGTTTTGCAAATAAAAAGTAGTAATTAAAAAAAGAAAAATAAAATAAATAAAATAAAATAAATTAAAAAAAAAGAATTTGGATGCTATACCACTTGGTGCATATATGTTTAGTATTGATATTGCTTCATTATATATAGTACCCTTTAGTAAAATATAATTTTCTTCTTCATCTCTTTTAATTAGATCTATCTTTGCTTTTACTTGATTTGAGATCAGGATTGCTACCCCTGCTTTTTAAACTTCACCTGAAGCATAATAGATTCTGCTCCAGCCCTTTACCTTCATTCTGAATGTATCACTATGCTTTAAATGTGTTTCCTTGAAAACAACATATTGTAGGATTCTGGCTTTTAATCCAGTCTGCTATCCACTTCCATTTTACTGGACAATTCATCTCATTCACAGTCACAGTTAAAATAACTAATTCTGTATTTCCTGCTATCTTATTTACCCAATTTTGTGTTTTTCTCTTTCCTTTCCTCCTTTCCTCCTCCCCAGTATTTTGTTTTTGATGACTACATCCCTCAAACAGTCCTCCCCCTTTAGAGCCCCTCCCTCTTTTTTACACCTTTTTCCTAATACCTCTGTTTTCCCTTCTATTAGTCTTTCCCTTTCTTTTCCCCCTTTCCCTCCCACTTCCCTATAAGGAGAGAAAAATTTCTCTGATATTCTCTCTTAGAGCCAAATCTGATGAGAGTAAGATTCACACAAAGCTCATCCCCCTCCCTTCTTTCCCTTAATTATAATAGGTTTTCTTTGACTCTTTGTGAGATGAAACTTCCCATATTTTACTTCCTTTTTCTTTTTTTTCCAGTACAATCTCCTTTCCATCTCTAGTTTCTTTTTCATATTATCATAATAAAATCAAATTATACTGTCATTCTTTAAGTATACACATAACAGAAATGTAGTTCTTAAGAGTTCTTTCCTTTTATATTTTTATGCTTCTCTTGAGTTCTGTATTTGGAGATCAAATTTTTTGTTAAGTTCTGATCTTTTCTTTAGAAATAGCGGAAATTCACCTATATCATTGAATATCAATCTTCTTCCCTAAAAGTTAATGCTCATTTTAGATGAATAGCTTATTCTTGGCTGTAATCCAAGTTCCTTTGCCTTTCAGAATATTCTGATTCCAGGCCCTTTGATCCTTTAAGGTGGAGGTTGCTAGGTCCTGGGTAATCCTAATTGTGGCTCCTTGGTATTTAAATTGCTTCTTTCTAGCTGCTTGCAATATCTTTTCTTTGTCTTCATAGTTCTGAAATGTAGCTACAATATTCCTTGGGGATTTAATTTTGGGGTCTCTTTCAGAAGGTGATTGGTGAATTCTTTCAATGACTATTTTACCTTCTGATTCTAAAATATCAGGGCAGTTTTCTTTTATGATTTCCTATAAGATAATATCCAAGTTTTTTTCTTCATCATGGCTTTCAGGAAGTCCAATTATCCTTAGACTGTTTCTCCTAGATCTATTTTCCAGGTCAGTTGCTTTTCCTAGGAGATATTTCATATTTTCTTCTATTATTTTTCATTTTGTTTTTGTTTTTGTTTGACTGATTCTTGAAGTCTTGAGTCATTCATTTCCATTTGTTCAATTCTAATTTTTAGTGTATTATTTTCTTCAGTTATCTTTTTTAGCTCCTTTTGTAATTGGCCAATTGAATGTTTTGTTCACTGCATTCTTTTTCCATTTCACCAATTTTGTTTTTCAGTGAATTGGTGTCTTTTTCTTATCTCTTTTGTAGGGCATTATATGCTTTTTCCATTCCTTCTTGCAATGATCTCATTTCATTTCCCCATTTTTCTTCTCTCTTTTAAGATTCTTTATGAAATCTTTGAGGAAAATCTTGTGAAATGGGGACCAGCTCATGTCTCTCTTTGGGGCTTCTTCTGAAGTTGCTTTGCCTTTAGGAACCTCAGGATTTGAGGAGTGTTCTCTCTCCATAAAAGCTGTCTATGGGAGAATTCTTTTTGGTTTTTTATTCACTTTTTTAAGGTTTAAGGTCTATTCAATGCAAAGGAGAGATACCTACTTTAATTTGCTCTGAGGCAGTTATGCTGATTGATTTCCAATGCTGGGTAATGGCACCTAGGTCTGGCATTCTTCCAGGGCTCAGTGGTTTATAATTTGCCTTTTATAGTAAATCTGCTAACACCTGCTTGCAATCAACACAGAGTGGCCTAAAAGACTCACAAAAGGTTCCCAGGTGCATGGTTCCCAGTCAATGCTCTGACTCCCACCCCAGCTCTTTACCCCTGGTTCCCCGTGCTGCAGTTTGGGCTTGGCAGATTGTCCCCCTGCCCATTTGAAACAGACCTGTTCTGAAGTTCTTCCAAGATATCTTTTCTGAGAATCTGCTATACTCCGAATATTTGTGGATTCTTTGACTCCAAAACCAGTTTAGAGTCTTAATCTGCTGTTGGTTTGAGAGAAGGTCAGAGGAGGTCACAGAAAGTCAAGTCTGCTCTCTGCCATCTTGGCTCCACACCCCCCCCCCAATATCTAACACACATCTTAATTATATGTGGTTCTTCTTTTGAGAAATGTCCATATTTTTTGACAACTTATCTTTTGGAAACAACTGTATGTGTGTGTTGCTTGCATGTATTAGATATGCTATCAGAGAAATTTCTTGAAACAAATATGATCTTTTCCTATTCAACCATTTGGCTTGTTAGGTATATTAATTTTGTTTTGCAGAAGTGTTTCAATTTCATCTAATCAAAGTAATTTATTTTTCTTCTGCAATATCCCTTGTTTGGTTAAAAATTGGTTAAGAATAGTTGTGAGAGGTATATAACTCAAATTTTTAAATAGCATAATCTTTAATATTACAGTCACTAATCCATTTAGAATATACTATGGAATGTGGTATAAAGTACTGATCTAAACTTTCTGATTGTTTTTCAGCTTTCCCAGCAAATTTTATCATGTAGAGAATTCTTTCCTGGGTAATTTATGTTTTCTGGTTTATCCAACATTTGGGTAGTTGAGTTCTAATTTTTTTGTTTTTCCTTAATTTAGAATGTTCAAAATAATTCTGATGACTGCTTCTTTATGGCTTAGTTTGGGATCTGGAAGTTCTCTTCCTGCTTTATCCCTACCTTTTTTCATTATTTCTTTCTATTGTGAATCTTTTATTTTTCCCAAATGAGTTTTGTCATTATTTTATTGAGTCCTCTAAGTTATATGATCATTTAATTGGTAACTGTAAACTAATCATGGCAATATTATTATTTTATGACATTGATATGGTCATTCTATGATCCCTAAAAATTCCTGCAGCTTTAAAAAAGCACTTTGCATGGCAGCTAGATGGTGCAGTGGATAGAACATTGGCCATGAAGCCAGGAGGATCTGAGTTCAAATCTGATCTCAAACAATTAGTACTTACTAGCTGTGTGATCCTGAGCAAGTCACTTAACTCCAATTGCTTTGCAAAAAAGAAAAGAAAAAGAATAAAAAAGTACTTTGCAATAGAATTTATAGACATATTTTGTGAACTTTGGTAGATTTTTCTTTATTCTTTTTTAATTTTTAATTTTTTTCTTTATTAATTTTGTTATTGGGAAGAGGATATTCCTTTCTATTATTTATTTCCTCTTAGGTTTTATTTTTATGTATATTATTTTCCAAAAAAATGTTATTTTTGTAAGTTTTTTTGTAATTATATATAGGATTTTTGTTATGTATAGAATTATGTAGAAGCTTTCTAATTTTAGGTAATATTTAATTAATCCTTTTTCTAGTTTACTAGTATTTGCTTATAAAGATTATTAGCTGCATACCAGACATTTTAATACCAATCCTTCAATATAATTTTTGTTCAAATAATCATTGTTTCCAAAATTTGTTCTTTTAGATACTCTAAGGTTGAGTGACAACATATGGAATGTTATTCTTAGGTCTTCATTTTGCTCTGTCATATGTATTGATTCCTTGACTTGATTACTTTATTATTTTATGATCTGTAAGAAATATGTTTCCTATTTGTGTCTCTTAAGAATTGTTTGCAGTTTCTCCATTTGATAAATGGCCAAAAGATATGAACAGACAATTTTCAGATGAATAAATTGAAACTATTTCTAGTCATATGAAAAGGTGCTCCAAATCACTATTGATCAGAGAAATGCAAATTAAGACAATTCAGATACCACTACACACCTGTCAGATTGGCTAAGATGGCAGGAAAAGACAAGGACGAAAGTTGGAGGGAATGTGGGAAAACTGGGACACTGATACATTGTTGGTGGAACTGTGAATGGATCCAACCATTCTGGAGAGCAATTTGAAACTATGCTCAAAAAGTTATCAAACTGTGCATACCCTTCGACCCAGCAGTGTTTCTATTGGGCCTATATCCCAAAGAGAACTTAAAGGAGGGAAAGGGATCCACATGTGCAAAAATGTTTGTGGCAGCTCTTTTTGTAGTGGCAAGGAACTGGAAACTGAATGGATGCCTATCAATTGGAGAATGGCTGAATAAATTACTGCATATGAATGTTATGGAATGACATTCTGTAAGAAATGACCAACAAGATGATTTCAGAGAAGCCTGGAGAGACCTACATGAACTTTTGCTAAGTGAAATGAGCAGAATCAAGAGATCATTATACATAGCAACAAGACTATATGATGATCAATTCTGATGGACATGGTTCTCTTCAACAATGAGGTCATTCAAACCAATTCCTATTGTTCAATGATGAAGATAGTCATATATATCCAGAGAAAGACCTGTGAAACCCAATGTGCTTTTTATGAATATTTGCTTACATTTTGTTTTCCTTCTTAGATTGTTTTTTTCTCTTTTAGATCTGATTTTTCTTGTGCAGTAAGATAACTGTACAGATATGTATACATATATTGGATTTGTCATATAATCTAACATATTTAACATGTATTAGACTACCTGTAATCTAAGGGTAGGGGTGAGGGGAAGGAGGGGAAAAATTTGGAACAAATTTTTTTTTGCAAAGGTCAATGTAGAAAAATCACTCATATGTTCTGTAAATAAAAAGCTTTAATTAAAAAAAAAAAGAATTATTTGCAGTACCTATCTGACAATAGTCAAATTTTGAAAAACTATCCATATATTGCTGAAATGTTTATTCTTTGGAATATTCATTTTCTAGAAGTCATAAGCCTTTTACCTCTAATTCCACCAGCAATTTGCTCTTTATTATTTTCCCTTTGAATTTGTCCAGAGTTTAAAAAGGTGTATTAATGTACATTGTCTATTATTATTGTGTTGGTGTCTATATATTCTTATATTTAAGTCAGTTTTTTCTTTGTAAATTTAGAAGTTAAGTCATTTGAAACATATACTGTTAATACTGATGTTGTTTGTTTCTGTGGTTCTTTTGGCATCATATGGGATTTTGTTTTGTTTCTCTCTTTTATATGCGAATGTTTGTTTTGGCTCTTTCATAAAAGATTATTCCATTGTCTTATATTTATAAGAATTCAAGCCATTCTCCAATCAATAAATGGTCAAAGGATATGAACAGACAATTTTCAGAGGATGAAATTAAAACTATTTGTAGTCATATGAAAAGGTGCTCCAAATCACTATTGATCAGAGAAATGCAAATTAAGACAACCCTGAGGTACCACTACACACCTGTCAGATTGGCTAAAATGGCAGGAAAAGATAATGATGAATGTTGGAGGGGATGTGGGAAAGCTGGGACACTGATGCATTGTTGGTGGAGCTGTGAACGGATCCAGCCATTCTGGAGAGTAATTTGGAGCTATGCTCAAAAAGTTATCAAACTGTGCATACCCTTTGACCCAGCAGTGTTTCTATTGGGCTTATATCCCAAAGAAATCATAAAGGAAAGAAAAGGCCCTACATGTGCAAGAATGTTTGTGGCAGCCCTTTTTGTAGTGGCTAGAAACTGGAAACTGAATGGATGCCCATCAACTGGAGAATAGCTGAATAAATTATAGTATATGAATATTATGGAATATTATTGTTCTGTAAGAAATGACCAACAGGATGATTTCAGAGAGGTCCGGAGAGACTTACATGAACTGATGCTGAGTGAAATGAGCAGAACCAGGAGATCATTACACACAGCAACAACAATACTATGTGACGATCAATTCTGATGGACATGGCTCTCTTCAACAATGAAATGTTTCAAACCACTTCCAATTGTTTACTGAAGAAAGCCATATACACCCAGAGAGAGTGATGTGAAATGTGGACCACAACATAACATTTTCATGCTCTTGATTGATGTTTGCTTGCATTGTGTTTCCTTTATCTGATATTATTTTCTTGTAGATACGATTTTTCTTGTACAACAATGATAAGTGTGGAAATAAGTATACATATATTCGATTTGTCAAGTATTTTAACATAATTAACATGTAGTGGATATCCTGCCATCTAGGGAGGGGTGGGGAGTAGGGAGGAAAAATTTGTAACAGAAAGCTTTGTAAGGGTTAATGTTGAAGAATTACCCATATATATGGTTTGCAAATTAAAAAAAGGAAAAAAATAAATAAAATAAAAAAAAATAATAATTAAAAAAAGATTATTCCAACTCCTGTTATTTTGAATTCACCTGAATGCACAGTAAATTTCTTCTTCTTCTCCCTCATTTTGATTTAGTGTATGTCTTTGGTTTTTAAAGTATTTTTTTATAAATAAAATATTTTGGTATTTTAAATTTAAATTTTAACTTCTCACATTTTTTCTCTTTCATCTAGATTGATCCATTGGCATTCTAAATTATAAGAATTAGATTATATATCTCTACATTTGCTCTAATATCATTTTTCCCAGATTTGGAATGTTTCCTCCTTCCTCTGTGAAGAAAATATCCCTCATTTATTTTTAGCTTAATCTTCTTTAAGGTAATCCTTTTTCTATGAAATTTCTTTCTTTTTCTCTCAAGTCCTCTCCTTCATCCTCTCCTCCCTCCCTTTCCTTAGCTTTGCCATTTTGTTAATTTATTCTTATTTTTCTTCCTTTTAACCCAGTTATTTAATATTCCTCCTTTTTTCTTTCTGTTACATAATCTAGTAAATTTTTTCTTAACTCCCCCTCAACTTGTATTTTCTTTAATTTTTTCCCTTTTTTAGTATTTTAATAGTATTTTATTTTTCCAATTAAATGGAAAAGATTTTGTAAGATTTTGAGTTTCAAAATTTTTCTCTCCCCTTCTCTTACCTCCTTCCTCCCTAAGACAGCAAGCATTCTGATATATGTTATACATGTGAAATCATTTTTAATGTATTTCCATATAAATGATATTGAGAAAGAAAAATCAGAACAGAAGGGAAATCATGAAAAAGAAACAAAACAAAACAAAAAAGATGAAAATAAGATGTGATATGCATTCACTCTCCACAGAGCTGAATATTGGAATTGTCTTCAATCACTATATTGTTGAGAAGAGTTACATCTGTCATACTTGATCATCAAATATTCTTGTTATGTACAATGTTATCCTGATTCTGCTCACTCCACTCAGTATGGCTTCCATCTTTTCTTATAGAACAATAGTATTCCATTACATTCAAATACCACAATTTATTCATCCATTCCCAATTTATAAGCCTCCATTCAATCTCCAATTTTTTGTCAATATAAAGAGATGTTACAAATATTTTTACACATGTGAGTCCCTTTCCCTCTTTTATGATCTCTTTGGATCACAGACCCAGTAATGGTACTGCAGAATCAAAGACTATACCTTTGTGCATAATTCCAAATTGCTCTCCACCCCTCCATCCACTGTCTAACCCCTCTTAAACCCTTTGGCACATGTACCCTTGGCCACCTGAGTACCCCTTTACCATAACCTACTCATTTAGCTACAGACATCAGACTGTCCTGGAGACTGAATGCAAGACCTTGTTCCAAGATCAGAAGCATTCAATTGCTGCTCTTCTTTTGCTGCACTCTAAACAGTACACAGCCTTGTGTCTCTTGCTATGATGAAGCCACAAGTTTGTCAATTCTATGTTCATTTCTGGTATGTGTTACAGTCAAGACTTAAACTCAAGTCTTCATTACTCATAACCTTGATCTGTAGTCATTATTCCATACTGGCACAGTAAAGAAAAATACAATTAAATTGCCTGATTTAGTCTAACAGATTTAATAACCAATCACTATAGTTTATTAATAATGCCTTACATCATTTAAAAAGTATATTGTCTATAATATTTTTTGGGGAAATAATTAGGTGTTATGAAATATTACCCTCATTCATCTGATTCTTGAACCAAATGTTTTAAACAATTAATAGATATATAAATTCAATAGATGAACACCAGCCCTGAAGTCAGGAGGACCTGAGTTTAAATCTGATCTCACACACTTAATATTCCCTAGCTGTGTGACCCTGGGCAAGTCATTTAACCTCAATTGCCTCAGAAAAAAAGCAAAAAAATATTAATTAATATTATCAATATTAATATTAAAAATAAATTAATCTAAATTCAATAGATAACATATATCAGATTACTTGCTGTATTGGGGAAGGATAAGGGGAAATAAAGGAAGGAAAGAGAAAAAAATTGCATCTAAAAATCTTACAAAAGTGAATGTTGAAAGCTATCTTTACATGTAATTGGAAAAAATAAAATTTTATTAAATAAAAAATAAAATTATTACATACAGATGCTTCATATTATTTTGGCTAATCACTTAGAAGCAGTATTTTATGTCAAAGAGCTATACAAGAAAAACCCATATTCTAGTAATATCATGCTCATGAAAATTAAATGAGAAATGTTCAGCATTTTTTAAAGCATACACCATTGACTATTAAGAGGAGGAATAATAGAAGAGGAAGAAAAATTGTAGAAATTTGCACAAAGAATATTTAAATAAGAGAAGTCAAACATGTTTAATACATATTAAGTAAACTTTTTATTTGAAGAAGTTATTTTCTCAACCATTGAAAAGAATAAAAAGGTGAAGCCTCTAATTTATACACCACAAAATTATTGTAATTGCAGAAAATGAAATTTAGGGAGATGAATATATTCTTTTGTTTCTTCTTTTTTCAGAATATCTAATTGGGAAAATTAGTTTTCTGGAGCCAATAGTTTTAATAATGGCATTCTGGAAATTAAAAAAATAGCAAAATGATTAGTGAAAGCCAGATAGAAATCATAATAAATTATGAACAACACAGAGGGTATATGATTGCCCTTTAAATATTTACTTTTTTGAAAAGAATAATTATTCATACATAGAATAAAGCAGAATTTCAAAGCAAAATTTTCTTTATAGGATTTACCTTTACTGACCAGTTGTCTAGTGACTTACACATTTTTTAGATGAAACTTAGCCATAGAAGAATCATCCTAAAAATTTTTTGGAATGCAGTTATGATAATGCCATTTTATTATAGTCTTGGTCCTTCTACCCCCCAAAAAAGGTTTTTTTAAAGTAAATATTTCCTTATGTGATAAGTTTCTGAATTTTAAAAAATGGACAGTAACTTTAAAGAATCATATCACATATATGTCCAAAAAAAATTGACTGAAGAAAAGTTAATCCAGGATGTTCAAAAGCTAGAGATACATTTTTCTTATTTCAGATCTAAAATTTTCTATAATTTATTAAGATATTAAATTATTAGAGTAATATCTTTATAATTTAGATAGTAACTATACTTCACTGCATCAGTAATAATAATAATAAAATTATTGTTGTCATAATAGCTAGTATTTATGAAGTGCCTATTTTTGCCAGATATTGTGCTAAGTGGTTTACAAATATCTCATTTAATCCTCACAACAACCCAGAGAAGTATGTACTATTATCATTTTCATTTTATAGTTGAGGAAACTGAGGCAGATAGAGATTAAATATTTTGTTTAAAGTCACATGACTAATAAATATCTGAGGCTATATTACAACTAGGGTATTTCAAGGTAATTTGTATTACAAAAATCAAAATATCCCTCCCACTGCTATGTAAGTGAAATTATTGCCTATAAGCAGAATGAGCCTTCATGGTAACAGTATTGAATGATATGCCAATGTTTATAAGTAAATTATTTTTACTATATGGATTCATAAAAGAAGATGAAAATGTAAGATAATATACCACACTTTAATCATCTAAAAGGTTTCCTTCAAAGAATTCTCTTTGGTAATTCATCCTAATACTAATTCCAATAATATTGCCATTGATCAATATATTTTTGGGATTTCCTTTGAGAGTCACAGAGAGAGATATCTTATAAACTACACACTTATAAAAAATAGGTTCTTTAACTTCTGATGGAAGTTACTTACTATCTTTACATTAACCTCATTTTGAATTTTGTAAATTGTATTAACCAGATAAATCACCCACTTGATTCTTGAGACTTGACTTGGGATGACTTTTCAATTTTTTCAAAAATCAAATCAGCCTTTAAAGGATAATGATTTGTAGCCATTGAGAATATTCAAAGAATTTGACTGCAGGTATATATTTACATAGGGTTCAAAAAAAAAGCATCATGATGAATGAATTAAAAAAAAAAAAAACAAGCAAAGGGGCAGCTAGGTGGCGCAGTGGATAGAGCACCAGCCCTGAAGTCAGGAGGACCTGAGTTCAAATCTGGCCTCAGACACTTAACATTCCCTAGCTGTGTGACCCTGGGCAAGTCACTTAACCTCAATTGCCTCAGCAAAAAGCAAACAAAAAAACCCAAGCAAATATTCTTAAGTATAACTGCACACTTTAGTATCAAAAAATTATTGTTTCCACTTTCACCAGCCCCAGTCTGTCTAGTCAAGTCATTTTGTTAAAATCCTGAGGTATTTAGATTTCCTTGCTATATATGTGTACACATATATACATATATACATACAAATATAATTACCATTTACAGGAAGAGGATAGAAGCACCAAGGTACATCAGGGATCTGGTCATCAAAGCAGCATCCTCGTGATTTGCATGTCTCAGAGGAAATTGCTGGATATCCACAATTTACTCTTGCCTTTACTTCCATGACACACTCTTCAGATTCTTTGAAAATTTTATTAAAAGAATATTAAGCAAACTTAATTACATTGAGGATTTATAACTTTTATTTCATGCTTCTTTAGGCTCATCAAAGGGTTAGGAAGTTGGAGCAAGTCATTATAGCTAAAAGTATTATCCTTTGTTTCAGAACATTATGGAAATTGTAATTTGCTTTCAACATATTTGTATCTTTCTTAAGTCTGTTATTATTACTTGACAATAAGGGCATTTTCTTATTCCTAGGGAAAAACTGAAGCTGGGTTAGGCATTTTTAGAGATATTTTCATTGCCAGGATATATACATCAGAGTAGATGTAAAGTTATATTCCATTTGAGAGTATAACTAAGGATCTATGAAGTTTCAAGTGACTGAATTGCAAGTACTTTTAACTATAACCTTTAAGTGTAAAAATCTATATATAAATACACAATTGGCATAAATTTCATTTGTTCATATTATCATGAAAAACTGATAATAACCCATCATCAAAACCCTTTTTAAGAATAGTTAAGTTAAAAAAAAGAATAGTAAGTTATAATTTTCCTAATTTATTAAGAATTTAGATCAACCAATCCAAACTAGTTACATTTACCTTTGGAAGTTTTTCACAATTCATAGACCTGAATAAGTAATTTTTAGATTTTTTTAAAAGGGGTAATTAGTCAAATCATCTCCTCATTGAGTGAACCAAAGTTACCACATACACATACATACATAGCTGTAACACACAATTTTGTTTTGTGAAAATCTACAAATCTGACTTTAAAAATGGAATCTATGCTAATTTCTGAAAGCCTATCTATCTTGTGACCAGTTGTAATATATTTTGGTTTTGCAGTATAGACATGGTCATATCTCCCTGGGCTATAGTACCTTGCTTTGGCAGAGGAGTGAAACACCAGGGAACTTCGGGGACCTGGGTATCAAAACAACATCCAGAAGCAAAGCATTCTTCACCAGAAATCCCTGGGAATCCACAGTTCTTTCTGTTCTTTGGGTCCAGTCTTGAACACTGGCATGCAGCTGTATGAAACAAGGTTAAGTTTACCCTCAGTTCTTTGAACTATTTCTGCAAGGATTTTTTAAAAATCAAATTCTAATTTTCATTTGTAACTTAGCCAATATCTTGGTAAATCTTACCAATTTGAACATAAAATTCATTGTTACAGGAGCTATCATATTTGCTACAGAAGTTTCTTAATTGATACAATATTCATAGGTTAAGGGGGTAAGTTGTTGAGGTTTTATTTTATTTTGTTTTAACTTGTCTATTATACTGGTCCAATGAGTAGACACCCTCTGCCTCCAGTACGGTCCTGAGATACCGCACAATCTAACTTTACTTTTACTTTTTTGCATGGTATTTAAATTCTTTTAATGTTTAATTAAGGTAACAAAAAGAAATGATAGAGAAACTCAACAATCAAGGGTTTATATAGGGCTTTCTTTCTTATTTTCCACCTGGAATCAATATAAAATATGTGGCTGGAAGCTACATGAGAATGAGTCATAAGAACCATAGCTGTAGCTAGGTAGCCATATCTTAGGATATTTTGCATCAAGACAGCTTGTTAACTTCTTAATTTAAAGAGAAACAGAAATAAGAACCATACAAAATAATAGTCTCATTAAAAGGGATTCATTAAAATTCCATTTACATAGCTTTAAGTCAATTATCCAAATAAGCATTTATTAAGCAGTTACTAAGTACTGGGTCCTATGTAAACCTTTGGTAAACTCAGCTTTCTACTTACATGGCTTTTCCCCTTCAACCACAGTGCACAGGCCTAGGATAAAGAGAATCAGCAGGAACCAAGGACCCTGAGGTTCCATTTTGGGTGCTTAGCCTTCACTCGCCAAAGGAGAAAGTAGGTCCTGAGAGGGAGAACTTATTGCACATATGTTGTTGTTTGTTTGTTTTTTATAATCTCCCCTGTGTTTGCTCAGGAAGCACAGATAACCTTGTCTCTTATCCCTACTCTATTAAAGTTAAAAATTCTTTGTTCGAGAATAGAATTCAGATAGGCATGCTTAACAAGACATGGCAATGAGAAACTGAGATCAAAAAGCCTCCGTGAAAGCAAAATTTCATATTTAAGATGATGAGTCATCAACTAATCATCTAAGAAACCTAGAAATTAGTTAAGAGAAAAAAAAAAGCACAATGAAAACATAACAGAGTAAAGCTAGTATCCCAGAGGCAGAAAATTTGCTGTGTACACAAATTCAAAGCATGATGTATGCTGCTGTTCAATACAAGCCAAAAAAAGTTAAACATTTGTGATAAAGCTTATGGTTGCAAGGAGGGGAAAGTTACTTATTAAAAAAGGAAAAGAAAAAAAGAAAGACAGGTTGGGGAGAGTAGGAAAGTTCAGCTTTAAAAAAAAATTTCATTTAATGCATTGTTTTCCCTAATACATGTAAAAACAATTTTAATATTCTTTTTTTTCAAATTTTCAATTTTAAATTATCTTCCTCCTTCCTTCCCCCCACCATTGAGAAGGCATGAAATTTGATATAAATTGTACTGTGTAGTCATGCAAAGCACATTTCCATTGTAAGTCATTCAGTAAAAAAAAAAAAAAAAAAAAACAAAAAAAATAAAAAAAAAAAAAACAAGGAAAAGAAAGTAAAGAAAAAGTAAATTTTATTTGTATTCAGGCTCTATGAGTTCTTTCTCTGGAGATGAATGCTACCTTTCATCAGAAGCCCTAGAGAATTATATTGGATCATTGTGCTGCTGAGAATAGCTAAGTTACTCATAGTAGATTATCATACAAAATTGTTATTCATGTTCTCTTGGTTCTGCTCAATTCACTTTGCATCAGTTTATGTCTTTCCATGTTTTTCTAGGAGCAATCTACTCATCATATCTTAAAGCACAAGAGTATTCTATCATAATCATACAACAATTTGTTCAGCCGTTCTCCATTTGATGGACATTCCCTCAATTTGCAAATCTTTGTCACTATTAAAAAAACTGCTATAAATATTTTTGTACACAAATCTTTTTCCTTTTTGTGTTTTTTTTAAATCTCTTTGTTATACAAACCAAGTAAGTATTCCTTGGTCACCCTTTGGACATAGTTCCAAATTGCTCTCCAGAATAGTTGAAACAGTATACAATTTCACTAATAGTACATCTGTGTCTTAATTTTCCCACATCTCTTTGTCATTTTGGGGGTCATATTAGGTAATGTCAGGTGTGAGGTAGTAGCTCAGAGTTGTTTTAATTTGTACTTCACTCATCAATAGTGATTTAGAGCATTTTTATGACTATAGACAGCTTTGATTACTTTGTCTGAAAACTGCCTTTCTATATCTTATGACCATTTATCAATTAAGAAGTGACTCGTTTCTATAAATTTGACTCAATTTTCTATATATTTGAGGAATGAAATCTTTTTCACAATAATTTTCCCCATTTACCCTACTCTCTCTCTCTCTGCTTTTACCCTCTCCATTCTAAAATGAATTTTGCTTCTGACTTCCACTTCCCCCAAACTGCCCTTCCTTATATCAGCTCTCCCTCGCCCTTTTCTTATCCCCTTTCCTTTTTATGTCCTTATCAATCTTCCTATATAGTAAGAGATTTCTACATTTAACTGAATGTGTATATTATTCCCTCTTTGTGCCAATTTTGATGAGAATATGGTTCATATGCTCCTCTCCCCATTTCCCTCATTTCCTCCTTTACTGTAAAATCTCTTTGACTTCTTTTATGTCAGATAATTTATCCCATTCTATCTATCCCTCTCCCCTTCTCCCAATGAATTTTTCTTTCTCATCCCTTAATTTTATTTTTCTTAGATAATCATGCCATCTCATTCAAACTCACATCCCTACTGGGCATACCCCTTCTATCTACCATAATAATGAGAAAGTTTTTAGGTATACGTAACATCATTTTCCTATGTAGGAATATAAAGTTTATTGAATCCCTTATAATTTCTCTTTCCTGTTTGATTTGTTATAGTTCTTTGGCATTTTGTATTTGAAATTCAAATTTCCTATTCAGTTCTGGTCTTTTCATCAGAAATTCTTGAAAGTCCACTATTTTATTGAATATATATTTTTTTTACCCTTAAGAATTATACTCAGTTTTGATGGATGGATGATTCGTGGTTGCAATCCTATCTTTTTTTGTCCTTCGAAATATGACATTTGAAGCCCTCTGATCCTTTAATGTAGAAGCTGCTTAATCTTGTGTTCTACTGATATTTGAATTGTTTCTTTTTTGGATGCTTGCAGTATTTTCTCCTTGACCTGGAATTTTGTTATAATATTCCCAGGAGTTTTCATTTTGAGATCTCTTTCAATAAGTGATCTGTGGATCCTTCCAATTTCTATTTCAGTCTCTGGTTCTAGAATGTCAGTCAGCTCCTTGTTGATTTCTTGACAGATGATGTCTAGACTGTTTTTTTGATGATGGCTTTCAAATAAAACAGTAATTCTTAATTTTTTCTCCTGTCTATATTTCCCAATTTTTCCAAACAGATATTCCACATTTTCTTCTAATTTTTTTCATCCTTTTGATTTTGTTTGATTTTTTGGTCTTGTGGAGTCATTGGCTTCCATTTGTCTAATTCTAATTTTTTTTATTAATACTTTTTATTTGCAAAACATATGTATGGGTAATTCCTAAACATTAACCCTTACAAAGCTTTCTGTTACAAATTTTCCCCCCTACTGCCCACCCCTCCCCTAGATGGCAGGATATCCATTACATGATACTAATTCTAATTTTTAAGGAATTATTTTCTTCAGTGAACTTTTGTATCTCCCTTTCCAGTTTTGCAATTCTACTTTTTAAGGAATTCTTATGTTCTTATTCTATTACTAATTGTCAGTATAAACTTAGGCAATCCATTTAGCTTCTCTTAGCTTCATTTATTAAAAAAAAAAAAAAAAGAGGAAGCAATAGTACCAATACAAACATATCACAGGATTGTTCTAGTGAAACAGTTTTGCATAACATAACATTATTGCATGAATGTTACCAATTAATATTGATGGGAATATTTTAAATACCACATATTAAAGCTTATAATATAATTATAATGTCTGCAAAAGTAAACAGTATCTGACTGAAGACCTTCAAGGTTCTCATATGAGAAAAAAATACATGAGCATTTATTTCATGAATTTTTGATGGCTGGAGGTCATTTTTTTCTTGCTTTGGGGGTCTCAGCTGTATTCTAAACAGTGAGCATTGATAGTAAATGATTATCTTAAAAGCAAAAATGAAACAACATACCAAAATAAAAGTGAATTAACATAAAAATTTGGGGTATGTAGTTCAAACAATCTTTAGAAGGAAAGTATATCCTTAAAAACATGCATTAATAGAAAAGAGAGGATTGAAACTAAAATTTACTTACTAAAATATTGATTATCAACATGCTACTTCAAGTAAATACTTTAAAATTATTTAAAAATGTAAAAATTATTTAAAAAATTAAAAGTAATTTTTTTACTAGGTCAATGGGGAAGAGATTAGAAATTAGAAGTGAAATAAATTGGAAAGTAAAAAATATATATATAAATAATAAATAGTTCTAAAATTTGTTTTTCAAAAGACTAATAAAGCCAATAAGCTTTTAAACTAACCTGAATAAAAGAAAGAGGACAAAAATCAAAGTGAAGAAAATAACAGATGGAACAAGGTGAAAGCATAATAAAATCAAATGTAATGAAAAGATGGATTTATACAATTACATGCTAACAAAACTGACAATACAAAATTAATCCAAATTAACAAATTCCAAATAGAACTCTTCAATGATCCAATCTGAGTAGCTTTAAATGAAAAATGAAAGGAAAAACAAAAACTCCTGGTCCTGATGCTTTCAAAGGAGAATTCTATCAAACTTGAAAAATAGCTTACTATTCCTTATTACTACCAATACTACAAAAATTTATTCTCAAAGGTTAGGATCCTGCCAGATTTCCTTTATGATGAAAATATAGCTACGATGTCTAAGCCAAGGAAGGATAACATATGGAAGGGAAACTACAGAATAACACTAATGAATATTAATTTAAAATTGAAATCCAATCTGACGATAGAATTTCATTAAAAAAAAAAAAAACTATTCATCATGACCAAGTTGAATTTACATGGGGATCCAAGCATGAGTCAGTATTATAAAAGCAATCAATCTAATCAATCATATTAAAAACAAAAATATCCCAAGCCACATACTTATTTTAATAGTCTTTGACAGAAAAAGCATTCATTTATGCTGAAAAAAATTTCAAAATATAGAAGGGACTTTTTTTAATATCCTAAAAGTATCTATCTAAAATCAAAAGTAAACATATGCAATGGAAATATATCTATCCATAAAAATGTGTTAAATATATATTATATGCCAGGTAATGTGCTAAGTAGTAGGGATACAAAAAACTTCAAGGTAGTCCCTGCCCTCAAGGAACTTACACCCTAATGGTGGGGAGAGGACAGCATGCAAACAATTTTTTACAAACAAAATTATAAACAGAATAAATAGAAAATAATTGACAAAGGGAATGCATTAGAATTAAGAGGAGTTGGGAAAGGCTTCCTATAAAATATGTCAAACATCATAATCTTTCCCAATAAAAACAGAAGTCTTTAACTTCTAGATATCCATTATCTTTGCTATAATTCAATGTAATTCTGGAAATGTTAACAATAATCATTAAATAAGGGGGGAAAAGGTAAAAATCAGCAAAGATAAAAACATCTCTATTTACCAGTGATATGAGGGTTTAATTGGAAACTTCTCATTGTGTTTTATTAAAGTTATAGGCTACTAAATAAACCCTCAAAAATCTATATGGTATAAAAATTATTGTAATAGCTCTTTTGTGGGAGAAAAGAATTGGAAACTGAGAAGGTAATTGATAATTGGTGAATGATTGAACAAATTGTCTTATATGAATGAGTGAATGTTATTGTGTTACATGAAATGATAAAAAAGAGGGTTTTTTTAGAAAAACTTGGAAAGATTTTCATGAATTAATACAAAGTGAAATGAGCAGAACCAGAACAATTTATTCAATGATAATGGCTTTGTAAAAGCAAACCAAAAAACTGCAAAGATCTAACAACTCTGATCAACACAATTGATCAGCAATACTTCCACACAACTCATTAAGAAGTATGCTATCCAACTAGATATAGTGAGATAATGTGGATTTACAGCAAATATTAAAATGTACACCCATAAACAGACATAGAAACGGGGGGGGGAGGAGAGACAGAGAGACAGAGAAAGACAGACAGAGACAGAGAGACAGAGAGAGAGAAAAGGGAGGGAAGAAAGCAGGGAGGGAGAAAAGGAGGAAGAAAAGGAGAGATAACTAATGTAGGAATTTGCCCGACTACACATATTGTAAAAGGTTTTACATACATATACACACATATGCATACAAACACATGTATGTGGATATATCACAAAAGCCATAACCAAAAAAATGAGTGATCAAAGGATATGAATGGAAACACATTTCTCAAGGAAAAATTATTAAAAACCTTATTAAAGAATGCTCCAGATCATTGAAATTAAGTAAACGAAGATGAAACCAAGCCTGAGGTTTCATCTCACATCCTGAAAATTAGTAAAAACAAGAGATGAGAAGAGTCAGCACTGAAATAGTGAAAGATAGGTACATTAGTGTGCATCATTGGTGGAATCATGAATTACTTCTACCACTTTGGAAAACAATTTAGAATTTTGCAAATAAAATAACTAAAGTTTCTGTATCCTTTGATCTAGAAGTTCCATTATTAGGTTTATAGATCAAGGAGGCAATAAATAGGAAGAAAAACCCCATGTATACAAAAATATGTGTTGCATGGGGGCAGCTAGGTGGCACAATGGTTAGCACACCAGCCCTGAAGTCAGGAGGACTTGAGTTCAAATCTAGTCTCCAACACTTAACATTCCCTAGCTGTGTGACCCTGGACAAGTCACTTAACCTCAATTGCCTCAGCAAAAAAAAAAAAAAAGTAATTCGATCTTTGATTGAGCCCTTATTACATCACCCCCCCTTGAAAAACAGCTATTTTAAAATTTTAATTGAAACACCAAAGTAGAAATTCTGAAAAATCAAAAATATTACAAAAATGGAAGCAAAATGAAATCACTGAATTAATTAAAATTAAGAACTTGTATTTTAAATAGATAAATCTATTATCAATATTGAAAATCAAAAGGCTCATAATAAATGAAGAAATAAAAAAATTAGAAAGTTTTCCTTAATTATATCTCAATAAATGTTAAAAAATGAAATTTTGAAAAATAACACAAGTTTAACATGCCTTGGTTAATAGAACAAGAAGGACATAATTTAAGTAACTCAATCTCAAAAAAAGAAATTGAATAAGCCATAAAGAATCTCCCCAAAAGGAAAAATACAACCCCGAAGTTCTGATATTACATAAACTTTTTTTAGGGAAAAAAAAAAAAGAGATTGAAAAGGACCTGTCAGTTTTGAGTAAGTAATCAGGACATGTCAAAAGAAAGAAATAAAAGTACAGACCAGTGTGACACTGACAAAAATTTTTTAGGAAAACATAAGTAGGGGCAGCTAGGTGGCGCATGGATAGAGCACCAGCCCTGAAGTCAGGAGGACCTGAGTTCAAATCTGGTCTCAGACACTTAACATTCCTTAGCTGTGTGACCCTGGGCAAGTCACAACCTCAATTGCCTCAGCAAAAAAAAAAAAAAAGAAAGAAAGAAAACATAAGTAAAAAAGGCTACAGCAACATATCACAAAGATTATAACTATAATCCAAGTTGAATTTTAAAAAAAGAGGATTGGTTAAATATTAAGGAAAATATCAGCATACTAGTCAGCATTAATTATAAATTGAAGGGAAAATCTTATAACTTTGTTAAGAAATACATTAAAAAAACTCTTGAGAAAATATAACATTCATTCTATTTTTAAAAAAATTTTCATTTCACTATTTTTCATTTCACTGGAAAACAGGAATAAGTGGACCTTTTGAAAATATGATATTATAATATATGTAATATACATGATATGTAAAGGAGGAAGCAAGGATATTAATTATCAACAAAAATCAAGACAAAGAGTTTAAAGGAATAAGCTTAGGGAAAAGGAGAAATGAAATTTTTGGATTTTGCATATAATATAATAATTTACCTAGACACATCTAGAAAATTAATTTTAAAATAATTTCATTATCAACATTTCTGTATATTACCAATAAAATCCAGTAAGAGATAAAATAAAAAATTTCACTTAAATTTAATGTAAAATATATAAAATACTTGAGAGTATATTAAGAACACAAAAACTATTTAAATATGTAAAACTCTTCTTATAGAAATAAATAACATTAATAAAGAAGGTTTTGTAGCACTCAACTATAAAATATATGATAAAAAAAGATTATCAAAACAAATTGATGCATCTCTCTCTCTCGATATGTATATATAGATATAAATATCTATATATATATATCGAGAGAGAGAGAGACAGACAGACAGACAGACAGACAGAGATGGAGAGAGAAAGAGAGAGAATCTTATCTTTCTAGGAACAAAAGTTGTCTTTCTCTAAAAGAATATAACCTCCTTCAGGAATATTTTTATTATTTCATTTTTGTTTTGTTTTGAATCTCTATTACCTAGAATGCAATAAGTATTTAATAAATTAACTTTTCATTAAAATGAAATTATTTTATCAGCTTGTCTGTTCTTGCATATTTGAGGCTTACGTATGCTTCCCTTGATATAATTTGGCAGAAGTTGCCAGTAAACAAATTGGCTCAGATTTTTTCCTTATATTAGAATATGGCTGTGTAACAGATTATTTAAACTACAGATACTTGAAGGTAGCTTATCAATGAGCTCTTGGCTTTCTTAAGCAACTTTATCTTTTCCAGTTTAATTTTTTTCTTCCATTGACGTCTATGGAGTTGTACATACATAGTTCAAGGATTCTAGGACTTAGCTTCAGAAGAAACACTGAGGTAGTTACTTAAAACAACAATTATATCAAACCATTTCCTATTTTGCTTAATGATCCAGAAAGCCAGGAGGCAAGTTAAGGAGTAGTGAACTAAAAAAAAAAAAAAAAACAACAACAACAAATTGTTTCCTTTATTGAAAAACTAATTGTGGTCTACCAAAGTTTAGTGGCAAGCAAAAAGTAATTGAGGTAAGGAAAAAAAAAAAAAAACTTAGAGATCATTTTATAAAAAAAAAAAAATCTTATTCTCTAAAGAAATGAGAGACTTGCCTGTGATCACATTATGAGTTAACTGCTGAAATGCTGAAAGAATTCAGTTTTCAAAATATTCTTAACAGCTCTTTCCAGTAAATTGGCTGGCATTGGAGGGAGAGAGAGGAGGAAGATTTCTTATGTGTAGAATCTGGGGACAAAATGACTCAGTGAGGAAAATTTGTATTTTGTTCATCATTTTATATTTCCCCTTGATAACAGTGTTATGGGAGCTTCAGGCTTATACTTTGAAACAGAATCTCAATTCGCCTTCTCCAGAGTCAGGTATTTTAGAAGACTGTATTGTTAACAAACTGACTGACAAACCAATTTCCTTTCTCCATTCTACTCAGTTTTTTTTTTTTAATAATAGCTTTTTATTTTCAAAATAGATGCAAAGATAATTTTCAGCAAAGCCTTGTTTAAATTTTTCTCCCTCCTGCCCCCCCCATTCCTCCTTAAACAGTAATCCAATATATGTTAAACATGAGCAATTCTTCTATACATATTTTCACATTTATCATACTGCACAAGAAAAATCAGATCAAAAAGAAAAAAATAAGAAAGAGCAAGCAAAAAACAACAGAAAAGGTGAAAATATTGTGTTGTGATTTACATTCAAACCCCATAGTCCTCTTTTTGGATGCAGATTGCTCTCTCTCCATCACAAGTATATTGGAATTGACCTGAATCATCTCATTGGTAAAAGAATCACATCCATCAGAGATGATCATCATATAATCTTGTTGTTATATACAACGTTAAGTTGGTTCTACTCACTTCACAGTATCACTTCTTGCAAGTCTTTCCAATCCTTCTAAAATCATCCTGCTGATCATTTTTGATAGGACAATAACATTCCATAACATTCATATACCATAACTTATTCAGCCATTCCCCAACTGATAGACATCCATTCAGTTTCCACTTCCTTGCCCCTACAAAAAGGACTGCTACAAACATTTTTTGCACATGCAGGTCCTTCTCCCTTGTTTATAATCTCTTTGGGATCAAGCCCAGTAGATCAAAGGATATGCACAGTTTGTTGGCCCTTTGAGCATAGTTCCAAATTTCTCTCTCGAATGGTTGGATCAGTTCACAATTGCAACAATAATGCCCCAATTCTCTCACATCCCCTCCAAAATTTATCATTACATTTTCCTGTCATCTTAACCAATCTGAGAGGTATGTAGTGGTACCTCAGAGTTGTTTTAATTTGCATTTCTGTGATCAATAGTGATTTAGAGTATTTTTGTATGATTAGAAATTATTTTAATTTTGTCTTCTGAATATTGTCTGTTCATATCCTTTGACCATTTAGCAATTGGAGAATGACTTGTATTCTTTTAATTTGAGTCAATTCTTTATATATTTTTAAAATGAATCCTTTATCAGAACCCTTGAATGTAAAGATTTTTTCCTAATTTTCTGCTTCCCTTCTAATCTTAGCTGCCATTGGTTTTATTTCTACAAAAAAAGTTTTAATTTAATGTAATGAAAATTATCCACTTTGCATTTCATAATGTTCTCTAATTTCTAAGCCAGCATCAAATGCTTTTAATGACTGCTGCTTTATAATATAGTTTTAGGTCTGGTACAGCTAGGCTGTGCTTTTATTTTCCATTAATTGCCTTGAGATTCTTGATCTTTTGTTCTTCCAGATGAACTTTGTTATTATTTTTTCTAACTCTGTAAAGTAATTTTTGGCAGGTTAATTGGCATGGCACTGAATAAGTAGATTAAATTAGGTAGAATTATCATTTTTATTATATTAGCTCAGTCTATCTGTGAACACTTGATATTCTTCCAATTGCTTAGATCTAACTTTATTTGTGAGGAAAGGGTTTTGTAAGTGTGTTCATATAGTCCTTGATTTTGTCTCGGCATGTAGACTCCAAAATATTTTATATTATCTACAGTTATTTTAAGTAGAATTTCTCTTTGTATCTCACCTTGCTGGACTTTGTTGGTAACATATAGAAATGCTGATGATTTATGTAGATTCATTTTGTATCCTGAAACTTTGCTAAAGTTGTTAATTGCTTCTAGTAACTTTTTAGTTGAGTCTTTAGGATTCTCTAAGTATGCCCTTATATCATCTGCAAAGAATGATAATTTTATTTTTTCATTACCTACCCTAATTCTTTTAATTTCTTTTTATTCTCTTCTTGCTAATGCTAACATTTCTACTACACTATTGAATAGTAATGGCAATAGTGGGCAACCTTGGTTCAGCTCTGATCTTCATTTGGAATACTTCTAGTTTATCCCCATTACATATAATGTTTGCTGATGATTTTAGATAGATGCTGCTGTTTATTTTAAGGAAAACTCCATTTATTCCTATGCTTTCTAGTGTTTTTAATAGGAATGGGTATTGCATTTTTATCAAATGCCTTTTCTGCATCTATTGAGATAATCATATGATTTGTTAATTTGGTTATTGATATAGTCAATTATGCTAATAGTTTTTCCTAATATTGAACCACTGCTGCATTCTTACTTAGTCATAGTGTATTTTCCTGGTGATAACTTTCTATAATCTCTCTCTCTCTCTTTTTTTTTTCCTGAGGCAATTAAGGTTAAGTGATTTGCTCAGAGTCACACAGATAGGAAGTGTTAATTGTTAAGTGTCTGAGGCCAAATTTGAACTCAGGTCCTCCTGACTTCAGATCTGGTGCTCTATTCACTGTGCCACCTACCAGCCCTACTATGATCTCTTTGTTAATATTTTATTTAAGATTTTTGCATCATTCATTAGGGAAATTGGCCAATAATTTTCTTTCTCTGTCTTGCCCTTACCTGTTTTAAGTATCAGCATCATATCTGTCATAAAAGGAATTTGGAAGAACTCTTTCTTTCTCTATTTTTTCAAATAGTTTGCAGAGCATTGTAATCTTTCTGCCTGAAAAATAATGCTTAGTTTTTCTGGGTAGTTAATTCTTGGCTGCAGTCCAAATTTTTTTGCCCTCTAGAATATCATATTCCATGCCCTTTGATTCTATAAAATGGAAGCTGCTAGATCCTAGTTAATCCTGATTATGGCTCCTTGATATTTAAATTGTTTCTTTCTGGTTGCTTGCAGTATTTTCTCCTTAATCCTGGAATTTAGCTAAAATTTTTCTTGAAGTTTTCATTTTGGGGTCTCTTTCAGGAGGAAATGGGTAAATTCTTTCAATGGCCATTTTATCCTCTGGTTCTAAGACATCAGGGCAGTTTTCCTTTTTGATTTCTTCAAAGATGTTGTCTAGGCTCTTTTTCTTGTTGTAGTTTTTAGATAGCCCAATAATTCTTAGATTGTCTCTTCCAGATATATTTTCAGGTCAGTTGTTTTTCCAATGAGGTATTTTACATTTTCTTCATTTTTTAAAAATTTTTTTTGCTTTTGTTTGACTGACTCAATGTTTCATTGTTCCATTTGTGCAATTCTAATTTTTAGTGAATTATTTTCTTCAGTTAGCTTTTTTTATCTCCTTTTGCATTTGGCCAATTGAATTTTTAAAAGAGATGTTCTGTTCATTGGATTTCTTTTCCATCTCACCAATTCTAATTTTAGGGAATTGTTTTCTTTTTCCATTTCACTAAAACCGTTTTTCTAAGAGTTATTTTCTTTTTTCTATTTCACCAAATCTATTTTTAAGGAGAGTTTTTCTTCAGACAGTTTCTGTGCTTCCTTTTCCAAAACTCTCACTCCTTTCCTTATTTCTCTTCTAATTCTCTTTTAAGAGCCTTTTTTAATTCTTCCAAGAGAACTTTTAAGCTGGACAACTCACATCATCCTTTGAGGCTTCATCTGAAGACACTTAATGTCCTCAGGATTTGAGGTCTGTTCTTCCCCGTCTCCATAATAGCTGTCTATGTTAGAGTTCTTTTTGCTTGCTCCTTTTTTAAGGTTGAGGTCTGCTTTCAGGGCAAAAGGAAGATTGTCCCACACTTCCTCTACAGGCAATGGCTTCATTCACCCCTGTTGTTGGTGCTGCCAATTTCCTTCCTGTGCTGGGTGGACATGGTCAAGTCCTGCTTGTCATGCTGTGGGTCAGGAGCTTATTATGTGCCTTCTGTAATTGTGTCAGAGGGCTCACAGCTAGTCTACTGATCCATTGGCTTCTGAACCAGGACAAAATAGCTAATGCTACATTTTGACTAAGAGCCTCCCACTAAATTTCTCTGGAGTGCAGTGGACTCTCTGCCCTGGGCCTTCCTGAACTATGCTTACACTTAGCTGCCTTCACCCCTGCCCAACTGAGACATGCCTTTTCTGAAGTTCTTCCAAAATATCTTCTGATGGAAATTTTTTACACTCCAAATATTTGTGGATTCTGTCACTGCGAAACCCATTCACAGCTTTGATCTGGTGTTGATTCTGAGGGAAGCAAGGAAAAGCTCAGGCAAAGACCAATCTGCTATCCACCAACTTGGCTCTACCCCTGTCTCCTTTCTGTTCCTACTTTCTCAGAAACAAAGAAGGGAAACCTGGGCACATCTCTGCATTGTTAGGGCCAAAGATTTTGACCCAGAATAAGGCACACATATATAAAAAGAGTTGAGGAGAGATCATAAGCATTTTAAGGAAAGTGCTTCCAAGAATACAAAGTCTGACATGTGTGCCTTATCTGTAGAATCTCACATTTCAATAAGTTCTCTTTTCAGCTGAGAAAGAACATGAAGGAGGACAAAATCACGTAAGTTAAAGAAAAGTTCCTGAACTGATAACCATATGCTATGGTTAATACATTCAGAAGAGTGTCAGGTTTTAGCATTATAGTTCTCAATCTTCTATAATGTGCCCTCACATTCTCTGAGGTAATGATAAAGCAAAACACTAGATAAGCACATTCAAATTAATTTGGTATTTGTGGTATCTTTATTTTGATATGAATTTCTAAGTCTGTATCCCAAAGAGATTTTTTTTAAACCTATATGTACAAAGAAGGAAGCAAGGAATGAAGAAAGGAGGAAGGGAGGAGATAAAAAGAATAAAAGAAAAGAAGAAAGAAGAACGAGAGTTATTTCACAATCATTAGTAGAATCTCAGACAAAATTTTCTTGTCTAACTAGAAGAGTAGCTAGAAGAAATTATACAAATGGTTAAAGGGGAAATTAGAATTGGAATAAGAGTTTTGGAGATAAAAATTAGAAATGGTTGTTGTGAGGATCAAATGAGATAATATTTATGAAGTGCTGAGTCATTGTTTCTTTAAAAACATTGACAATCAAAGATTATATGCAACAACCAAGTTGGATTTAAACCAGGAATGCAGCATTGATTTAATGTTGGAAAACAATAAACTAAATAATAATACATGCAAGAAAAATATAAATTATTTTTTAAGAGTTTTGCAGAATATTTGTGAACTTTTAAACATACAATACCCATTTTCATTTTTTAAAAAAATAGAAAAAACTTTTCTTTGAAATGATAAAAAAAAATTATTTAAAACCAAGAACTGCTGATGCAGAGTGAAATAAGCAGGAACAGAAAAAATTATAGCATACATCACTATTATAAAAAGGAACAGTTTTAAAAACTTTTGTGAACTGATGAGCAATAAAATGAACCAAATTAGAACATTTTATAAAATAATGGCAACAATGTGAAAAAAAAAACTTCAAATACTGTAAGAAAGAGATCAATATTGATAACCATTCATAAACTGTTTCAAAAGACTGATGATAAGGTATTATCCATTATATAGAAGTGTTGGATTGGCAGTACAAAATTATATGTAAATCTATATATTTATAAATATGATGCATATATATACTTACATCTATATATGCAAATACATATATTTGGGTTCACTCATTAAGTGAATTTGTTTTGCTTTATTTGACTATATTTATTATGAAGTTTGCCTCCTTCTTTTCTTTCTTTTTTAGTAGGAAGAAGGTGGGAAAAAGAGAAAATAGATTTTTGTTAATTTTTTTTTAAATAGAAAAGTTGTGGAATTAGAAATGTTAAATTTTGCTGGCTTTTTTAGATATCACTGTATTGTTAGTTTTACTTTAACTTTTATTTTGTTACAAGAGGTATCTCAAGAAGTTTGTTACAAGATTTATATCAAAAAGTCTGTAAATGTTTGTAATATAAAAAATATAGCAATGAAACTTTAAAAATAAAATATATATTAATTTATTTCCCATGATATGTTTCAGAAAAATGTAGCTTTTCTGTTTATCTTTAATCATCTTCCTTTGCTTTCAGCAAAATATAATTTTGCTGTATTTCTTAATCAACTTATGACTTGATTGGCTTATATGAAATGATTGTTACCCTTACATTAATTAATTCAACTGAAGAAAAATTTTGCTGCAACTCCTTGCTTTTACTCTGTGTGACTATATTTCAAGTATATTTTTGTTAACAATCCATTATTGGAACTGTTTATGTTTTTACATGGAAATGTAAACTATGTTTGATATTGACATCAGCAATTGGGTAGTTCAAAGGAAAGATTGGGGTAGCTCAAAAGAAAACTGAATATGATCTGATGCTAAAAACAAACTGTCTAGGAAAAGTAAAAAAAAATAGTAATTATGCTATATGAATGAGGTGTAGAAGAATTAACAGAGAGAGATTGGGGGGGGATAGTAGTTCTGAAAACCTACTCACAACAGGGAAGGGTTAAATGAGGAACAATACATACATGCATATATATATATACATGCGTACATATATGTGTGTATGTGTATGTGTGTATTATTTATATACAAAGAGAAGTATAAGAACTTCTAAAATCTATAAAGAAACAAGAGAGGGGAATAGAATAAGATCAGGTATGGAAGGGTTTGTAAATTTATGGCAGTGGATCAAGGTGTGTAGATTAATGGGAAAAGGATAAAGAGGGAGGGAAAGAGTGGCATAAATAAGATGGAGTACAGAAGGAGGGAGGGAGGTTCAGTATTAGCAAGACAAGTTAAGAAGTAGAATTAAAGTAAAAGAGTTAAGGGGGATAGTAAATAACAGATATACACAAACACTATAATAGAATTTATTAGGAAAAAAAGGACTGGGGCAGCTAAATGGTGCAGTGAATAGAGCACCAGCCCTGAAGTCAGGAAGACCTGAGTTCAAATCTGATCTCAGACACTTAACATTCCCTAGCTGTGTGACCCTGGGCAAGTCACTTAACCCCAATTGCCTCAGCAAAAAAGCAAAAAAAAAGGAGGACTAGTAATCATTGATCTCAGACAAAGTCAAACTTACATATTCAATTAATAGAGAAATCTAGATAATATGTCAGTCATATTAGTATTTTAGATGCATGTCTACATATGTATAAATTTGTATGTATATATGTATATGCATGTAGATGTGTGTATGTGTGTATGTGTGGTGGTATGAATGAGAACAGTTTATTGCCAACTTGGAGGGTAAGTTGAGCCAACATATTGTTGGCAACAATGGAGCAGAATAGGAGTGGGCAGTTTTCAGAGATTTGATGTATATCTTGCATTTGTACATTGGGGGTCAGAATACTCACAAGCATCACGACTAATCTGATGAAAATGATGGGAAAATTCAGAAGCTGGTAAATGAAAAATGAGAACTCCATAGGGTGTGACAGCAGGATAATTCATTTATCTCTAAGAAGATAGCATTCAATGCCATCAAAAGTAAAGTAAAATTGAAATTTAAAGAGATGCAGGATTCTTGATTTAGTAAGAAGGAAGATGAAATTCAGTTTTATGCTGATAATAACAATCCAAAGCATTTTAATGATGCACTAAAGGTTATTTATGAGCCAAAGACCTATGGTGCACCTCAACTACTCTGGTGATGGTGCCAGACTGCTGTTTTCAGCTATGTTGTTAAATGCCTTCAATGAAGACAAACATGGAATCAGTCAGCTGCCACACTGATGGTAAATTCTTCAATTTATAAAGGGTACAAGCCAAAACTAAAGTGGAAGAAATATTGATGCCTCTTTTTTTGGTTTGCAAATGATTGTGTATTCATTGCCACATCTAAAGCTAATATGAAAAAAACAAATTCTCTATTGTTTGTGCTAATTTTGGCCTAACAATTAATAAGAAAACACAGGTACTTCATCAGTCAGCACCACACCATTCATATGTGGAACTATCAGTTACTACAAATGGTGAAGTTTTGTATGCTATGGATAAGTTCATTTACCTTGGCAATACACTTTGCACAGATATCCACATTCATAATGAGATTGACACACACATTACCAGAGTTAGCTCAGTATTTGGGAGGTTTTAAAGGAAAGTGTGGGAGAGAAGAGGTACTAGACTGACTGCCAAAGTTCTACAGAGCCGTTGTGCTAACCTCATTGCTGTATGCCTGTGAAACCTGGACAATCTACCAACACCATGCCAGGAAATTAAATTGCTTCTATTTGAATTGTGTTAAGAAGATGCTGAAAATCACCTGGGAGAATAAGATACCAGACACTGAGGTCCTTTCTTGAACTAAACTGCTAAGCCTTCCAATCCTTCTACAGAGAGCACAACTCTGTTGAATTGGTCACATTGTTCAAATGTCAAATGTACTCTTGTCAAAAAAATTATTTCATGGAGAACTCACACAGCGTAAGTGCTCACAAGGTGGTCAGAAAACGTGATACAAAGACACTCTCAAGATTTCTCTTAAGAATTTTAGAATCAGGGGCAGCTAAGTGGTGCAGTGGGTAGAGCACCAGCCCTGAAGTCAGGAAAACCTGAGCTCAAATCTGGTCTCAGACACTTAACACTTCCTAGCTGTGTGACCCTCAGACACTTAACCCCAATTGCCTCAGCAAAAAGCAAAAAAAAAAAAGTTTTAGAATCAGTTGTATGACATGAGAGACGCTGGCACAGGACTGCCCAGCATGGCATGCCCTAATCAAAGAACATACTGTATGCTATGAGCAAAACAGAATTGAATTAGCTCAGAAGAAACAGGAGATGCAAAAAGTTAGAAAAGCCACCACAAATGTTCATAGAGACTCTTTGTATTGTGTTGTGTCAAAGCATTATGAGCTTATATTGGTTTGATTAGCCTCAGTAAGATATATTGTAACTCAACTCTAACATAGTGAGGCCATTTTGGTCCTCTTCAAGAACGAAGGAAAACAACCAATCAACCACATGTATGTGGATGAGTATCAGTTTGAATATATATATATATATATATATATATATATATATATATATATATACACACACACTCACATATACTATATATAAAACCATGCTTAACTGTAGCCTGCTTGAGAGAGATGGGGGGAATAAAAGGGAAAAAATGAATTGAGTAAAAAGTACATAGCAGAAAACAAAATAATAACCTACAAGGAAGCAAAGAAAAAAATGACAGTTATGAATGTAATTTCTTCTATTATTATATATACTTTCTTGAAATGAAAATTTATTGTTACATATTGTGAATCCTCTCTAATGTTCTGCTGGGCATATAATTTTTAATTTTTTGTATTTTTCTTTTGCATTTCTTTTTCTATTTTGTTTTTTCTTATTTTGTATTTAGTTTTGAATAAATAAACATTTTTAAAGAGAAATACATATAGTTAAATGAAATTTTAAAAAATGATACATTGTTGGATTCCACTTTGTAATTTTGCCATCTTTCTTCATTTTGTAGGTAAATTGACCCCAGTCCCATAACCCAGTTATGATCATTAATTATGTATAATAATTATATATTTTTACCTGGCTTATTCTCTCTCTCTCTTTTTTTTTGCTCCCTTTCTCTCTACAAAGAAAAAGAGAATGATGAGGGAAAAAATATGCTCAATATCATGTATTTATGCTTTGAATAATCTATTTTTCTCTCTCTCACAAACCACAATCACTCTTTCTATCTCGCCTTTTAAATCTTCTTCATGACCTATTTTCTTTTTTTTTAATTTTATTTTATATGCAAAACATATGTATGGGTAATTCTTCAACATTAACCCTTATATAGCTTTTGGTTACAATTTTTTCCCCCCAACTCCCCACCCCTCCCCTAGATGGCAGGATATCCACTACATGTTAATTATGTTAAAATACCTGACAGATCGAATATATGTATACATATTTCCACACTTATCATTGTTGTGCAAGAAAAATCGTATCTACACCAAAGACATATCAGATAAAGGAAACACAATGTAAGCAAACATCAGTCGAGAGTATGAGAATGTTATGTTGTGGTCCACATTTCACATCCCTCTCTCTGGGTGTATATGACTTTCTTCAGTGAACAATTGGAAGTGGTTTGAAACATTTGATTGTTACAGAGAGCTATGTCCAACAGAATTGATGTCATATAATATTGTTGTTGCCATATATAATGATCTCCTGGTTCTGCTCATTTCACTCAGCATCAGTTCATGCAAGTCTCTCCAGGCCTCTCTGAAATCGTCCTGCTGGTTGTTTCTTACAAAACAATAATATTCCATAATATTCATATACCATAATTTATTCAGCCATTCTCCAATTGAAGGGCATCTATTCAGTTTCCAGTTTCTAGCCACTACAAAAAGGGCTGCCACAAACATTCTTGCACGTGTGGGGTCCTTTCCTTCCTTTATGATTTCTTTGGGATATAAGGCCAATAGAAATGCTGCTGGATCAAAGGGTATGCACACTTTGATAACTTTTTGAGCATAGCTCCAAATTGCTCTCCAGAATGGCTGTATCCGTTCACAGCTCCACCAACAATGCATCAGTGCCCCAGTTTTCCCACATCCCCTCCAACATTCATCATTAACTTTTCCTGTCATTTTAGCCAATCTGACAGGTGTGTAGTGGTACCTCAGGGTTGTCTTGATTTGCATTTCTCTTATCAATAGTGATTTGGAGCACCTTTTCATAAGACTACAAATAATTTTAATTTCATCCTCTGAAAATTGTCTGTTCATATCCTTTGACCATTTATAGACTGGAGAATGGTTTGAATTCTTATAAATATGAGACAATTCTCTATATATTTTAGAGGTGAGACCTTTATCAGAACCCTTAAATGTAAAGATGATTTCCCAATTTATTGCTTCCCTCCTAATCTTGACTGCATTGATTTTGTTTGTACAAAAACTTTTTAACTTAATATAGTCAAAGTTATCTATCTGGTTTTCAATTAAGAGTTCCAGTTCTTCTTTGAACATAAATTTATTCCATCTCCATAGGTCTGAGAGGTAAACTATATTAATATTATGTTCCTCTAAGTTACTTAAAATATCACTCTTCATATCCAGATCATAAACCCATTTAGATCTTATCTTGGTATGTGTTGTTAGATGGGGGTCAAGCCCTAATTTCTTCCACACTAGTTTCCAATTTTCCCAGCAGTTTTTGTTAAATAGTGAATGCTTATCCCAGAAGCTGGGGTCTTTGGGTTTATCAAAGACTAAATTGCTATAGTTATTGCCTAGTTTGTCTTGTGATTCTATCCTACTCCACTGATTGACTATTTCTTAGCCAGTACCAAATGGTTTTGATGACCGCTGCTTTGTAATATAGTTTTAGATCTGGTACAGCAAGTCCACCATCATCACCCTTTTTTTCATTAATTCTCTTGAAACTCTTGACCTTTTGTTCTTCCAAATGACTTTTGCTAGTATTTTTTCTAGATCTGTAAGATAATTTCTTGGGAGTTTGATTGGTATGGCACTAAATAAGTAAATTAGTTTGGGTAGTATTGTCATTTTTATTATATTCTCTTGGCCTACCCATGAGCATTTTATGTTTTTCCAATTGATTGGTCTGATTTTATTTGTGTGGAAACTGTTTTGTAGTTTAGTTCATATAGTTCCTGACTTTCACTTGGTAGATAAATTCCCAAATATTTTATACTATCAACAGTTATTTTGAATGGAATTTCTTTTTGTATCTCTTGCTGCTGAACTTTATTGGTAATATATAAAAATGCTGATGATTTATGTGGATTTATTTTGTATCCTGCAACTTTGCTAAAGTTGTGAATTGTTTCTAGTAGTTTTTTAGTTGAGTCTCTAGGGTTCTCTAAGTATACCATCATGTCATCTGCAAAGAGTGATAATTTGGTTTCTTCATTACCTACTCTAATTCCTTTAATCTCTTTTTCTTTTCTTACTGCCAAAGCTAACATTTCTAAGACAATATTAAATAATAATGGTGACAGTGGGCAGCCTTGTTTCACTCCTGATCTTATTGGGAATGGTTCTAGTTTGACTCCATTACATATGATGCTTGCTGAAGGTTTTAAGTAGATACTACTAATCATTTTAAGGAAAAGCCCATTTATTCCTATACTCTCCAGTGTTTTTAATAGGAATGGGTGTTGAATTTTATCAAAGGCTTTTTCTGCATCTATTGAGATAATCATATGGTTTTTGTTAATTTGGTTATTAATATAATTGATTATGCTAATAGTTTTCCTAATATTGAACCATCCCTGCATTCCTGGTATAAATCCTACTTGGTCATGATGTATTATGCTGGGAATAACTTTCTGTTATCTCATTGCTAAAATCTTATTTAAAATTTTTGCATCAATATTCATTAGGGAAATAGGTCTATAGTTTTCTTTCTCAGTTTTCTCCCTACCTGATTTAGCTATCAGCACCATATCAGTGTCATAGAAGGAATTTGGTAGTACACCTTCTTTCCCTATTTTTTCAAATAGTTTATATAGTATTGAGATTAATTGTTCTTTAAATGTTTGGTAGAATTCACATGTAAATCCATCTGGCCCTGGAGATTTTTTCTTAGGGAGTTGATTATTTGTATGATCTATTTCTTTTTCCAATATGGGGCTATTTGAATAATTTATTTCCTCTTCTGTTAACCTAGGCAATCTATATTTTTGTAGATATTCCTCCATTTCACTTAATTCACTTAATAAATTATCAAATTTATTGGCATAAAGTTGGGCAAAGAAACTCCTAATTATTACTCTAATTTCCTCTTCATTGGAGGAAAGTTCTCCCTTATCATTTTTGAAACTAACAATTTGATTTTCCTTTTTCCTTTTTCTAATCAAATTAACTAAAGGCTTATCTATTTTGTTGGTTTTTTCATAAAACCAACTCTTAGTTTTATTTATTAATTCAATAGTTTTCTTATTTTCAATTTTATTGATCTCCCCTTTAATTTTCAGAATTTCCAATTTGGTATTTAATTGAGGGTTTTTAATTTGGTCTTTTTCTAGCTTTTTTAATTGTAAGCCCAGTTCATTGATCTTCTCTTTCTCTGTTTTATGCAAGTAAGCATCTAGAGATATAAAATTACACCTTATAACCTTTAGCCGTGTCCCACAAATTTTGGTATGTTTTCTCATTATTGTCATTCTCCTGGATGAAATTATGATTGTGTCTATAATTTGCTCTTTCACCCATTCATTCTTCAGGATTAGATTATTTAATTTCCAATTAACTTGTGGTCTGTTTTCTCCTGGCCATATATTACATGTGAGTTTTATTGCATCATGATCTGAAAAGGATGCATTTACTATTTCTGCTTTTCTGCATTTGATTTTGATGTTTTTATGCCCTAACACATGATCAATTTTCGTATAAGTTCCATGAACCCCTAAGAAAAAAGTATACTCCCTTCTATCACCATTCAGTTTCCTCCAGAGATCTATCAAACCTAACTTTTCTAGCCTTTTATTTACCTCCCTAACTTATTTATTTTGTGATTTGATTTATCTAATTCTGAGAGAGCAAAGTTGAGATCCCCCCCAGTATAGTTTTACTGTCTACTTCTCCTTGCATCTCTGTTAGTTTCTCCTCTAGGAATTTGGATGCTATACCACTTGGTGCATATATGTTTAGTATTGATACTGCTTCATTTTCTATGGTACCCTTTAGTAAAATATAGTTTCCTTCCTTATCTCTTTTAATTAGATCTATTTTTGTTTTTACTTGATCCGAGATAAGGATTGCTACCCCTGCCTTTCTTTGTTCACCTGAAGCATAGAAGATTCTGCTCCAGCCCTTTACCTTCACTCTGCATGTATCTCTATGTTTTAGATGTGTTTCTTGTAAACAACATATTGTAGGATTCTGGCTTTTAATCCCGTCTGCTACCGGCTTCCGTTTTATGGGAGAGTTCATCCCATTCACATTCACAGTTAAAATAACTATATCTGTATTCCCTGCCATCTTATTTACCCAGAGTTATGATTTTCTCTTTCCTTTCCCCTCTCTCCCTTCTCCCCTCCCCAGTACTTTATTTTTGATGACCACCTCCCTCCAAGAGTCCTCCCCCCTTTATAACCCCTCCCTCCCCTTTACACCTTTCCTCTAATCCTTCTATTAGTGTAACCCTTTCCTTTCCTCCTTTCCCTCCCACCTTCCCACAAGGAGGGTCAGGCCTTTCTTTGAAGCCAAATGTGTCTCATATACTCTCTTAGAGTCCAATCTAATGAGAGTAAGGTTTACACAATACTCACCGCTCTCCCTTCTTTCCCTCAATTATATTAGATCTTCTATGTCTCTTTATGAGATTTTGCCTTATTTTACCTCCTTTATTTTTACTTTATTTTGCCTCCTTTCCCTCCCTTTTTTTTTCATTATGGTATCCCTTCCACCTCTATTTTCTTTTCCATTATTATCAAAGAAAAATCGAATTATACCCCCATTCTTTAAGGATGCCCATAGTAGAAATATAGTTCTCAAGAGTTCTTTCCTTTTTACCTTTTTATGCTTCTCTTGAGTTCTGTATTTGGAGGTCAAATTTTTTGTTCAGATCTGGTCTTTTCATTAGAAATAGGTGAAATTCTCTTGTATCATTGAATGACCATCTTCTTCCCTGGAAGATGATGCTCATTCTAGCTGGATAACTTATTCTTGGCTGTAATCCAAGTTCTTTTGCCTTTCAGAATATCTGATTCCAGGCCCTTCGATCCTTTAATGTGGAAGCTGACAGATCTTGTGTAATTCTAATGACAGTTCCTCAGTATTTGAACTGTTTCTTTCTAGCTGCTTGCAATACCCTTTCCTTGGTGCGATAGTCCTGAAATTTGGCCATGATATTCCTTGGGATTTTAATTTTGGGGTCTCTTTCAGGAGGTGATCAGTGAATTCTTTCAATGCCAATTTTACCTTAAGATTCTAAAACATCAGGGCAATTCTCTTTCATGATTTCCTGGAAGATAGTGTCAAGGTTCTTTTTTTCATCGTGGCTTTCAGGGAGTCCAATAATCCTTAGATTGTCTCTTCTGGATCTGTTTTCCAAGTCAATTGTTTTTCCTAGGAGATATTTCATATTTTCTTCTATTTTTTCATTTTTTTTGTTTTTGTTTGACTGATTCTTGAAGTCTTATTGAGTCATTTACTTCTATTTGTTCAATTTTAATTTTTAAAGTATTATTTCCTTGTTATCTTTTTTAGTTCCTTTTGTAGCTGGCCAATTGAATTTCTTGTTCGATGCATTCTTTTTCCATTTTGCCACTTTTATTTTTCAGTGAATTGTTGTCTTTTTCCAATTCACCATTTTTATTTTCCAGTGAATTGGTGATTTTTTTTCTAATTCACCAATTTTGTTTTTCAATGAATTGTTTTCTTTTTCCAATTCACCAGTATTGTTTTCCAGTTTTTGACATCTCTGTTGCACTGATCTCAATTTATTTCCCCATTCTTCTTCTAAGTCTCTTTTGAGATTCTTTATGCAATTTTCCAGGAAATCCTTCTGAAAAGGGGTCCAGCTCATGTCCGCCTTTGTGACTTCCTCTGGGATTGTTTTCAGAATCTCAGGATCTGGTGACTGCCCTATTTTCTCTCCATAGAAGCTGTCTATGGTGAGAGCTGTCTTCTACTTCTTGCTCATGTTTTTGAGCCGAGGTCTGAATCACTAGCAGGGAATTCTGCAGCCGTTTCAGAGCTGAGGTCTGAATCACAGTAGGGAATTCTGCAGCCGTTTCAATTTGCCCTGGAGCAGTTTGCCGAGTTGACTTCCACAGCGTAGCTGGTTGGCTAGATCCGCACTAGGACCATGTTTTCAGCTGCTCTCAATCCACCCTTTACCAAAGGCAAATCTGCCAAAGCACCCACCGGCAAGCAGCGCAAAGTGGCCCAGGTGTCTCCTAGGGACTTCTTGGGTGCCTAAAATCCGCCCCTCTGTCACAGCTCTGACTTCTGCCCTGGGTGTGCTGGCATCTGATCGCAGCCAGCTGCCAATTCCCCTGAGACTGACCTTCTCTGGAGTTTTTTCAAAGTAGATTTTTGATAGAAGTGCGTTGTAGCCCAAGTGTTTGGTGGAGCCCTCACTCCAGAGCCAGTTTGGAGGCTCAATTTGTCTGGGTCTGAGGGAAGGTCTCAGGAGCTCACAGAGAATGCTGTCTGCAGTTCACCATCTTGGCTCCGCCCCCTTCATGACCTATTTTCTAAGAATAGCTTTGCTCATGACTATTCTCTCTGAGGGTACCCTTGTTTTTATTCTACCCTCTTTACTCTCATTGGTTTCTCATGTTTCATATCCCCCTGTTTAAAGGGAAATGTATCTGCTTTTCCACTTCCATTTGAATATAATTGTTTTGTCTTTAGTACTTACTATTCACTAACATTTATCTTTTTTTAAAATGTTTCTTTTGATATCTATATTTGTATGTCAAAGTTTTTGCCTAGATGTTGTCTTTTCATCAGAAATGCCTAAAAGTCCTTTATTTCCCTTTCCTCTTCCAATTTGTAGAATTACATTCAGTTTTCATGGACTTGTTTGTGAGTCTATATATTTTGACTTTTAAAATATTTTATTCTAAACTCTTGGGAAAGTAGGTGAACACAGAGTGAACAGAATGCTGGAACCAAAGTCAGGAACTCATCTTCCTAAGTTCAAATTTGACCACAAATACCCTGGGCAAGTCACTTAACTATTTGTCTCATCTGTAAATGATTGAAAAAGAAAAAGACAAATTGTTCTTGTATCTTTGGCCAAAAAAACCCACAAACCTCCAAGGGGATTACAAAGAGTCAGACATGAGTGAAAAACAATACAAGAAAAAATCTGAACTCTTCCTCAACTCTTCTATAGTAGTAGTTACTGAAACATATAATCTTGATTGTGGCTCTTTGGTCCTTGAATACTTTCTTTCTAGCTGCTTGATATATTTTTACATTGGGAGATCTTGGTTTTGCCTATTGCATTTTTGAGTGTTTTCATTGTTATTTTCAGAAGATGACTGATGGATTTTTTACTTTCACTTAGCCATCTGGTTCTAATAAAACTAGGCAGTTTATTTCAAAAAAAATTTTTTTGAAATAGAATGACTAGCCTCTTTGATTGTGACTTTTGGATTGTCTTAAATTATCTTTCCTCAAACTGTTTTACACATCTGTAATTTTTGCTAAGAAATACTTTCTATTCTCCCCTCCAGTCTTTTGACTTTTTTATATTTCTAGCTGATACATTGCTTATAGATGCTTTGGAATAATTTTATTCTTAAAGCTTTCTATCTTGGGCATTATTGGTACCATATGCTGAGAATCTTTTTGGTTTACTTATTCTTTTAATCCAAATTCTCAAATCAAGATTTTATATTACGACTTGATACTACTCAATTCTGTATGAAATGTTTGGGCCTTATTTAGTCCAAATTTATACATTCATTCAATTTATTTTGCTTAGGACTGATTAATCTCTCTCTCAATTTGTCATCCTCTTAAATCCCTTTTTAGAACTAGATGGACAAATAAATTTTCCTTCTACATTAAACAGGTTTCCTCTGTAATCATATGTACTCTATTTTATGTTTTAAGAAAACATTCTGAGTATGGATACATACCCTCCCAAAGAAACTTACTACACAAAATAAATTAAGAATTTCCGTTTTAAAGCTCCTATGAATTCCTTGGTTTTTCTATTTTCTTTGGGATTAAATAAAGGCTGTCCTCTACCTGATAAGTAGTTATAGTCTTGAGTGCTTATTTTAGAACTTGAGATTCTGTTGACCATATTTGTGGAGACCTTTATAGAAGGATATTCTTCCCCAGCCATAAATTCTAGGTATGGTCACAAAACACAAAAGAGATGCTAACTTTTTGGGGGTCAACTCTACTAAGATTGAATTTTATCTATGATCCTGTGTCCCAGATTGCATTTTTCTATGGGAATATTATTCTCAGTGTCAACTACAGTCTTTAGCAAATGGTCAGAGCTCAATACAGACTTTAAAAATGAAATAAATTAAATGTCCTATTTATTTTAGTAGCATAGCCAAACTACAAATGTCAAATAACTTCAATTATTGAGATATTTATTTCTTTAAAAATTATTTTATAATAATAACCATATACTTTAGTAAGATAACACCAAGACACTGAAGGCATTTGTTATTTTATTTCTTGTTACATCCATTTTTCCTTTTTTCATAGTAATATGTAGAAGTATTAGTGATGTTTATAGATTTATTTTGCATCTTGATACTTTGCTGAAGTTATTTATTATTGCCAAAATTGAATACTAATTTCTTAATCTCTTGAGAATAAACAGTCACATTGTTTCCAACTAATAATATTTTAGGCATTTTTTTCTTTAACTTTACTTTTTTTAATTTTTTTTCAATGAGATATCTTAGAGTTTTTTAAAGACTAAGTCAAAAGCTAGAACTAGAAAAAAATAATAACAAAATTTATCCAGAAGAACAAAAGGTCAAGAATATCAAGGGAATTAATGAAAAAATACCATTAGCATTACCAAACCTAAAACTATATTATAAAGCAACAGTCATCAAAACCATTTGGTACTGCCTGGGAAATAGAGTGGTAGATCAGTAAAATAGATGAAATACACATGACACAATATTCAAGGCCTAGAGTAATCTAATATTTGATAAACCACCAAACTCCAGCTTCTGAAATAAGAACTCACTATTTAGCAAAAATTTCTGGGAAAATTGGAAAATAATATGTCAGAAATTCAGCACAGACCTACATTTCATGCCCCATTCCAAAATAAGCTCAAAATGGACACATGATTTGGGCATAAAGAATGATACCATAAACAAATTAGGAGAACAAGGGATAATTTACCCACATCTCTTATCCTTCTTTGACCAAAATAAGGTCAAAATAAATCACCTCTCAGACTTGCTAAGATGACAGGAAAAGATAATAATAAATGTTGGAAGGAATGTGGGGAAACTGGGACACTAATACATTGTTGTCAAAATTGTAAAATTATCCAACCATTCTGCAGAGCCATCTAGAACTATCCCCAAACAGCTATAAAACTGTGCATACCCTTTGATTCACAGTGCCTTTACTGAATCTGTATCCCAAAGAAATCACAAAGAAAGGTAAAGAATCCATACATGCAAAAATGTTTGTAGCAGCTATTCTGTAGCAGCAAAGAATTGGAAAATGAGTAGATGTCCATCAATTGAGGAATGGCTGAACAAGTTGTGGTCATATATCATATATACCTTCATAAAAGGTAATGGAATTGTTTTTGCTATTAATATGCTGCATGTTTATCAAGGAGGCTGTTCAGATCATCAGGTTTTTGTTTTTTGGGGTTTTTTTTTTAATAAACTGCTGTCTAGTCATGGATCTTTGTTCTACTTTTAAAGCTGATTTGTTGAACACAAACGTAAAACATTACATTTAATTTATTTAATTTCATTATTTTAGATATGGCAAAAATTTCTAGGCAGTCAAGATTATTATAATCCTAACTGTAATCCTGTTTGTTAATATTATATCACATCTCTTTGCCATCTACAAATTTAAAAAACAGGCTTTCTTTGGCTTTATCAAAATTATTAATAAAAATATAAAACAAGAAACCTAAAAAAAGATCATAATGTAATGTTACTGTTCTACAAAAAAATGATGAACCAGTTGATTTTAGAAAGGCCTGGAAAGATTTACATAAACTGATGTTGAGTGGAGCAAGCAGAACCAAAAATACATTGTACACAATAACAGCAAGAATGTGTGATAATCAACTATGAAAAACTTGGTTCTTCTCAAAGGTTCAGTGATTCAAAAAAATCTCAATAGACTTTGGATAGAAAATGACATCTGCATCCAGAAAGAGAACTAAGGAGACTGAATGTAAATTAACACATCCTATGTTCACTTCTTTTTTTCTCTTTTTTATCCCTCCCATGGTTTTTCTCTTTTGTTCTGATTTTTCTCTCCCAACATGATTCATAAAGCAATGTGTGTTTAAAAACAAATTTCAAAAAATCATCCAGAGAACAAGGAGGTAAGTAGAAAAATGAAACATTCTGCATACACACTAAAATACTCATACCAGTACTTACTATGAAAACGCAGAATGGGGCAACAAAAAAATCCCTGTTCAATGAATAGAAATGGAAAAAATATCATATGGTACATGAATGTAATGGAATATTACTGCACCATAGTAAATTACAAATATGAAAATTCCCAAAACACAAAAGAAGACTTTCATGAACTAATACAAAAGGATAGTTCTCCACCTGTGGAAAAGGATAGTGGAAAATACTATTATTTGTCATTGTTGTTGTTGTTGTTTTCCTCCAAGAATATTCCTGACTTCAAATTATGGATTTAATATTTATCACCTAAGTAACAATGGGAAATTCATCTATTTTGGTGTCAGTTTCCCCATCTGTTAAATAAATAAATTATTAAATCATCTTTTTAAAAAAAGTCAAATACAAATGATGACAAGGGTCATCTCTGCTTCTCTACTAATTTTATTGAAAAATCTTACAGATCCTCTATTATAAGTAATTTGTGTTTTGTTTAGACCAGAAGTTTTTCATCCTTTTTTGTGAATGTTGCAAACTCATTAGACAGTCTGGTGAAATATATAAACCCCTTCTCACAAATAAAACAAAAATATTACTTTCTTTCATGTTCTTTATTATTTAGCTTCCCTTTCTTTCTTTTCTAAATTATTCTGTAATTGAATATTCTCATACTTTTTTATTCTTTTTTTAGTCTCTGTATTTATGCTTCCTCTCCATTTTCTTCCTACTTTGTTATCCCCTCTTTTTAAGTTTTCCTTCAAAAGACACTCCTAAAATGACATCTATCCACCAAAAATCAAAAAATAATCCCAAAATGATAAATCCTTACACCTCAATTGCTCTGCATTCTTTCACTAACGATAGGATTACTGTTTCTATTTCCATGAAGATTCCTGTTCCATTTTTATCTCTAGGATCTTGCATGGTACCCAGCTACCCTATGGAAATGTTACCAGAGGTCATATCAGCCATTTTCCATTTGCCCCAAATCAACTGCTTCTATCTGTATAGCATAAGGCATCTTCCATTTCCTCTTGCCAGCCCAATCTCCCGCTTTAATTTAGAGAATGTCCGGTGTAAAGAATGTCTCCTAGTTTGAATGTCCTTTGAATGTGGAGGAGTAATGTCCCCACTCAATGATGGATATTCACATAACCTAATCATTCAACCTGCTGTCCTTATGAGTTACTCTTCCATGCCATCTCAGCCACACACATAGTGATATTCCCTTAATTTTGTTGTCATCATTCCCTAATGTACCACTTTCATATCCAAGAATTTGAAATCATCTTATCCAACAATAGCCTATTGGTTTTTAATCTTTCTCTCTGTTTCCTCTAATGTAACCCTATTCTTAATTCTCACCAAGACCTCTACTCCCTTTGACTTTTCAATTCTTCCCCAGGTCATATTCCCTACACTAGCTACTCTCTACTCTTCTTTCCATCTTGATTTCTCAGTGAGCCAAATGAACTCTGTGCTCTTCTCTCTAGAATCCTTCACCCCCTTATCATATTATCAATTATGCCCAGGCAATCTTCATCTATGAACCATTTCCATCATAAGGTGTCTTCACATCTACATGTGTACTGCCTGCTCTACTTATTGTATTATTGTAGAGGGCAACATCCTCCTTCCAGTAACTCAGGCATGTAATCTAAAATTCATGCTACATTCTTCACTACCTCTCACTGCCTTCTTACTCCCCATCCCCACCCCATTTCCAAGCTTTTGCCAAGTCCTGTCAACAACCTTGCAATATCTCTCACACATGTTTCCTGCTCTCCTTTGAAACTGGCAACACTCTAGGGTAGATGCTCATCACCTCAAGCTTTGATTACTGCAAGAGTCTGGTTGTATATCTGCATACTTCAAGTCTCTGCCCACTCCAATTCTCCATTCATAAAGCCATGAAGTTGATTTATCTAAAACCCAACATATCTCCTAGACCCATTTAATAAAATCCAGAAATTTCCTTATTTCTTCCCAGAGCAAACATAAAATGTTCTGTTTCTCATTCAAAGCCCTTGATAATCTCACCTTCTTCTATCTTTCCAGTATTTTTACACCCTACTTCCAACATAGACTCTTGGATACAGTGAAACTGAACTGGCTATTTCACCAACAAGACATTTCATCTTTCTTTCTTTTTTCTTTTCTTTCTTTTTTTTTTTTTTTTGCTGAGGCAATTGGGGTTAAGTGACTGGCCCAGGGTCACACAGCTAGGGAATGTTAAGTGTCTGAGACAAAATTTGAACTCAGGTCCTCCTGAGTTCAGGGCTGGTGCTCTATCCACTGTGCCACCTAGCTGCCCCCATTTCATCTTTCTAATCTGGGCATTTTCTCTGATTCTCCCTCATACTTGCAATGTTATCCCATATCCAGTCTTACTACTGACCTTCATGGTTTTTTTAAGTCCCAATAAAGTCCTATTTTATCTTCTTACATAGAGTTTTCCTCAATAATCCTTACTTCTAGAGCTTTTCTTCTAAATTATTTCCTTTTCCCCCTATGTATAATTCGGTTATATATTTGTCTGCATGTTGTCTCCCCCATTAGATCTGAGGGTTTTTTTTCCAAGTCAAGGATTGTCTTTTGCCTCCCCAAGACTTAGTCCAGTGCCTGGCACATAGATAGCAATTAATAAATGTTCATTGAATAAGTAAATTATTATAGTTATCCAAAAAAACTAAGGTACCACGTTGTGCATACCTCCTTATGGTATCCACTCATCCATTCCTTACTAATGAATAGTGACAATGTTTTCTTCTGAGATTTTATACTAGGAACCAATTTGCAAAAAAGATATGCAAGTTCTCTATTTCTCAAGAATTAAATAATTTTAGACATTTTTAAAGAACTGAAAAACATTTGTTAAATTTTTCATCTTTTTATTTTTTTTAATTTTAAGCCTAAATTATATTAGCAGAGAAATATTTGAAGAGAAGTGATGATTTTTGTCGCTATAAATGTTAAGTTAAAAGTGACACACACCCATGATAAATTTATAGAAAATTTAGTAAAATCTATAAACATCTCCCATTGACATAAAGTAGGGTTTCCATTGGATCAAACAAGCAAGGTCCTCTCATAAGAGTTCTTTAGCAGTCTAAAAGACAAAAAAAATGTATAATTTTGTTAGTGAAAATAAATATCATTGCTATTTGGGAAAAAATAAAATTATTTCAATGAGTTTAAATGTAAACTTAGATCTGTAAGAACTATTGGCTAATTTTCCCCACATTCCTACCCAGTCTTTCTCCTATAGTAAAGTAGCCAAAAAGCAAACCAAATGCACAGTGCTGACTATAAAAATGTCTATCCGTTTTGACCCAGAAATACCAATAATAGATATATATCCCCAAAAGATCAAAGGAACAGGAAAAGAATGTATATGCAAAAAAAAATATTTATAGCAGCTCTATTTGTGGTGGTAAAGAATTAGAAATTGAGAGGATACCCATCAATGGTGGAAGGACTCAACAAGTTGTTGTATATAATTGTGATGGAATGTTCTTGTACCATAAGAAATGATGAAGGGTATAGTTAAAGAAAGATCTGTTCACTTCAAAGTTAAATGAGAAGAACCAGAAGATCATTGTACATAATAATATTATAATGATAATCAACTGTGAAACACTTAGCTACTCTAATTAAAATAATGATCCAAGATAATTCTGAATAGCTCATGTTCAAAAATGTTATTAACCTCCAGAGATACAATTAACAAACCCTGAATATAAATTGAAATGTATTTTTTTCACTTTATTTTCCTGCTCTGTTTTTTTTCAACATGGTTATTATGGAAATAATATGTTTTGACTGATATCACATTTTAACTGTTACCATATTATTGCCTTCTCAGTAGAGAAGGAGGGATGTGTGGGAAGGAAAAAAATTGGAATTCAATTTTAAAAAAAGAATTTTAAAAATAAACAATACAAAAATTTAATGAGAAACTTGTAGGAAAAACCAATGGCAGAGGTCAAAGTACCCATATGAAAAATTGTCTTTCCAAGGTCTTTTTCCTCCTTTTTAAAAAAAAAAATTTAATTCCTGGACATATCATTGAATTAATATGACCACTTTTTAGTTATAGATCACTTTCTATCAGCACTCATTTGGGTCTTCCATGTGAAAATATCATTATTGTTGTAAGTAAGGAAAGGTTTTGTAATTTTACATTGTCTAATCACCAATGTTCCATCTTAAATATTTCAATAAATTTGTGATTTCATTAGTGTGAATACTTTTTTCCTTGATGTAGAATTTGACCCTTTTATATGTTAGTAAGCATTTTTATACATTGCTAGAAACATTGATAAACAAGTGCCTAAGCTTCTGAAGATAAGCTTGTCCCAGTTTATTAAAACTGAGCTTTATCCAACAATATGCAAGTCATGTTCAAGCTCATACCAAATCTTTCCAACTTTATTTTTGTTTCACTGGTATCTGACTCTTTGTGACTCCTTTTGGGGTTTTCTTGGTTGTTGCTGAAGTGGTTTGCCATTTCTTTCTCTAGCTCATTTCATAGATGAGGCAACTGAGGCAAACAGTATTAAGTGATTTGCTCAGAGGCACACAGCAAGTAAATGTTTGAGGCCAGATTTGAACTCAGAAAGAAGACCTTCCTGACTCCAGGCCCAGCACTCTATCCATTGTGCCACCTAGCTCTTCCTTCAAACTTAATAGACACAGGGCAGCTAGATGGTTCAGTGGATAGAGCACTGGCCCTGGAGACAGGTGGACCTGACTTCAGATCCAGCTTCAGACACATAACACTTGCTAGCTGTGTGACCCTAAATAAGTCATTTAAACCCCAATTTCCTTACAAAAAGAAAAGCTTGCACTTCGCTGATATAGTCTTCCAAAAGAGGCATACAAATAGTTTCACCATAGAGAAGAATAAATATTATGTGTGTGGTTGTATGAAGAAACAAACTGGTATAAAATTTATGAAATCTACTATACATGGTCTGATAGACTATCAAACTTTAAATATAACCAAATGAAATTCATTTTCCTTTCCACTTATTTTTGTTTAGAGACACATAATATCCTAGGATTTATAAACTTTTAAAAATATTTTGATAATTATATTAACTATAATTGGTTTCTTTTGTAATGTTATATATTTTATAACATGCATTTAAAATATTATTCTGACTTCCAAAACTGCCAACAATACCCATGTACTCAAAGATGTTTTTTAAAAAATTCCTGCTTTAAAGCCAATGGAATACTTTAGAGGATGGATGTGGATTGAGATTCTTTGGGAAAAGTTATAGTTAAATTATATTTAGCTAAAAAATGGTGATTTGCTTCTCCATTCAGTGTATTTCCTGTCAGAAGACTTTTCTTTATCATGTGCTATTTATATTTTATACATGTTATTATTTTATTTATATATATATGTTATTTATACTTTTAGTATTAAACTAAACTAAATTTCTATATGTCTATAATTGTATTCTACTTTTATTTATAGGATTACCATAGACTATGATGAAACATCAGAGTAGCACATCATAGGAGGACAATAGATTTTAGATCTGGAAAGAAACATTACACATCACCCAATTAAACCTCTTCATTTATTGTTAACACAAAGAAGTTGTAAATGCTTTCCAAAGATACATACCATAATCATATTCTACTTTCATAGGGGAGAAGCACCAGGGAGTACCAATAATATTGCTGTCAAAGCAACAATTTTTTGCTTTACATTCTTGTTCTGTGATACCACTCCAACCACAATTATTCCTTTCTCTTGGATCCACATTACATGTTTCTGAAAATATGTAACATAAAATTAAAAGAAAACAGGTATGTAATAGATAGATTTTATCCATTGAACAATATCCATCCCAGAATATCAGCTAAAAATTATCTCAGAAATCATCTAACCTGACCCCCTTTTTAGGACTAAATGAGAAAAAGAAACAGTGAAGGGATGATCTAGAGCTATGACTTCCTCAATGTGGAAAACCCTAGGATGGGAACTTCTTACAACAATACCAATCAGTAACTTAACATTTATAACTTACATTCTTATTCAGTTGCCTATTCAAGTGTTACTTGGAGGTTTAATGATTTGCCCATGGTCATGCAAACCAATATGTCAGAGGCAGGGCTTGACTTATTTATTTTCAATTCTAGGTCCAATCCATAATTGAACAAGAATAATAATAATGCTTTAAAAAATTACGTATAGCATCACATTTGATGTTTAGAACACTGCTCTTAGGCAAGTATTTTACAACCAGTTTTACAGATGAGAAAAAAATTAGGTCCAGAGATTAATTGGCTATAATTAAGTCACTAAGAAAAATGCTAAACAGCATAAGGAAAACAATAGATGTTTAAAACACTAGGCCGGGTACTTCCTTTCAAACTGACATAAAACCACTGATGTGTTCTATTAAGTTATTCAATCAGTTCCAAAAAATACCTGCCTGTGATATTGCCTATCTCATATCTTTCCATAAGAATAATATGACTAACTTCTCAAATTATTTGATAAGACATATAAAGCATTCCACTGATGTACTTGTCAAAAAAGAAAAGGAAAAAATATTGGCTTGGCATAGTTCTTGGTGAATAAGCATTGGTTTAATGTCTTAATGACAGCTAGGTCCAGATAGGTGGTACTATAGATTGAGTACAGGGCCAAATGTCATGAAGATTTGAATTCAAATCCAGAATCAGTCACTAGTTCTATGACCCTGAGAAAGATGCCTAAGTTCCCTTTGCTATAAAATGGGGATAATAGCATTTCAGGATTTTTTTTTTCAGGATTGCCATGGTGATCAAATGAGGTAATATTTATAAAGTGCTTAGCACAGTGCCTGGCACATATCAAAGATGCATTAGATTTAGTTCTTATACTAAATACATAGTCTTTATATTACTAACTCTTCTACTATTAGTTTTATTTTCACCAGACCAGTAGATATTTATAGTGAATACTTGTCTCTTCCTTTCATTAATATTTAATAGCTATCCCTTTAATAATATTTTCTTGGAATTTTGCCATTCTCTTCCCTATTTTGAAAATCAGGACAGCATTTGTTGTCCTGTAATTCTGTAGCATTTTTTTTAATCATCTAGTCACTCATTTATAGATGCATATACTTAAAGCTGGAAGAGATCTCAGGAGTCACGGGACTCAATCCCTCCTCATATCATGAATATCATCTTAAAAATCACCAAGTGATCGTTAGTCTCCTTTTAAAGATCTCAATGCAGAGTTCTAATTACTAGAAAAAATTTCTTAATGTTAATTTTATATCTATCTGCTTAGTAGTAGTAGTGGTGGTATGGTGATAATAATGTACTACCAGTAATAATTTGGAGGGAAATGTGCTTATAGGAAATTGTATTGTACATTCTTGTGCCATATGTATTTGCCTATTATCTGGGACACTGCCTCCCACTTGCCCCAATCTTAGAATTTAAAATGGGAAAGAAATCACTTTTCAAGAGTTTAAAAACTAAGGCATCTAATTTATTATTTCTGGAGTTTCAACATGAAACATAAAAATACACATTAAATTTGTCTTACCAGAGACTTCCAAAGTCAGCACATTGTGCCCCAGCATCAAAGTGATGACCAGTATGCAAAACACCTTGTACTCCATTCTAGTCTTCTGTTTTCTTTCTCTCAAGCCAAAAGAAGAACTGGTGTCAAGGACAAGAATCAGCCTAAATTTGTTTTATTATATAGACCCAGGTATATTTGCTTAAAGAGTTTTAGATAACATTTACCTAAGGAGGGTATGGTAGCCCTCTGCTTGAAATAATCTTTGTTGATTAAAAGGTGTTTTTTAAATCTACTAAAAGTCAACTAGAAGTTTGTTGATAGAGGAAAATGCCATTTTGTATAGTCATCTTGTAACAGGATTGTTTTACAATAAAGATAGTCTCCCTTATCCTATGGGAGTATCCCCTGACCTGCCCATTGATCCATTTCATATCAGTTAAGGGCTTTTCAGGAAAGTTTAAATTCTTTTAATTTAAAAAAATGATTCATACTGAAAGATAGACCAAAGAATGGAGAAGTTTTGTTAATAGTGTTTTCATTGGTTTCATTTTTTCTTCTATAGTGGGACAAAAAAGATAATTTTAGCTCAAGCTGATGAGATACCTTCTCAAATTAGTGCCTTCTCAGATAGTGTAGGATTTCAGAATTCATGGGACAGCAGCTGCATGGACAGAAATGACGATCCTAAGTCAATAGGATTAGTTATCCTTCCAAAAAATATTTTTAAAATGGTAGAAAAAGGTATTTCTTTGCTTAAATTAATATTTTTTCAAATACCCATTTTCTTTAACACCTGTTAGATATCATTATTTTCATCTAACATAATATTTACTATGAACTTATATTAGCAAATCACATACAGTTACTTCCTATCTTATCTTAGCAATAGTTATATAGCTGCTATATTACCTCGTGGTCACAGATACATAGCATTTTTTAATAGTTAAAATTTATTTTAATCCACAAAAATTGGTTTTCTCTTCATCTTTCTGCTCAATAAAACTCTTCTTTTTTGAAGAGAAAATGCTATTTTTATATAGCTCTTTTAGAGTGATGTAACCTGTATTTTTATTAGGGCATTTTTAATATCTCTTCTGGTTTATAATGTTTAGTCTTTCAATGTACAATTAGTCTACTTTGTATAAGTATTATGTAACTTTTAAAAGTTCTTCTCCTTCACATTTTCATTTCAAGCTGCCACCAAATCTCTCTCTATATTTTTAGTTGATACCACTACTAGGATCCCAAAGAAATCATAAAAAAAGGAAGAAAGACCCACATATACAAAAATATTTAAAGCAGTACTCTTTGTGGTGGCAAAGAATTAGAAATCAAGGGGATACCCATCAATTAGGGTTATGGCTGAGCAAATTTTACTATATGAATATAATAGAATATTATAGTTACATAAGAAATTATGAGTATTCAGAAAAATCTGGAAAGATTTACATGAACTGATGCTGAGTGAAGTGAGCAGAACCAGGAGGGCATTGTAAATAGCAACATCAGCATTGTATGATGATCAACTCTGATAGAATTAGCTCTTCTCAGCACTACAATGATCTGATTCCAAGAGATTCATAATAGAAAATGCCATTCACATCTAGAGAAAGAACTATGGAGTCAAAGCATAGTATTTTCAATATTTTGTTCTTTTTTCTTTAGTTTTTTCCCTTTTCTTCTGATTCTCCTTTCACATATGGAAATATATTTAATTTGATTGTACATGTATAACATATCAGATTGCTTTCCATCTTGGGGAAGTAGAAGGGAAGAAAGAGAAGAAAAATGAAAATCAAAATCTGTGAAAGTAAATGTTGGAAACTTTACATGTAATTGGAAAATGTAAGTGGAATGTATATACTTGATGAGTTTTGCCTAAAGAACAAAGTATTTGTCTCACCTTTTTACATTTATTCAATTTGACCTCCATATTTGGATTTGAATATGGAAGTCAAATTGAATAATGAATAAAAAATCTGAGGCGGAGCCAAGATGGCAGAGTGAAGAAACGACTCTCTGTGACCTCCTCTGACGTTCTCTCAAACCAATAGCAGATTAAGCCTCTAAACTGGTTCTGGAATGAAAGTTCCCTCAAATATTTGGAGTACAACACATTCCTAGAAGAAGCTACCTTGGAGGAGCTTCAGAGCAGGTCAGTTTCTGATGGGCAGAGGGTCAGGCAGTTTGCTGAGCTCCAGGACAGCTCCCGGAGACAGGGCAGGAAGCTGGGCCGGACTTAGTGTGGCAGGTTCAAAGCACCTGAGGAGTCCCTGTGAGACTCTTGGGACAATCAGCCCTGATTGCAGGCAGTTGCTTTGGCAGATCTGCCTTTTGTAAAAGGTAGATTGTAAGCTACTGCAAATGCTGGACCTAGCCAGGATGGCCCAGCACCATAAGTCAATCAGCCAAATTGCCCCAGGGCAAATTGAAGGAGCTGCTGCTCCTTTGTTTTGAGGATACCCATAGTAGAAATATAGTTCTCAAGAGTTCTTTCCTTTTTACCTTTTTATGCTTCTCTTGAGTTCTGTATTTGGAGGTCAAATTTTTTGTTCAGATCTGGTCTTTTCATTAGAAATAGGTGAAATTCTCCTGTATCATTGAATGATCATCTTCTTCCCTGGAAGATGATGCTCATTCTAGCTGGATAACTTATTCTTGGCTGTAATCCAAGTTCTTTTGTCTTTCAGAATATCTGATTCCAGGCCCTTCGATCCTTTAATCTGGAAGCTGACAGATCTTATGTAATTCTAATTACAGTTCCTCAGTATTTGAACTGTTTCTTTCTAGCTGCTTGCAATATCCTTTCCTTGGTGCGATAGTCCTGGAATTTGGCCACAATATTCCTTGGGGTTTTTATTTTGGGGTCTCTTTCAGGAGGTGATCAGTGAATTCTTTCAATGCCAATTTTGCCTTCTGGAATTAAAACATCAGGGCAATTCTCTTTCATGATTTCCTGGAAGATAGTGTCAAGGTTCTTTTTTTCATCGTGGCTTTCAGGGAGTCCAATAATCCTTAGATTGTCTCTTCTGGATCTGTTTTCCAAGTCAATTGTTTTTCCTAGGAGATATTTCATATTTTCTTCTATTTTTTCATTTTTTTTTTGTTTTTGTTTGACTGATTCTTGAAGTCTTGTTGAGTCATTTACTTCTATTTGTTCAATTTTAATTTTTAAAGTATTATTTCCTTCAGTTATCTTTTTTAGCTCCTTTTTTAACTGGCCAATTGAATTTTTTGGTTCAATGCATTCTTTTTCCATTTTGCCAATTTTATTTTTCAGTAAATTGTTGTCTTTTTCCAATTCACCATTTTTATTTTCCAGTGAATTGGTGATTTTTTCCAATTCACCAATTTTGTTTTTCAGTGAATTGTTGTCTTTTTCCAATTCACCAATTTTGTTTTTCAGTGAATTGTTGTCTTTTTCCAATTCACTAATTTTGTTTTTCAGTGAATTGTTGTCTTTTTCCAATTCACCAGTCTTTTTTTCCAGTTTTTCACATCTCTGCTGCAGGGCACTATTTTCTTCTTGCACTGATCTCAATACATTTCCCCATTTTTCTTCTAGCCCTCTTTTGAGATTCTTTATGCAATCTTCCAGGTAAGCCTTCTGAAAAGGGGACCATCTCATGTCCGCCTTTGTGGCTTCATCTGGGATTGTTTTCAGAACCTCAGAATCTGGGGTCTGCCCTACTTTCTCTCCATAAAATTTGTCTATGGTGAGAGCTCTCTTCTGCTTCTTGCTCATGTTTTTGAGCTGAGGAACAAGAGTCAGACCAGTAGCCGGTTCAGTTTGCCCTGGGGCAGTTTGCCAAGTTGACTTCTGTGTGGGCAGGCTAGTCAGGCTAGATCGGCACTAGGACCACGCTTTCAGCTGTTCTCAATCCACCCTTTACCAAAGGTAGATCTGCCAAAGCACCTGCCCACAAGCAGAGCAAAGTGGCCCAAGCATCTCCCAGGGGCTTCCTGGGTGCCTAAAATCTGCCGGTCTATTGCAGCCTCAACTTCCGTCCTGGGTGCACTGGCGTCTGATCACAGCAAGCTGCCTATCACCTGCACATCTGAAACTGACCTTCTCCAAGTTCTTTCAAAGATTTTTGATAGAAGTGCATTGTAGTCCAAGTGTTTGATGGAGCCCTCACTCCCGAACCAGTTCGGAGGCTCAATTTATCTGGGTCTGAGGGAAGGTCTCGGGAGCTCACAGAGAATGCTGTCTGCAGTTCGCCATCTTCTGCTTCTTTGTTTTAAACAGACCTCAAGCTTTAAAAAAAATGAGTAAAAACCAGAAAAGAACTTTTACCAGATACAGCTTTTATGGAGATTGAGAAGAACAGACCCCAGATCCTGAGGTTCATAAAGGTAAAACAACTCCAGAGGAAGCCAAAAAGTGAGACATAAGCTGGTCCCCATTTCACAAGGCTTTCCTGGAAGATTGCTTAAAGAATCTCAAAAGAGAATTAGAAGAAAAATGGGGAAATGAAATGAGATCATTGCAAGAAGGATATAGTGCCCTACAAAAGAAATATAAAAAGGCACCAATTCACTAAAAAACAAAATTGGTGAAATGGAAAAAAAAAAACACCAATTCATTGAAAAACAAATTGGTGAAATGGAAAAAGACTGCAATGAACAAAAATATTCAATAGGCCAATTACAAAAGGAGGTAAAAAAGATTACTGAAGAAAAGAATACATTAAAAATTAGAATTAAACAAATGGAAGTGAATGACTCAATACAACTTCAAGAATCAGTCAAACAAAAACAAAAAAATGAAAAAATAGAAGAAAATATGAAATATCTCCTAGGAAAAACAACTCATTTTGAAAATAGATCTAGGAGAGACAATCTAAGAATTGTTGGATTTCCTGAAAGCCATGATGAAAAAAAAGAACCTAGACATTATCTTCCAGGAAATCATGAAAGAAAACTGCCCTAATGTTTTAGAATCAGAAGGTAAAACTGCCATTGAAAGAATTCACCAATCACCTCCTGAAAGAGATCCCAAAATTAAAACCCCAAGGAATATTGTGACTAAATTTCATGACTATTGCACCAAGGAAAAAATATTGAAACATCTAGAAAGAAACAATTCAAATACCGAGGAACTGTAATTAGAATCACACAAGATCTGTTAGCCTCCACATTGAAGGATCGAAGGGCCTGGAACCATATATTCCAAAAAGGCAAAGGAACTTGGATTACAGCCAAGAATAAGCTATCCAGCTAGAATGAGTATTATCTTCCCGGGAAGAAGGTAGACATTTAATGATATCTGTGAATTTCACCTATTTCTAATGAAAAAACAAGCTCTGAACAAAAAATTTGACCTCCAAACACAGAACTCAAGAGAATCATAAAAACATGAAAAGGAAAGAACTCTAGAGAACTATATTTCTACTATGGGTATACTTAAAGAATGGGGGTATAATTTGATTTTACTTTGATAATATGAAAAACAAACTAGAGGTGAAAGGGTTATCTTACTGAGAAAAGGAGGTAAAATAAGGTTTTTGGTTGTTTTTTTTAAAGAGGTAAAAATAAAGTAAAATCTCATGAAGAGGCAAAGAAAATCTAATATAATTGAGGGGGAAAAGGGAGGGGTATGAGCATTGTGTGAATCTTACTCTCACCAGATTGGGCTCTAAAAGAATACATCAAGCACATTTGGTTTCACAGAGAAACTTGTTCCTCCTTATAGGGAAGTGGGAGAGAAAGGAGGAAAAGAAAGGGATAGACTAATAGAAGGGAAAATAGAAGAATTAGGGGAAATGTGTAAAAAAAGGGGGAGGGACTCTAAAGGGGGAGGACTGTTTGAGGGAGGTGGTCATCAAAAGCAAAATACTGGGGAGAGGGGAAGGGAGAAAGAGAAAAGGAACAAGAAAAACATAACTTTGGGTAAATAAGATGGCAGGAAATACAGAATTAGTTATTTTAACTGTGAATGTAAACGGGATGAACTCTCCCATAAAGCGGAAGCAGATAGCAGACTGGATTAAAAGCCAGAATCCAACAATATGTTGTTTACAATAAACACATCTAAAGCACAGAGATACATACAGAGTGAAGATAAAGGGCTGGAACAGAATCTATTATGCTTCAGATGAACAACAACAACAAAAAAAAGTAGGATTAGCAATCCTGATCTCAGATCAAGTAAAAGCAAAGAAAGATCTAATTAAAAGAGTTAAAGAAAGAAACTATATTTTACTCAAGGGTACTATAGATAATGAAGTAATATCAATATTAAACATATGCACCGAGTGGTATAGCATCCAAATTCCTAGAGGAGAAGTTAAGAGAGATGCAAGAAGAAATAAACAACAAAACTATACTAGTGGGAGGGGTCTCAACCTTACTCTCTCAGAATTAAATAAATCAAACCACAAAATAAATAATAAAGAAGTTAGGGGGGTAAACAAAATGTTAGAAAAGTTAGGTATGATAGATCTTTGGAGAAAACTGAATGGAGACAGAAGGGAGTTAACTTTTTTCTCAGTGGTTCATGGAATTTATACTAAAATTGACTGTGTTAGAGCATAAAAACCTCAAAATCAAATGCAGAAAGGCAGAAATAGTAAATGCATCTTTTTGAGATCATGATGCAATAAAAATCACGTGCAATATAAGGCCAGGAGAAAATAGGCCAAAAGTTAATTGGAAATTAAATAATCTAATCTTAAAGAATGAAAGATCAAATCATAGACACAATTAATAATTTCATCCAGAAGAATGACAATAATGAGATAACATTACCAAAATTTGTGGGATACGGCCAGAAGTTAAACAGGGTAATTTTATATCTCTAGATGCTTACTTGCATAAAATGGAGAAAGAGAAGATCAATGAACTGGGCTTACTATTAAAAAAAACTAGAAAAAGAACAAATGAAAAACCCTCAATTAAATACCAACTGGAAATTCTGAACATAAAAGGGGAGATTAATAAAATTGAAAATAAGAAAACTATTGAATTAATAAATAAAACTGAGTTGGCTTTATGAAAAAAAAACAACAAAATAGATAAGCCTTTAGTTAATTTGATTAGAAAAAGGAAAGAGGAAAATCAAATTATTAGTCTCAAAAATGAAAAGGGAGAACTTTCCACCAATGAAGAGAAAACTAGAGCAATAATTAGGCATTACTTTGCCCAACTTTATGCCAATAAATTTGATAATCTAAATGAAATGAGGAATATCTACAAAAATATAGACTGTCCAGGTTAACAGAAGAGGAAATAAATTATTTAAATAGCCCCATTTTAGAAAAAGAAATAGAACAAGCTATTCATCAATTCCTTAAGAAAAAATTTCCAGGGCCAGATGGATTTACATGTGAATTCTACCAAACATTTAAAGAACAATTAATTCCAATACTATATAATTTGTAAATTACAAACTATTTGAAAAAATAGGGAAAGAAGGTGTACTACCAAATTCCTTCTATGATACAGATATGGTGCTGATAGCTAAACCAGGTAGGGTGAAAACAGAGAAAGAAAACTATAGACCAATTTCCTTAATGAATATTGATGCAAAAATCGTAAATAAGATATTAGCAATGATATTACAGAAAGTCATCCCCAGGATAATACACTATGACCAAGTAGGATTTATACCAGGAATGCAGGGCTGGTTCAATATTAGGAAAACTATCAACATAATCAATTATATTAATAACCAAACTAATAGAAATCATATGATTATCACAATAGATGCAGAAAAGCATTTGATAAAATTCAACACCCATTCCTATTAAAAAACACTAGAGAGTATAGGAATAAGTGGGCTTTTTCTGAAAATGATCAGTAGCATCTATTTAAAACCATTAGCAAGCATCATATGTAATGGGGACAAAGTAGACCCATTCCCAATAAGATCAGGAGTGAAACAAGGATGCCCACTGTCACCATTACTATTTACTATTGTATTAGAAATGTTAGCTGTGGCAGTAAGAGAAGAAAAAGAGATTAGAAGAATTAGAGTAGGTAATGACAAAACCAAATTATCACTCTTTGCAGATGATATAATGGTATACTTAGAGAGCCCTAGAGACTCAACTAAAAAACTACTAGAAACAATTTACAACTTTAGCAAAGTTGTAGGATACAAAATAAATCCACATAAATCAGCATTTTTATATATTACCAACAAATTTCAGCAGCAAGAGATACAAAAAGAAATTCCATTCAAAATAACTATCCATAGTATAAAATATTTGGGAATCTATTTGCCAAGGAAAAGTCAGGAATTATACAAACTAAATTACAAAACACTTTTCCACACAAATAAAGTCAGACCTAATCAAATTGGAAAAATATCAAGTGCTCATGGGTAGGTTGAGCAAATATAATAAAAATGACCATGCTACCCAAACTAAATTACTTATTTAGTACCATACCAATCAAACTCCCAAGAAAAGTTCGAACAAAAGGTCAAGAATTTCAAGGGAATTAATGGGGGGAAAAAGGGCTGATGAAGGTGGCCTTGCTGTACCAGATCTAAAATTATATTATAAAGTAGTGGTCATCAAAATCATTTGGTACTGGCTAAGAAATAGAATAGTCGATCAGTGGCATAGGATAGGATCACAGGACAAACCAGGCAATAACTATAGCAGTCTAGTGTTTGATAAACCTAAAGACCCCAGCTTTTGGGATAAGAACTCACTATTCGACAAAAACTGCTGGGAAAATTGGAAACTAGTGTGGAAGAAATTAAGGCTTGACCCACACCTAACACCACATACCAAGATAAGATCTAAATGTGTTCATGATTTAGATATAAAGAGTGATATTATAAACAAATCAGAGGAACATAGGATAGTTTACCTTGCAGACCTGTGGAGAAGGAGTAAATTTATGTCCAAAGAAATGGAACTCTTAATTGAATACCAGATAGATAATTTTGATTATATTAAGTAAAAAAGTTTTTGTACAAACAAAACGAATACAGACAAGATTAGGAGGGAAGCAATAAATCGGGAAATCATCTTTACATTTAAGGGTTCTGATGAAGGCCTCATTTCTAAAATATATAGAGAATTGTCTCATATTTATAAGAATTCAAGCCACTCTCCAACCTATAAATGGTTAAAGGATATGAAGACAATTTTCAGATGATGAAATTAAAACCATTTCTAGTCATATGAAAAGGTGCTCCAATTCACTATTGATTAGAGAAATGCAAATTAAGACAACTCTGAGGTACCACTACACGCCTGTCAGATTGGCTAAGATGACAGGAAAAGATAATGACAAATGTTGGAGGGGATATGGGAAAACTGGGACACTGGCACATTGTTGGTGTAGCTGTGAACGGATCCAACCATTCTGGAGAATTTGGAAGTATGCTCAAAAAGTTATCAAACTGTGCATACTCTTTAACCCAGCAGTGTTTCTATTGGGCCTATGTCCCAAAAAGAACTTAAAGGAAAGAAAGGGTCCCACATGTGCAAAAATGTTTGTAGCAGCCCTTTTTATAGTGGCTAGAAATTGGAAACTGAATGGTTGCCCATCAATTGGAAAATGGCTGAATAAATTATGGTATATGAATGTTATGGAATATTATTGTTCTGTAAGAAACGACCAGCAGGATGATTTCAGAGAGGCCTGGAGAGACTTACATGAACTGATGCTGAGTGAAATCAGCAGAACCAGGAGGTCATTGTACACAGCAACAATAAGACTATATGATGATCAATTCTGAAGGACATGGTTCTCTTCAACAATGAGATGTTTCAAACCAGTTCCAGCTGTTCAGTGATGAAGAAAGCCATATTCCTGAATTCAAATCTGGCCTCAAACATTTACTAGCTGTGTGAATCTGGGCAGGTCTATTTTCCTTAGTTTTCTCACTTGTAAAATGAGCCGGGAGGAGGGAAAGGGACCCACATAGGCAAAAATGTTTGTGGCAGCCCTTTTTGTAGTGGCTAGAAACTGGAAACTGAATGGATGCCCATTAGTTGGAGAATGGCTGAATAAATTATGGTATATGAATGTCATGGAATATTATTGTTCTGTAAGAAATGACCAGCAGGGTGATTTCAGAGATGCCTGGAGAGACTTGCATGAACTGATGCTACGTGAAATGATCAGAACTAGGAAATCATTATACGTGGCAATACGATGATCTATTCTGATGGACATGGCTCTTTTCAATAATGAGATGTTTCAAACCAGTTCCAATTTTATAGTGATGAAGAAAGCCATCTAAACCCAGAGAGAGGCATGTGGGACCTCAACATAGCATTTTCACACTTTCTGTCAATGTTTGGTTGCATTTTCTTTCTCAGGTTTTTTTTTCCTTGTAGATCCAATTTTTCTTGTACAGCAAGATAACTGTATAAATATGTATACATATACTGGATTTGTCATATAATGTACTATAGTTAACATGTATTGGACTATGTGCCATTTAGGGGAGAGGGTAGGAGGAAGGAGAGAAAAATTTGGAGCAGAAGGCTTTGCAAGAGTCAATGTTGAAAAATTACCCTGCATATGTTTTGCAAATAAAAAGCTTTAATTTTAAAAAGGGGGGGGGGGTGAAATGAGCTGGGGAAGAAAATAGTAAATCACTCCAGTATCCTTGCCAAGAAAAACCCAGATGGGGTCATGAAGGGTTGGATATTATTGAAAAAAATTTCTGTGTGAATAACAAATGTTTTAACATTGTTATCAGACTTGAGTATATTTTATATACAATCTACAAGTGTGCTTCTGAGTGAAAGACTTGGCAATAAATATTATAACTGCATTAATATATGCTGTACATTATAGTTGACTACATTAGTTATAATTAATTATTGTAATTATTTTTCTAAAAATCATTTAAGTAAAACTAAGGGAAAGGAATTTTAAAAACTAGACAGGACTTGATAGTGAGAAAAAATTTTAAAAAATACTCAAAGAGACATAATACTGTGTTCCCATAAGAAAAGAGGGGTAATCATAATTTAAAAAACAATATTAGGGACAAAATGAAAAAAGAATGGCAACCTATCTCATAATTTTATATGAATGGATCAATCTAATGAAATGAAAAAGAATAACAGATCGAATAAGAAAACAAAATCCCATGATCCATTGTTTGTAAGAAACACATCTAAAAAAATAAAGCCATTCACAAAAATTCACAAAAAATAGCTAGAGAAACAATAGCTGCAATTATTTCACTGAACAAAGCAAAAATAAATACTCAACATAAAAAGGAATAAACAAATGTTCTCTTTAGCAGCACATTTATTAAAATTGGAAGAACACACAGAATATTAGCATGACCCCTGTACAAGAATGACATGCAAATTTATGAAGCATTCTATTGAAAAAAAAAGGTAAACAAGAAAGCTCCATTATTTTGAAAAGAACTATGAACAACTAAATAACACCTGTATTAGACATGTGCTCCAAATACCTCAGTATCTAAATTAATTACTGAATTACATTGAAGTGACAGGAGATTTAAATGCTCCCTTCTAAGTTTTTGATAAATCTAAAACAAAGATAAATAAAAAGAAAAAAATATGATTGAACAAATCATTGGAGAAATTAAAGTTAAAAGCCTTTGGCATCTTCTAAATGGGAAAGCTAAAAAGTAGCGCTTCAGTTTTGAGTAAAATATATGAACTGAAAATTGGCATGTATTTGGAGGATCTAATCATCATCATGCCTATTATCACTATTATGTTGTTATTATCTTGCTCAGCATAGTTTGGTTAGCAACTATCCTGGGAGTCATCCTGATACTATTGTATTTGATGTTTTAGTGATTCCCATGCTTTCACAATTTTTTTCAATTGAACAATAGTAACAGAATATGTTTAACTTCTACAGCTTTGTGGAATCTAACTATTGGAAAGTGATGAAAATAATGTTTTTCCATTTCCTGGAAAAGGAATTAGGTGGCCATTGTAGCTGATTCCCTGATGGGGAACTGAAAAGAAGGTGAAGTTTTAAAAAAAATCATTTGGGATCTATGAGCAACTTCTCATCACCTTGTCATACATTATAACCAATCAACTTCAATTAGATCATGCATTTATATAGCATGTCACCAAAATTGCTTCAAATTTTAGATATAGATTAATTTAAAAAATATAACTATGAGGTCGAGTCATTTGTGACTTGGGCAAATCCTGCTATTTGTGCAAATAGTCACTCTGAGAATTTTGGCAAGTGTCATAGAGCCCAATATCCCCTTGCTAAGAATGCAAAATGGGATGAAACCATTCCCAGGAAGAAGCTTTGGGTATGGCTTTCTTGAAATCTAAGATTCATAAGAAAGCAATTGATAGTCATCCCAGAGGATTGTTAATAAAACTGTATGAGGGAATTCAAAAGCCCAAAGTGCCTTTCAGCCTCACTTAATCTTGAGGTATCTTTTAAAGCCTTTACCTTATTTAAATCATTCAAAGGAAGATGCTGGAGTAGGGCAGCAAAGTAGGAAGGGGAGGGGTATCATGACCTCATGGGAGTATGTTTCAGTGCTGGCTTTTTCAGGAATCTTTATACACATTAGTGGTTAGGACCAAAAGGAAATCAGTAGCAATACTGGAAGGGGCCTGTGTAATTAACACTAACCAAAATTGGGTCCCCAGGGAGATTAATTAAAAATGTCTTCTCAGAAAATTCTGTGAAGACAGTAGAATAGGTCATTTAATATCAAGCTCTTCATATACCACTCCATAAACAGAACAAATTTGTGCTTTAGGACATGCATAGAGTGGTGAAATACAAAGAAGACTTGGATCAGAACAGGGACAACTAAAGAAGACACAAAGTAATACCCCCAGACTGCAGGAGAAGTGAAAACACCTCCAGGCTAGCTCCCACAGAAACATCAAGTGAGGACTCCTTGGGCTAGTTGGGTTTTACTGGAACCCAACAGAGAAACTTTCACCTCCTAGACAGTGTGGAGAGTGGGAGAAGACTTAGGGAACTTCTGCTGATTAGGAACACCAGACCCATTTGTACTGTAGAGAAGGTCCTAGGAAAAAATGAACCAGCACACCCAATGAGTGCACTTGCAGGAAGGGGTTTTGGTTTAAGGTTCCAGATTAGAACAGAAAGGTGAAATGAAGCTAGAGGCACCATTCTCCTACCCTCACCCCACCCCCACCCCCCGCCATGATTAGAAGTGCTTACACTAATACTTCTCATTTTTAAAAGAATGAACTGCAGGGCAGCTAGGTGGTACAGTAGAGTACCAGCCCTGAAGTCAGAAGGACCTAAGTTCAAATATGGCCTCAGACACTTAACACTTCCTAGCTGTGTGACCCGGGACAAGTCACTTAACTCCAATTGCCTCAAGGGAAAAAATGAACTGGCAAAGAAGAAAGAACCCAACCATAGAAATTTATGGGAATAGGGAAAACTGGAGTTCATCTTCAGAGGATAATAGTGATGTTTGAAAAAACTTCTTCTGCTCCAAAGAATAATATTAAATGACCCCCTGCCTGGAGAGAATTTATAAAAGAACTCAAAAAAGATTTTAAAAATCAAATGAGAGAGATTGAGGAAAAAATATATCATCCAAGAAAAACAAAGATTATTTTTTAAAAAGTTAATCAACTAGAAAAAGAGATACAGATTCTCTTAAAAAACAGAATAATTCTTTCAAAATTAGAATTGGAAAAGGGGAAGCCAGTAAAACTATGAGGCAAAAAAATATATAAAGAATGAAAAAATAGAATGTTAAACATTTCATCAGAAAAACAGCAGATCTGGAGAACAGATCAAGAAGAGAAAATATAAGAATAATTGGATTACCTGAAAGCTGTGATTTAAAAAAAAAAAACAAAAAACAAGAACAACAACAACAACAAAAAAAAAAAAAACCTTGACACAATAGTGCAAGAAATAATCCAAGAAAATTGTCCTGGAGTAATAGAATGTAAGTGGAAAGTAGAAATAGAAAAAAATCACCAATCACCACCTCAAAGAAATCCTTTGTGGAAAACACACAGAAATATTATTGCAAATTTTAAAATCCCCAAATCAAAAAGAAAACTTTACAAGGGAGAAGAAAAAAAAAACAATTCAAATATGCTGAATATTGCAGATTTTTAGGACTTTGAACCAAACCTGAACTTAATAGAAAATTTTACATATAAGAACCAATATCAAAGATTAATTTCAAGGAACTTAGCACGGACAAGTTGCTTATGGTTTTTACATGGAAAAGTATACCATATGTTTAAGAATGACATCAATAATTAGGTAGCTCAAAAGAAAGATTGGAGCAAAATTGAGTATGATCTGACTCTAGAAGGCAAAATTGTCTAGGAATAGGTAAAAATAGTAATTATGTTATACAACTGAGATAAAGAAAAAGAATAGACACAGGCATTAATTAAAGGGTGGAGGAGGGCTCAGTTCTGAAAACAAATTAAAGAGACAACACTATAGGTGTGTGTGTGTGTGTGTGCACGCACATGCATATGTGTGTGTGTATACATACCATGAAGGATATAGCACCCTCCAAAATCTATAAAGAAATGGGGCAGGGGAGCAATAGGGAGAGAAAATAGAATAAGGTGAAGTACAGAAGGATGTGTAGATTTATGGCAATCTATACAAGGTGTGTAGAATAATGGGAAAGAAATAAAGAGGGGAAAAGAGTGAGGAGAGAAGACAAGGGAGGGATCTATAAGTGTCAGGAAGTTAAGTAATGGCAAAGCAAATTAAAGAGAAGCATTAAAGTAGAAGAGTTAACAGGGATAGGAAATAAGAGATATACAAAAACATTACAACAAGAATCAGGAATAGAATTTACAAAAAAAAAAAAGAAGAAGAAGAATTAGTGATCATTGATCTTAGAAAAAGTCAAATTTAAAGATTAAATCAAGAAAGAAATTTTCATTATATGTCAGCCATATTATTATTGTTTTACAATACAAGTCAACACATATGCATATATATATATATATTTACCTGTAGCCCACTGAGGGGAGGGAAGGGGAATGAAAGGGGAAAAAAATAAAGTAAAAAGTGCTCAGTAAAAAACAAAAGAATAACCTATAAGGAATCAAAGAAAAGATGGACATTCATGAATATAATTTCTTTTATTAAACATGCTTTCTTGAAATGGAAATTTATTTTTTAATTTTCCTAAATGTTCTGCTGGGTACATGACAATATTTTTGTTTTGTTTTATTTTATTTACTTTTTCTGTCTTTCTTTTTTCTATTCTGTTTTTTTTGTATTTAGTTCAATAAATAAAAAATTAATAATAAATAAATGTCTTCTCTAGTGAAGGAAATGCAGGAAGCTGGAGTGTTTTGTTATACCACCTCTCCTTTCTTTCTTTTTTATTATTAAAACTTTTTATTTGCAAAACATATGTATGGGTAATTTTTCAACATGAACTCTTACAAAGCTTTCTGTTACAAATTTTCCCCCGTACTCCCCACCCCTCCCCTAGATGGCAGGATATCTACTACATGTTAATTATGTTTAAATACTTAACAAATCGAATATATGTGTACATATTTCCACACTTATCATTTTTGTGCAAGAAAAATCGTATCTACAAGAAAAAAAATCAGAGAAAGGAAACACAATGCAAGCAAACATCAATAGAGAGCATGAAAATGTTATGTTGTGGGCCACATTTCCTATCCCTCTCTCTGGGTGTATATGGCTTTCTTCACTGAACAATTGGAACTGGTTTGAAACATTTCATTGTTGAAGAGAGCCATGTCCATCAGAATTGATCATCATATAGTATTGTTGTTGCCATGTACAATGATCTCCTGATTCTGCTCATTTCACTCAGCATCAGTCCATGCAAGTCTCTCCAGGCCTCTCTGAAATCATCCTGCTGGTCGTTTCTTATAGAACAATAATATTCCATAACATTCATATACCATAATTTGTTCAGCCATTCTCCAATTGATGGGCATCCATTCACCAACTCTCCTTTCAACAGTACTATGTTGCATAAGACATAAAGCATAAGATGTTTTCCAATTTACAACAGATTACAGAAATTTGAACAAAGTTATCATTACCATCATTACAGATTATCCTGACTTTATTAATATTGCGTTCAAGTTGAGAGGTTTAAGGCTATTCTTCCTCACTCTACACCTATGACAGAAACTATTTAGAAGGAGTCTTCTTTTGCTTGGAAAAAAATTTCTTCATTCTTTCCCCAGGGCTACCTGAAGCCTCCCTCATACTGCCACATTATTGTGGGAAGAAAAATCTAAAAGAGATCTCACTTCTTGAAAGCAATGATGTGCATTATTATATTGATGAAATAAGATCAAACTAGTTTAATCCACTTTGGTAGAGCCCCCAGATTAAAGGATAATCCACATTAGGAAAAAAGATTAGAAAAATCAGCCCCAAGAAAATACAGACCAACCCACTGAGTCAAGTTTTTTTAGAATATAAGAAGTCCTGAGACTCATTGGATTCTTCCAATTTTAGACAACCCTCATTTTCCACTTCAACATCCTGATGGCCCCATTTACTACATTACCTGTAAGTCTATGTCTTTCAGAGGGGACTAAAACAAGCTATTGCCCTGGAATCTGTACATTAGTGATCATATCTTACCCTGATAACCAGAAATTATTAATATGGAAATAAAAAGATCTACATCTATAGAAGTACTACTGTATCATTGATGTATTTCCTGGCTGCATTAAATCAAAGTTAGCCTCCTTTTGTTAACTGTTCAGAGATTTACAAATGCTTCATATTATTTCAAAATTGAACTAAAACTAATAGAGTACTGATGTTGGGCCAACTCCTAAAGAGATAAAGGTGGTGTTTACAATGGGAAGGAGAGAAAGAAAGAGACAGAAATAGAGAGAATTGAAGATACTTTGGGAATGGGATCTGGCCAGGAATGAAGACCCACTAAAAGTATTCCAATGACCAGTGTCTGAAAGTCCCAAGACTGGACATTAGGAGTATAGGGTGTATAAAAGCAAGAAAAGATCCCAAGAGCTCCCTGAACTACTGAACAGTTGCAATCTGATTTTGTCTCTCCCTACCTAGTTCTAAGTCACAGATAAAGGATGAACTAAAGAAAGACCAGTGCCAAGGGGTGGGAGAAAAGAGGGATAATAGTCACCATTGTGATCTTCCATTATCATAATCCGAAATCTTGCAGTGTACTAATCAAAGAATAAGCTGAATGTGATAGTTTCTGAGTGACCCTGACCCCAGGAACAGAGCAATGACTCAGTTCTACCTTCAAGTCCAGGTTAAAAATTACAGTTGAATCCCAGATCAAAGAGCAGTCTACAATTCAGTCTTTTTTAATCTGCAGTTTCCTAGTAGTTACTGGGAGTCCAACAAAGAATCTACTAAAACTTCAAACCAAGGAAAAACCAATAGAGATGCTTCTCAAACCCAAACCTGGTTCATTAATAGAGCTCAGACTAGAAGGCATTTAGTAGATTTCACTATGGAACATGCCTTTTAGGAATGCTGAAAACTTGCAAAATCCCATAGTAGTTTTTTATGGTAAAGTTTTTTCTTTGTTTATTTTTTTCTAGCCTATTTCTTTACTTAGAGCTTTATTTTAAAGTTTAGCTCACCTGGGTGTGGAGAAGCATCATTTCTATCTTCATGTTTTTTCATACAGCTGTTTTCAGAGCTAGTTTTGGGAGTGTCTGAAGTTTTGGGTGCTTCCAAGGTAAATATGATTTGAGGATAGATGTGATGTGATCATTGTTTTCCTTATTGGTACTTTGATCCTTATCCAGGTAAGACCCATGCTCCCCTGCAGCTAAAAGCACTAGTGTAATTTTTGACCCTGGAACTGTGATCAGGTCCTCTGTTCTTTTGCAGCTGTGCACCCAGTACCTGAAAATTGTCTTTCATAATCTCTTTCTGACTAGTTGTCTCACCCCTTTACTATTTCTGAACTGAGTTCCCAAAACTTGTTGCCCCTTCCACTACTGTCATTTTTGGAAATCTCCAAAGCCCATCAATAGTACTGCTGCCTCACTTAAGCTTGCCTTTCACTGCAGTGTGATAGGTAGTTCCTGCTGACCTCCTGAGTTGTTTTAGGCTGGGGAAAAAAAATTCACTCTTACCTTGTGTTAGATCTGCCACCCTGAAATTTAATCTGAGGAGCTATTCTAAATTTGTTCAGAAGGGAATTTTGGAAGAGCTTAAATGGGTGCTATTTATAATGTACCATCTTGGCTCAACTTTTGCCTGTTTTAGACAGTTAACAAGAAAGGAAGGTACATTCTGTACCTAAGAAAATTCTTAAGTGTATACATAGGGTTTGTTTGTTTAAAATTTCTTATTCTTTGATAGATGAGCTTCACATGCTCATATATCAAAAAGTGGAATAATGGAGTGCAAATTGATATTTTCTATGGAGAAAAATTTATCCTCGTAATTTTTTTTGTTTTTCTTATTTAAGTAGAGAGGAAATCAGAAGTTCTATATTTACTGCAGTTCTTTTCTTCCATCAACCATCTATCTATTTTACTCATATTATAATTTTGCTTAATTTTAAAATTTTTCTCAACTTAAGCAATAAAAATTAACTTCAGAGAAACTTTTTTTAAGTCCATTGGGTTTCAGTTTCTTCACTTGTTTTAGAAAAAAGGGGGGTTAAGGAAGGCAGCTAATTCATTCTAAGTTCATATCCTATTCTGACTTCTCTGATTTTAAGTCATGAATTTAACCTTATTCTAACTTCTAATTATCCCTGTCCCAAAGTAGAACACAAATGTTTCATTATTGTCTTTGTATTCTCAGACTAGAGCTTACAAATGTTAGTTGAATTTAATTGTTGAATTGAACCCATCCTTGACAAATAGTTGTTCCTCTGGTCTGAATAAAAATAAGTATGAACCTTAGGTTAGTGCAACCATCTTTTATAAGTGAAGGAAGATGATGAAAGAAAATGATAATGGTATACATGAATGAAGACTGAGAGTAAACAATGAAGCCTCAGCCAAAATGTATACTCTCTTTAAACTCAACATGGAAAGAGAAAACAAGAAAATTGCCAAAGGCACTGATGGGGATAACTTGAGAAAGAAGTTGCTTGCATGAGCCATTGGTCTGTAAATTATGATATCAACTGCTTACCATTTCTTTCCATTCCAATTGCCTCTCCCTCCCATAATTATTCAATGATAAATAATATGTTTTGAAAGAAGAAAGTTATCACTACTATTAACACATTAAAAAAGTCTAAAATCATATGCAAAGAGCAAACTCCATGAAAAACTATGTTGGAGATGGCTTCTCCTATGTCTTCATTTTACTACCATTTGATCTATATGATTTTGTTACATTTACATTTGATTTTTTGGTATACAATTGTTCTTTGAATTTACATTTCTGTAGTTCCAATGTTTATTGTTTCCTTGTCTTTTTCAATCTACATTAATTCATACAAAGCTTTCTATGCTTCTCTATATTTAGTATACAAATCTCAGTAATATTCCATTATACTCATGTAACCCTATTTGCTTAGCCATTCCCCAAATTGAAGGCATATACTTTACTTCCAAATCTTAACAATCACAAAAAGTGGGTACAATAGACAATGAAGCAATATCAATACTAAACATATATGCACCAAGTGGTATAGCATGGAAATTCCTAGAGGAAAAGTTCAGAGAGATGCAAGAAGAAATAGACAGCAAAACTATAATAGTGGGGGATCTCAACCTCCCTCTCTCAGAACTTAATAAATCAAACCACAAAATAAATAAGAAAGAAGTTAAGGAGGTAAACAAAATGTTAGAAAAGTTAGGGATGATAGATCTTTGGAGGAAATTAAATGGAGACAGAAAGGAGTTTACTTTTTTCTCAGCAGTCCATGGAACTTATACAAAAATTGACCATGTGTTAGGACACAAAAACCTCAAAATCAAATGCAGAAAGGCAAAAATAGTAAATGTATTTTTTTCAGATCATAATGGAATAAAAATCACATGCAATATAAGGCCAGGAGAAAATAGACCAAAAACCAATTGGAAACTAAATAATTTTATCCTAAAGAATGAATGGGTGAAACAGCAAATTACAGACACAATTACTAATTTCATCCAAGGGAATGACAATAATGAGACAGCATACCAAAATTTGTGGGATACAGCCAAAGAGGTAATAAAGGGAAATTTTATATCTCTAGATGCTTATTTGCATAAAATAGAAAAAGAGAAAATCAATGAATTGGGCTTGCAACTAAAAAAGCTAGAGAAAGAACAAATTAAAAACCCCCAATCAAATACCAAACTTGAAATCCTAAAAATAAAAAGAGAGATTAGTAAAATTGAAAGTAAAAAAACTATTGAATTAATAAATAAAACTAAAAGTTGGTTTTATGAAAAAACCAACAAAATAGATAAACCTCTAGTTAATTTAATTAGAAAAAGGAAAGAGGAAAATCAAATTGTTAGTCTCAAAAATGAAAAGGGAGAACTTTCCACCAATGAAGAGGAAATTAGAGCAATAATCAGGAGTTACTATGCCCAACTTTATGCCAATCAATTTGATAACCTAAGTGAAATGGAGGAATATCTACAAAAATATAGATTGCCCAGATTAACAGAAGAAGAAATAAATTACTTAAATAGTCCCATTTTAGAAAAAGAAATAGAACAAGTCATTAATCAACTCCCTAAGAAAAAATCCCCAGGACCAGATGGATTTACATGTGAATTCTACCAAACATTTAAAGAACAATTAACTCCAATATTATATAAACTATTCGAAAAAATAGGGAATGAAGGACTCCTACCAAACTCCTTTTATGATACAGACATGGTACTGATACCTAAACCAGGTAAAACAAAAACAGAGAAAGAAAATTATAGACCAATCTCCTTAATGAATATTGATGCAAAAATCTTAAATAAAATATTAGCAAAGAGATTACAGAAAATCATTCCCAGAATAATACACCATGACCAAGTAGGATTTATACCAGGAATGCAGGGATGGTTCAATATTAGGAAAACTATTAACATAATTGACTATATCAATAACCAAATTAACAAAAAACATATGAGAATCTCAATAGATGCAGAAAAAGTATTTGATAAAATCCAACATCCATTCCTATTAAAAACACTAGAGAGTATAGGAATTAATGAACTTTTCCTTAAAATAGTCAATAGCATCTATTTAAAACCATCAGCTAGCATCATATGTAATGGTGATAAACTGAAACCATTCCCAATAAGATCAGGGGTGAAACAAGGTTGCCCACTATCACCATTACTATTCAATATTGTATTAGAAATGCTAGCTTTGGCAATAAGACAAGAAAAAGAGATTAAAGGAATTAGAGTAGGTCATGAGGAAACCAAATTATCACTCCTTGCAGGTGATATGATGGTCTACTTAGAGAACCCTAGAGAATCCACTAAAAAACTATTAGAATTAATCCACAACTTTAGCAAAGTTGCAGGATACAGAATAAATCCACATAAATCATCAGCATTTTTATACATCACCAACAAAATGCAACAGCAAGAGATACAAAGAGAAATTCCATTCACAATAACTATCAATAGTATAAAATATTTGGGAATATATCTGCCAAGGGAAAGTCAGGATCTATATGAGCAAAACTACAAAACACTCTCCATACAAATAAAGTCAGATCTAAACAATTGGAAAAACATCAAGTGCTCTTGGATAGGTCAAGTGAATATAATAAACATGGTAATACTACCTAAACTAATCTATTTATTTAGTGCTATACCAATCAGCCTCCCAAGAAATTATTTCACTGACCTAGAAAAAATAACAACAAAATTCATCTGGAAAAACAAAAGGTCAAGAATTCAAGGGAATTAATGACAAAAAAAAATACAAATGAGGGTGGCCTAGCTGTACCAGATCTAAAACTATATTATAAAGCAGTGGTCACCAAAACCATTTGGTACTGGCTAAGAAATAGAGTAGTGGATCAGTGGAATAGGTTATGTTCACAGGACAAAATATTCAATGACTATAGTAATCTAGTGTTTGATAAACCCACAGACCCCAGTTTTGGGGATAAAAACTCACTATTTGACAAAAACTGCTGGGATAATTGGAAACTAGTATGGAAGAAACTAGGCATTGACCCACACCTAACATCATATACCAAGATAAGGTCAAAATGGATTCATGCTCTAGGCATAAAGAATGATATTATAAACAAATTAGAACAATGTAGGATGGTTTACCTTTCAGACCTGTGGAGGGGGAAGGAATTTGTGACCAAAGAAGAACTAGAGGTCATCATTAATCACAAAATAGATAAGTTTGACTATATCAAGTTAAAAAGTTTTTGTACAAACAAAATGAATGCAGACAAGATTAGAAGGGTAGCAGTAAACTGGGAAAATATTTTTACATTCAAAGGTTCTGATAAAGGCCTCATTTCTAAAATATATAGAGAATTGACTCAAATATATAAGAATTCAAGCCATTCTCAATTGATAAATAGTCAAAAGATATGAACAGACAATTTTCAGATGAAGAAATTGAAACTCTAGTCACATGAAAAGGTGCTCCAAATCACTATTGATCAGAGAAATGCAAATTAAGACAACTCTGAGATACCACTACACACCTGTCAGATTGGCTAAAATGACAGGAAATGATAATGATAACTGTTGGAGGGAATGAGGGAAAACTGGGACACTGATACATTGTTGGTGGAAATGTGAACACATCCAACCATTCTGGAGAGCAATTTGGAACTATGCTCAAAAATTTATCAAAGTGTGCATACCATTTGACCCAGCAGTGTTTCTACTGGGTCTATATCCCAAAGAGATTTTAAAGGAGGGAAAGGGACCCACATGTGCAAAAATGTTTGTGGCAGCCCTTTTTGTAGTGGCAAGAAACTGGAAAATGAAAGGATGCCCATCAATTGGAGAATGGCTGAATAAAGTATGGTATATGAATGTTATGGAATATTATTGTTCTGTAAGAAACAACCAGCAGGATGATTTTAGAGAAGCCTGGAGAGACTTGCATGAACTGATGCTGAGTGAAATCAGCAGAACCAGGAGAACATTATACACAGCAACAAGACTATATAATGATCAATTCTGATGGACATGGTTCTCTTCAACAATGATGTGATTCAAACCTGTTCCTACTGTTCAGCGATGAAGATAGTCATATACATCCAGAGAGAGGCCTGTAGGAACTGAGTGTGGACCACAACACAGCATTTTAACACTTTCTGTGAATATTTCCATGCATTTTGTTTTCCTTCTTAGGTTGTTTTTTTTTCTTCTCTTTCTAGATCTAAAGTTTCTTGTGCAGTAAGATAACTGTATAGATATGTATACATATATTGGATTTGTCATATAATTTATCATATTTAGCATGTATTAGATTACCTGTCATCTAGGGGTGGGGGTGGGGGGAAGGAGGGGAAAAGCTTGGGAAAAAAAGTTTTTTGCAAAGGTCAATGTAGAAAAATCACTCATATGTTTTGTAAATAAAAAGCTTTTAATAAAATTTTAAAAAATAAAAAATAAAAAAACTATTACAAAAAGTGCCCTTATAAATATTTTAGAATATATGGAGATGCTTTTCTTCTCTTTTATTTTTTTGCTGAGGCAATTGGGATTAAGTGTCTGATCCCACATTTGAACTCAGGTCCTCTTGACTTCAGGGCTGGTGCTTTATCCACTGTGCCACCTAGCTTCTCCAAGACCCTTTTTTTTTTTTTGATGCCTTGATTTGTAGTCAAACAAGAAACCTGTAGAGGCACAGTGGAGTGACTTTAATCCTGGACGGTAGTAGAGTGTATTAGTGGGAGGGTTTATGTCCTTCAAATTAATTTCAACATGTGATCATTAACTTTGCCTATCCACACATTGGAATGAAGACAGCTTCATATTATGGGAATTGGCACTGAGTAGCATTAGATTCCGAGTACCTTATTTCAATTTTCACTTCTGAAACTTACTTTGTGATCTTGAACAAATCATTTGATCCTCTTTGGATATTAGTTTTGTCACCTGCAAAATGGGTAGTTTGACTACATGGCCTCTGAATCATTTTTTAATTCTATATTTAAGATACTATTATCAATATGTTCTGTCTATAATTCCTATAAAGCACAAAGATAAGGGCAATTTGTATATGGCAAGTTAATTTCAAACCTGATCTTGGGTTTTGGATTGTCTCTTCTGGATGGTCTCTTTCCTGATCTTAGGTAAATTAATATCGGTCCTCAGATGGAAGCTTACGGGCTTGGAGTCCACTTTGAGAGTTCTAGAGGTTTATCAATCCCGTATCCTTTGGTTGAAGTTGACAGGCAATAAATAACCAACAGTAATATTTCAGAATGTCTAATGTTTAGATGATGTTAAAACTTCTCAAGAGAATACAACATAATTTATTTTTACTTTTTTTTAAAGGCTTTCTTTCAATGTGTCCTTGTGAGTGTTTTGTGTTGACTATTTTTTGTGCAGATTATATATTTATTCATGTATGTATATGTAATATAATGTATATATTAAAACAGAAGAGTTTTTAGTGAAGAGGGAATGGAGGACTGACCCAGTATCTAGCCCCAGAAGAGTTTTTTTTAAGACTTAAATATCAAATGAGCACTAAGTTAAAAATAATTTTGCTTTCCTTTCAATCTTAAGTTTCAACACTTGCATCATACACAAGGAATTTAGCTTTTGGTTTCTAAACACCAGCAGATTTTTGAGTGTTAATTAATTCACATCAAGATTAAACTAGTTTTCCCTTCAGAGAAAACTGTAAAAATTTCAAAATAAAAACAGCAACAATTACTTTTTAATACATGAAAACAATTTATTAATGAACATGATTTTCACATGAAAATAGATCTCGAAAGAAAAAAGTTTTGAATTCTCTGGTTTCTAATGCAAAGGTATTTAATTAACATTAACACCTTAATTTCAAACAGTATTTCATTCAAATGATTACAAGATTACTTTTTGTATAATTCCTTCCATTTTTCCAAGAAACCAGTACATTTTGTGTGGTTCATACTATTTGTAACAGATAGAAAAATTTACTAAGTGCTTGTTCTGTGCCAAACACTATAGTCATTACCCAAAATGTTCTTTACAAATGAGAACGATAATCAAGGAAAATAATGAAGGGCTCTGATCTTAACAAGAAGCTAAGTTTTACTTAACAGTTCAAAGCAGGACAGTACAGCTTTCTGTAGAGTGGGAATTCAAGACGAGGAAAAAAAATCCTGTTGCTCATCCACGCAGTCTTCAAGTTTTTAGTTCCCTCTAAAAATAGAAACATATGTTAATCTTTGTAAATGTTTAATTCTTTCTATTCTAGCAGTTTTAGCTTTCTATTCAAGTGGGTTTTTCCACTCAGTCATATTGAAACTGTTGGACACCACTGAAAAATAATTTCAGAGGTGTAGGTTTTAGAACTATGTTGTTAATTCTTTTTTTGTCTTTTTTTATTATTATTAAAACTTTTTATTTGCAAAACATATGTATGGGTAATTCTTCAACATTAACCCTTACAAAGCTTTCTGTTACAAATTTTTCCCCCCTACTCCCCACCCCTCCCCTAGATGGCAGGATATCCACTCCATGTTAATTATGTTAAAAGACTTGGCAAATCGAATATATGTATACATATTTCCACACATCATTTTTGTGCAAGAAAAATCATATCTGCAAGAAAAAAATCTGAGAAAGGAAACACAATGCAAGCAAACATCAATAGAGAGCATGAAAATGTTATGTTGTGGGCCACATTTCATATCCCTCTCTCTGGGTGTATATGGCTTTCTTCACTGAACAATTGGAACTGGTTTGAAACATTTCATTTTTGAAGAGAGCCATCCCATCAGAATTGATCATCATATAGTATTGTTGTTGCTGTATATAATGTGATCTCCTGGTTCTGCTCATTTCACTCAGCATCAGTCCATGCAAGTCTCTCCAGGCCTCTCTGAAATCATCCTGCTTGTTGTTTCTCACAGAACAATAATATTCCATATATGTTGTTAATTCTTTTGTAAAACATTCCCAGTTACTCCAGATATAACATTATAGTTAGCAGTTTATTTACAATGTCATCAAAGACAGCAGATCTATGAATATCTGAAAGTATACATTATACTAGAAGATGATAACACATAACTTCCATTAAATCTTTCTATATTTTTTCTACTCCCTACAGAAATTCTTTCTATAAGGCTTCTTATAAGCCGTATTAACTAACTCAATACTCAATTCACTTGGAAATGTACTGACAATTCATTTAGTCACTCCATTCCACAAATATTTATTACACACAATGTACATGAGGTTAGAGCCTATCATATGTGGTAGGCTCTAAGATTAGAGTGCTAGATATGACATTGACTCTATTCTCATGAAACGTATACTCTATTGGATATCTGGTGGGAGACTCACATAACTAAAAGGTTATTACATAACTAAATATGTGTACGTATATATATATACTATATTCACCTTTTTTTGCTTGTTTGCTTTTTTTCTCTTTTATTCTGATTTTTATTTCACAACATGACTAATATGGAAGTATGTTTAAAAGGATCAGGGAAGGGAATATAAGGGAAGGAGAAAGGAAAAATATTGGAACTCAAAATATCAAAAAATGGATGTTGAAAAAATAAAATACTATTACATTTAATATATATGTGTATATACATATATATGTATATTATATATATGTATATGTTATATACATATATATATATGACCCTTTCTCTCCTTTGACATTGTCACCACTCTAGTGAAGGTCTTCATGATTTCACACTTAAACAATTGGAATGACTTGCTGGCATGTATGCTACTTTGAGCTTCTCCTTATTCCAATCTGTCCTCCATTCAGCCACCAAAGTGATTTTCCTAAAGTGTAGTTCTGACTTTATCATCCTTTATTAAAAAAAACTACATTGGTTCCTTAATACCCACATAATCAAATATAAAACTCTATTTGGGAATTAAAATCCTTTATTATCTAGCTCTCTCTGATCTTTGAAGTCTTTCTCTATCACACTATCTACTGTGTACTCTTCATACTGTGTTATTGACCTACTGGCTCTGGGCATTTTATCTAGTGTCTCCCATGCCTATGCTCTCTTTTCAAATCTCAGCCTACTGAATTCCTTGGCTTCTTTTCAGTCCCCACTAAAATCTCATCTATAGGATACCTTTCCTAACCCATCTTAATTCTAGTACCTTCTCTCTTTTAATTATTTCCTTTTTCTTTTTTCTTGGATGAATCAATTGGGATTAAGTGACTTGCCCAGGGTCACACAGCTAGGAATTGTTAAGTGTCTGAGACCAAATTTGAGCTCAGGTCCTCCTGACTTCAGGGCTGGTGCTCTATCTACTGCACCACCTAGCTGCCCCTAATTATTTCCTTTTAATCTTATTTATAGCTTGTTTGTAAATATTTCTTTGTTTGTTGGCTTCCCCCACCCCCATCAGATTCTGATTTTCTTGAGTATATGGACTATCTCTTGTCCTTTTTGTATGCCCAGTATTAAGCAAAATGTCTAGAAAATAATAGGTGCTTAATAAATGATTATGTCGGACTGATTGGATTCTGGGCGAAGGAAAGAGAAGAGTGGCAATGGAGTAGAAGCAGATTGTAAAAGACCTAGAAAACTAATGCTAATCCCACAGTTTCTCTTTTATCATTTTGTTCTTTATAAAGAGAAAGCAGCAAATTTTTTTTAAGTATAAAAGAATAGGATGGAGGGAAGCATGCAATTTAATTATCCCATCTGAGAAAATAAATAGAGTGAACTCAGCCATAAAAAGAGCATAACAGAAAGGATTAGAAAGCAGAATCTAACAATACCTTGTTAATAAGAAACTCACTTAAAACATCTTCATAGAGAATAAGATGAGGAACTGGAGAAAAATCTATAATGATTCATCTGGATTTTAAAAAGGTGGGGGAAGAAATCATGATCTCAGACAAGGAAAAAGTTAGCATAAGCTCAATTAAAATATACAGACAAAAAAATTAAATTTTTCCTGAAAGATGACCTCGACAATGAATTTAATACCAAACATACATGTACCAAATGATACAGCATCTAAATACTTTACAGTAAGTATTAGATGAAGAAATATAGCATAAAATTATAATAATGAGGTAATTTATTACAATCCTATAAGATTTAGATAAATTGAACCAGAGAAAATAAATAAGCAAGAAAGAAGCTAAGATCCTGAACAGAAATTTAGAAAAGTTAGCTGTATCACACTTCTGCAGATTAGTTAATGGCAAAAAATAAAATAGTGAACACATTGCTCAACTGTCCATGGGACTTTTACAAAAAATGACCCTGCATTAGGTAGTTAATTGATACAACGGGAATCAGGAATAATTGAGTTCAAACATAAACTGTGTAACCTTAGTCAAGCTACTTAAAATCTGTTTACATTACTCTCCTCATTGGCATTATGGGGTTAATAATTCTATCTATTTCCAAGATTTGTCATAAGAATTAAAATTATAGACCAAATAACATGTTTCTAAAGAATAGAAAGATCAAAGAACAAACTATATAATCAATAGATGATCTCATTAGTGTTAATGACAACAATGAAACACTATGCCAGAATTTTTGAGATGTAACTAAAGTAATCTGTAAGGGGGAAAGTATAACAACATTTTCTTCAATAAAAGAGAAAAAGAACAATTAAGTGCATTGGGCATATTGACAAAAGAATAAGAAACCAAGAGATTGAAACTCATAATTAAATGCCAAAATAGAAATGCTGAAAATTAAAGAGATTAATGAAATTGAAAGTAAATAACCTGTTGAATTAAAACATAAAAATTAAAAACATTTTTAAACAACAAAATAAGTAAATTATTGTCTTTTGAAGGAGGAAGAGGAAAACCAAATTAATAACAAAAAAATGAAAAGGATGTATTCACAACCATTTAAAAATGAAGAAAATTATTTAAAGCAAATTTATCCAATTATATGTCACTAAAACTGACTCTCAACAAAATGAGTGAATATTTATAAAAGTTCAAAGCCCTTAGATTAACAAAATAAGAAAGAGAAGGTTTAGATAACACAATCTTGGAGGGAAAGAATGAGAACCAGCTCCCAAGGGGAAACAAAACAAAATTCTAGAACAAAATGTATTTACAAGTAAATTTCAAAACCATTTTAGAAAATAATTCCAATTTTATTTTTTAAAATATTTTAAAAGGTACCTGATTCCTTTTTTTTTTGCTATAGATATGTTCCCTGTATCTTAACCAGGGAGTATTGTTTAGAAAACAAAGAAACCTATAAACCAATATATTGTGAGTATTGTTGTAAAATTTTTAAATAAAATATTTTAAGAGAACTATTATACCATTTCACAAATCTTATATATAATGGCCAGGTTAGATTTATATCAGGAATGTAGAATTTTTTTTCAATATTAGGAAAACTACAACTGTACTTGATAACATTCATAATAAAAGCAAGAAAGAGAATATAATTTAAGAAGTGCAGGAAAATCTTTTGACATGATAAAATACTTGATTTCATTTAAAAAAAAAAAACCAACAACACTAGAAAGCAGAACAGATATTTCCTTACTATAATACATGGTATCTAGCTAAAACCAAAAGTCAATATTTTTTGTAAGGTGAATAAACTAAAGGATTTTCAAGTATGATCAAGGATTAAGTAAGGATATTCATTATCAATGTGACTATTTGATATAGTTGTAGAAATGCTAGTTATAATGATTAGATTTTTTAAAAAAAAGAATGGATGGAATAAGCATAATCAAAGAGGAAACAAAATTATCACTTTTTGCAGATGATAGTATAGTTGACTTGAAGAACCATTGAGTCAATAAGAAATTGAATGAAACAATTAGTTGAAACAATTTTAACAATGTAATAGAATATAAAATAAGCCCCCACAAACCATCAACATTTCTTTACAGTAACTGAAAAATACATCAGAGATAGAAATATTCCATTTAAAACTACAGAATGTATAAAATAGTTGAGATCCTACCAGTCAAAATATTCACAAGAACTATATAACTACAAAACATACTGTATACAAAGAAAAACAGATGTAAATAATTGAAGGAATAATAAATGTTCACAGGGAGGTTGAGTCAACATAATAAAACTGTAGTACTTGTTTTTGCCTTGCCTTGGTCATATAACTAGTAAATGTCTGATACCAAATTTGGACTCAGGAAGATGAGTCTTCTTGATTTCAGGCCAGATGCTCTATCCATTGCACTATGTAAATTAAGTCAGTGTTAAAACAGTTGTACTACTTAGGGGGAAAAAAAAGCAAATCAAGAATTTCAAAAGCAAGAAAAAAATGTTGGAAAAAAGGGGATGTAGTAATGCCAAAACTATATTACAATAAAACTGCACAAATAAAACTGTGATCAACAATATGAGTAGTAGGTCTATAAACTAAAGAAATTAAAGAAAAAGGAAAAGGAATCATATTATAAAAATATTCATAGCAGTTCTTTTTGTGATGGCAAAGAATTAGAAATTAAAGGAATCCTCATAAATTAAGGAATGACTGGACAAGTTGTGTTATATGACTTTGATATAGCACTATTGTGCTATAAGAAAGGACAAGAGAAATGGTTTCAGACAAACATGACAAGACCTAAATGAACTAATGTAGAGAAAAGTGAGTAGAATCAGATCATTGTACACACTAAGAACAATATTGTTATGATGATCAACTGTAAAAGTTCTAGCTCCTCTCACCAATGTAAAAATTAAGATAATTCCATAGGACTCATTATGCAAAAATGCTAACTACCTTTAGAGAGAGTAATTATGAACTCTGAATGCAAATGGAAGTATAATTCCCTCCCTTTTGATCTTCTTAGTGATTTTCTGCAATATAGATAATTTTAAAATGAGTTTTGTATGTTGTCACATGTATTAATGACATCATATTGCTTGCCTTCTCAATGGGTAAGTGACAGATGAAAGCATGGAAGAGAATTTGGAATTGAAAATTTTTTCTAAATTTTAAAATAAAAAATTAATTCAATTTTTAGAAGAAAGATTTGTCAAATGTATAGAAAATTTTTATTATAATAATTCAAATCTAGAATTATTAAGCTATCTTGAGAAGATAGCTCTTCATTGGAAATTTAGAAGGAAAGATTAGATGATCACTTTTCAGTTATATGGGTATGTAATGGACTATTTGACTTCTGAAACTCTGGAATTCCAAAATATCCCACCCAGAGTTAGAAATATGGAGTCTACACACACATATGTATTTGAGAATAACTTGCATGCATTATTGAAGGTATTGGGAGTGGAGAAGGTCATGTAGGAGGGAGAACATAGAGAAATAAGTGCAGGGGGCCATGAACAGAGGGACAACCACACTTAAGCGGGGAGAGAATGTTAGAAGTCAACAAAAAAGAGGAAAATTGTTATGGAAGCCTAAAGTATAAAAAATGAAGTTGCCTTACAATAAATAAAGACTGTTAGATTTGTGATAAAGTGCACATTAGTGATCTTAAAGAAAACTGATTAAATGGAGGAAATATAAAAGGAAAGCATTATTTCATGGGTTGAAATATAAATGATGATGAAATAGACACAGTGAGTGAAGAAGGTCCTTTCTAGAAGCTTAACCTGGAAAGAGGAAAAGGAGAACGAGGGAGTAGTAGAATTAAAGAAAGAGTCATTTTAATTGTTACTATTGTTTAAAGCTACACCAGCCTGATAGTGTTTATATGATAGGGGAAGGGACCAAAAAAAAAAAAAAAAAAAAAAGAAAGAAAGAAACTGAAAATATCTCAGTGAGAGAAAGTGATTGAATGAACAGTGGCACAACATAGAAGAGATTCTTCTGTGTGTGTATGTGTGTGCATGTGTTTAATTTTTAACATCAATGGAGAACTTCCTGCTTTCCTTACAACTGGGATATTTCTTCATTCTAAGTTGACTACAGTAGTTTAGATAAGGCTACTTTATTCAAGTATTTTTTTTAAGTATCATGGGTTTGTAGATTTAAAGATGGAAGGGATATTAAAGGAAACTTAACTCCCTCATTTTACAAATGAAAAACTTGAAATTCAATTATTTGACCAAGATCATACAGGACAGAGCTGAGATTCAAATCCACATTCTCTGACCTCAAATCTAAATCTATGCAGCAGGCTCCCACCTATACTACAATTAGCTAAGCAAATGAATTAAAGCTTTTGTTTAAGTAGGCCTCGAAGTATTTCATACCTGTCTTTTTCCCATATTAATGTTTTAAGGACTTGATTAATTTTGATAATTTTATATCATTCAAAAGAATATAAAAATGAAGCTCAATTTTAATTCATGGATTATTTGACCATTTTTATACAAAAGTTTTTAAATGGAACATCTTCTGATGCTACAATGTATGCATTAAATAGATCTCAGATTCATTAGGAACATGAAGGTAACTTAGTCATGTAGCCATTCATAAAATATAAGAAGGATAAAAAGGAAATAACTCGATGTCTTAATTCTTCATTTAATAATTTCCTTTAAGAGAATATTATACTATCCTGCCACAACTTTAAGGGATGAAATACCCAGTCATCAAGAGGCAGCACAGAATAATGGAAGAACAATGAACTTGGTATTAGAGAATGTGGCTTCTTTATCACACCTATTACTTGTATGATATGGTGGAAGTCACTTTACCTTGCTAGATCTCAGTTTTCTTATCTATAAAAGACAAGGAAGATTGTACTCTCTTGTACCTTATGTCCCTTCCAGATCTAAATCTTTGATTCTATTATCTTATAAACAGATAAATATGTATCAAAGAAAATAAACAAATATTTGAGTGGATAATATGCATGTGTGTGTTACTATCCAAGTTATTACTTGGATAGTATTCTTATTCTAGTTATCCATACCTTTGGACACTAAACTTATTAAAACAATGGCTCATCTTGTGAGACATCTGTCAGATAAAGGAATAATCCTTAATTATTTTTTATAGGAACTGATGGACTCCCTTTAGTTTAAAGCAGAGAGTTATATGAAGCTTGAAATTAGGCTAAGATTTCAACATAAATAGAGGAAACTAATTATAGAGTTGGATACCAACCTCCATCTGTTCATGTATCCAGTCCAGAAAAGATGTGATACGAGTGTATACTCCTGGTTTATTTACATCAGCACAACCAATTCCAAAACTTGTAGCCCCCACCAATTTCCAGATCTTCATCTCTTCACAAACTAAAGGTCCTCCACTATCACCCTTAATATGAAAACAAAATGAAACAACTACCAGTCAATATAGGTACAGTAAAATTAGTCTTATATACTGGGTCACATTGTTGACTGAGCATAAGTGATCAAATAGCAAAGTATAAACATTTCAAGTCTTAGTAACAATCTTAGGAATTTGTTGAAGGACTACTAGAGACCCTCCTCATGATTCTGCAATGGGGACCACTGTTGAAGATGTGCCTTACATCTTTTATAGGAGATCTTGGAGATGACTACCAGTAGGACAATGAATTCAAACTATGGCCCAAAGTACTCTGGCTTTGAGGGAGTTGGACAGTGCAAAGCCAAATTAAAATAAAATGATTGCTTATCAATCATAAAAAATGTTTCACACTTTTGTTTTAAGTCTTACTCAAGAAAGTATTATAGTTTACTGCTACTGCTTGTTTAAGTGCTTGTCAAAATGTGTTTATGTGTCTTTTATGTCAAAAATTCTCTTGTATGGAAGAAATAAAGTTATCCCACATGACTTAAGTTGTATATTGTTTTATCTCTCTTTTGGAGAAACCTTAGAAATGAACCAAAACATAAGATTAATATGATTCACCCCAGCCCTTGGGGGGGGAGGAGAGGGGGAGGAATGTGTGCTAGGAAAAAGCATAATCCTCTCTAAAAACTAAGCTTTTACCAGCACAGAATCTAGTCCAGGTAGGTTAAGTACTAAAAGGAGTTTTATTTCAAAAATAGAGGGGGAGGGGGCAGCAAAGTGGTACAGTGGATAGAGCACCAGCCCTCAAGTCAGGAGCATGTGAGTTCAAATCTAGCTTCAGACACTTAACACTTCTTAGCTGTGTGACCCTGGGCAAGTCATTTAATCCCAATTGCCTCAGCAAAAAAATAAATAAATAAATGGATGGGACAGTGTCTCAAGCTTTCTGGCCCGAGAAATAATTATGTAAATTGTTATGTGTTTATATAAACACATTTATACTTAGAAATATGAAATAACGGGCCTTTACCACGTTAAGATCTTTGCAAGGAAACTTTTTTTCCTCTCAACCTTATAGAATCTGAGTTGGCATGATATGTAAAATCCCACTGGAAAAAATTATGATGTCCTTCCATTAGGGGTTTTTAATCCTTATCTTAAAAGAATAATACAAATTTCCTGGTTCTGGTCAAAAAAAAAAAAAAGAAAAGAAAGAAGATGCAATTCCTTAGGAAATTTAATAACTATGTTATATAGCTACTATTCTGAATGTTATTATAATTTTTAAATTGTTTCCTTTTTCACTCCTGAAATCAGCTGATAACCAGGTTTACCAAATATCCAAATTATAGTTTCATTTATATGATCGCCTAGACACAAACAACTCCATAGCACCCAGGATCACAGATAAACATGTCCCTTGTTAGCTTACTTTGAGTAAACTAAAAAGCATTACAATTCCATGTTTTCATCTTCCCTCAACTAGTTACTGAGCTCAAAGAAACTAAAACAGAGAACTATAAGAAAAAAGTAATAAAGAGAAGGCTACTCCTCAACAAATCTGAAATCTCCTCAAAAAAGAATAAGGAATTTTACTACATAGTAGACATGGAACTTTTCCTTTACAAAAAAGAGAAATCTGAGGAGCTATTTTGGTAGCTGTCACAGGGGGATGCTGGAATCAATTTATTGTGACTCTGAAGATTTAATTACTAAATTTTCAGAGTGAATATCTATATCTTTAAAAGAGCAAATGATAAAAATCAAGCTTGATTCATTTTTTTTTGCTTGACATTCTGGATCAAGAGTCAGCAAACTGTGGCCCCAGGACTGAATCTGTCCCACTTTCTATTTTTGTCAGTTTTTCCATACCACCCTTGAGTTAATGGTATTTTAAAACACACACAAAAAATTTAAGTTTTACTTTATTTAAAAATGTAAAAACTATTCTTAGCTTATGGCCCATACAAAAAAAAAAAAAAAAAAGGTAGTGACCCAGATTTGGAAAACCACAATCCTTTCTCTAGCCATCTATAAGGAATAACTTAGAATAAATTGCGTATGGACACCTAAATCTTAAATATAAAGTTTTTCCTTTTCATTTATCTAATATGGACCTTGAAGTACATTCGAGTACCAAATATAGACATTAATTGAGAGGTAGACATTGTCTCATTTTAAAAATTCTTCAAACACTAAAGAATCTGATTTAAATTTCTGCAATTAATATCAAGAAGATCCTCACAAGCAAATTCTTTGGCTGTTCTGGACCTTTCAATGATCCATAAAATGATTAGGTGTTGGTAGTGTAAATAAACATAAAAATTCCATGTAATCTATAGTACAAATGCATTTTTACCAACCAAGCTTCATTTTATTGTGTTGATACTTTAAGCTCCTGTGAATAAATTTTGGTGAAAACTTCTTACCTGACAGCTGTCCACACCACCCTTTAAATAGCCTGCACAGAGCATTGAAGGAGCAATGATTCCACCATACACATCCTTATGATTGCAAACTTTGTTTGAAATTAAAGGAACTGCAGCATGGTTCAAGACTGGTGAGGCATCTCCTATTTAAAAATAAGTATTGTTATGTGTCAGTAGAAGCAAATTTCCTTTCCTCATAAGGTAAATTTAGTTAACTGATTGTTTTGTTCAAAAAGGAGGAATGAATATGACATAAACAACCATGGGGAAAAGTCTGAGTAAGGAAAACAATATATTTTATATCAAAATAGCATTGGACAAGCAAAAGATCTTATGAACTTGTCAATTTCCACATAATCAAAGTAAGCATATTTAGTTTTATGTGATGGAAATGCTTCATAAGAATGATACATATATCAAATTTTTATTAAAAGGATCAATATTTCTATAATGTGAAAAACTAATCCTTAATTTATATTTTTTGCAAATTCATATTTAATTATAACATGTTCCCCTAAGTTAAGAAATGCCATCTACAGAACGTGGCTCTCTTCAATAATGACATGATTCAGACCAGTTCCAATGATCTTGTGAAGAGAACCATCTACACCCAGAGAGAGAACTGTGGGAACTGAGTGTGGTTCACAGCATAACATTTTCATTCTTTCTGTTGTTGTTTGCTTGCATTTTATTTTTTCTCATTTTTTTTCTTGTTTGATTTTATTTTTCTTGTGCAGCAAGATAACTATATAAATATGTATGCACGTGTTGGATTTAACATATATTTAACATAAATAACATATTTAACATACTTGCCATCTAGGGTAGGAGGGAGAGAAGGGGGGGAGGAACTGGAACACAAAGTTTTGCAAGAGTTAATGTTGAGATTGTTCTTGCACAGCAAGATAAGTATGGAAATATGTATACATATATTCGACCTGTCAAGTATTTTAATATAATTAACATGTAGTGGACTTCCTGCCATCTAGGGGAGGGGAGGAGACTAGGGGGGAAATTTTGTAACGGAAAGCTTTGTAAGGATCAATGTTGAGAAACTACCCATACATATGTTATGCAAATAAAAAGCTTTAAAAAAAATGAGTAAATGTTGAAAAATTATCCATGTATGTGTTTTGAAAATAAAAAAACTTTAATAAAAATTTTCCCAAAAATGCCATCTATTTGTACCCTAAAAAAAAAGTAACAATAATAATCATGAACGCAAAGAAGGAAAAGTTCAAATAGTTCTTTTTAAGTGGACATCTGAATCTGCACCTCCATTTCATTTTGAAATTATCACCAGAAAGGCACATAGTTTTAAAGGATGGAAATTTTACACTGTCAAGGGAAGTAAAATAATCCAGTGTTTTAAGGAGTGTTATAAACTTGCCAACAATCTGGCTTCTTGAAGTCTTTTTAAAAAACCAACAAAACTTGATTGTCCAGTTCCTTGGAAAGAATGACTCATAAACCTATTCCATGACACTCTTAATAGATTAAACTCGGGAGGAAAGAATATTCACCCCTCATACAGAAATAAGTTGATGGATTACAGATAATATGTACTGACATATCCAAGAACCTAATACTTTTAGTGATTAAGGCCTGGGATGGGGGAAAGTAGATTTGGGTTAAGAGTAGTTAATGCTATATATTCATACAATATCCTATAGGAAAATTTTTAAAACATAGAAAGGGCTTTCATAGTACTAAGTTCATAGTAAGCACTTGATGGCTAATTGTTGATTGATTGATGGATTGTATTGCATTGTATTTTTCTATGTGCTGCAAGGCAACAGCATGGTGGTTTTTAAGGGATTTGGGGACATAACCTTAGCTGACCCAGAAAACTGAGAGAAAGGAAAAGAAAGAGTCTTTTCTTATGTAGGAGAAACATGATTTCTTCCTCTTTAACAAGGAGAATCAAATCCAAAAGTTGTTATAAATAGGTTACAAACACCTAAAATTTTTCAGAGGAAGAAAAATATTATCTGGTTGAGAATAAAATTGCTGTCAATCACAAATTTTAAAAATATTAAAACAATGAATATGAGGGGGAAATTTGTACTTCTATGACATATACATATAGGATTCCAGTCTTTTGTCCTGATCCTGATATGTGTTAGGTATATGTGAGGTCCAACTAGGATTTACCCTATCCTTTCTAGGACAAAATATTGGCCATAAGCAGCCCATTGTTCTCATTCTCTTCATCTCAGGAACACTGTTTTTCCTTATAATTAAAAGTATGCAAGCTATGCAAACATACTTAACAAATTCTTGAGTTATGAAAAATAAAATAAAAATATATATCCAGGTTGGCATAATTTATCTGGTTCCCAGTGGCTGCAGTTAATAGAATGAGTTATTTTGGATATTTCTGTGGGAATTTCTTCAGCCTAGCCAACTTCCTTGAAAAAAAAATTAAATATGACTAGCTTGCATCAAAATGGAACCCATTAATCAACAAATATTTCTAAATGGAGGGATACAAAGGAGGAATGCTAAAAGAATAACGTAGGAATTTTAAAGCTCAGAAAATCAGCGTAGAAGTAAAGACTAAAAGCAAAAAAAAAAAAAAAAGGAGGCTGAGGAGGATTTTAATATAAACTATGAATAGCTTGTATTAGGACCAAAACTTGGTATAGATAGGACTATGATGATAACTCTGAAAGAACTGATTGATTGCTGTGCTTGAAGAGGACCAAAATGACATCCCCATGTTGGGATCAAAGTACCGGATGTCTGACAGGGACTAATCAGACTAATATGAGCTTTGAAGGCTTTACCACAGCTTCATAGTCCATATGAACAAATGGACTCCTGACATGGAGTGAAGATTCATCTCATATTTGTTTTGAGCTACTGTATTTATGCTTCAGTTATAAAGCCCAGCACCTTCTTTGATGTGGTCATATTATGCTGGGCAGTCCTGTGTTAGTGTCTCCCGTGTCTCCCAATGAATTCCAAAGTTCTTCAGAGAGCAATTGAGAGTGTCATTGTGTCACTTCTTTTGAACTCTATGTGAGCATTTGCTTTGTGTAGTTCTCCATAAAACAATCTTTTAGGCAAATAAACATTTGACATTCAAAAGATGTGGCCAACCCATTGAAGTTGTGATCTCTGCAGTAAGGTCTTAATGCTTGATAGTTCAACTTGAGAAAGGAGCTTAGTGTCCAGTATCTTCTCTTGCCAGATGATCTTCAGAAACTTCTTAAGACAATTCTAATGGAAGTGGTTCAGTTTCCTAGAGTGCTGCTGATATGCTGTCCAGGTTTTATAAGTATACAAAAATGAGAACAGCACAACAGTTCTGTAGACCTATAGAACTAATATTTATCTCTTATACTTTCCTTCTCAATCTTCCAAACATTGAAGTAACCCTGACAATGTATGTATCAACCTTATCATCTATGTGTACATCCCTGAAAAGCAATTGAACTTATTCATGACATTCAAAATTTCTATAACCAATTTGCTAGAACCAATAATTCCACATATGGATGGTGTAGTGCTGTCTGTTTGTGACCTTTTGTATTCTTGATGTTAATTGTTAGGCCAAAATAAGGACAAGGAGAAGAGAATTGATTCATGCTTTACTGTATTTCAGTCTCAGAGCTGTTATTGAATACACAGCCATCTAAAAAAAAAAGGTCACATACCAAATGTCCTTCCACTTTCATCTTGGCATGTAGATTTTTTCAAGTTAAATCATTTACTGTCAGTATGGTAGCTGATCTTGATACCATTTACATCCTTTTTAAAGGTAGCTGACAACATCGCAGAAAACAGTATGCTAAAAAGCACAGGAGAAAGCATACAACCCTATATCACTCTATTGGTCCCTGAGAAAGTGCAAGACAGTTGACCATTATCCAGAACCTATAGAAGAATGCCATCATGAAAATGATTTACAATACCAATGAACTTCTCTAGGTAATCAAAATTGGTGATAATTTTCCGCAAGCTTTCATGATCAACAGCATCAAAGGTCTTTTATAGATCTACAAATATGGTATACAGACATCTGTTCTGCTCCCAGCATTTCTTCTAGAGTTGTCGGATAGCAAACACTGTCTTGACTATTACCCAGCCCTTTCTGAAGCCAATTGACTTGCAATTAGATGACCATGTTTCAGATGAAGGATCAGCTAAGTACCATAGTGAGAATCTTACCATCAATGACTAAAAGAAAGACTCCTCTATTATTGTCATAGGGCAACCTATTCCTTTATCTTTTTAGAGATGAACAATGAAGTATCCTTTAACTCTTAGGGGATAACCTCCTTTTGCCATATAATCCAGAAATTTTCATTCTGTATTTATATGAACAGTAGACTTCCTGCCTTGTAAAACTCAGCTGGAATATTATCAGCACCAGACGCTTTACCACATCAGAGAAACCTAATGATATTCAAAACCTTTCATCAGTTGGAAATTTAATTAGAGAGGGGCTGACTTCAACTAAGGTATATTATCAATAACTTCAGTGCTGGTTTATGATGATCTGTTAAGAACACTAAGGAAGTATTCGACCCATCTCTGCAAAATCGAGTTTTTTATCAAAAATCAGTGTGGATCCATCAGCATTGAGTAGTTGAGATGAACCATAGATTTTTTTGGCCATATATAACTTTCAGGGCATAAAAGAGCTTTTGGATTGTATTATCAAGATATAACCAAATTTCACTGCCTTCTTATAGAACAATGAATCCTGCATCTCTAAGTTTTGCTTGAACTTTCTTGATGATACAGTTAAATGATTCTTTCATACAGATGAATGAATTAATCCCTGTGGAATTTTTTGGTAGTAACTTTTTAATTTCCCCATAATTTTCATCAAATCAGTCTTTCTGTTTGTGCATGACTTGCTCCAGATTAGTAAATGCAATGCTGTACATCAAATCTCTGAAAACTATCTACTCCTTTTCTGCTCCATTGTTGCCAATTTTGTGTTGGCTCAACTTTCCCTTCAAGCAATGAAGTGTTCATTCTCAGAGAAGTAAGTCTTCTAGCAGTCATCATATCTTGAGGCCACTGTTCTTGTTGAATTTGAATATTTAGCTTGGAGAGAATAAATCTATAATCAGTCCAGCATTCTGTGCCACACACTGCTTTTGTCACTCTCACACCCTTACAATAACATATTATTAAATGTCAGTGTTTGCTCCAAGGGTGGTATCTATGAAGTTTTCTTACATTTAGCTAAATGGAAGATGATATTGGTGATGAGAAGGTCATGAGATGCAAAGTCTTCATTTGTTAGTGACCATGCATGTGGCTCTTTGCAATTCTCTTCCTCTCAAGGATTCCCTGCCAGTCTCATAATGTGAGTTCACTTTGGATCTGAAGATACCCATAATTATAAGATTATTCTCTTCAGGCACATTGATGATAAGAATTTCCAAGTCTTCATTAACTTTTTTTGATTTCATCAGAGTTCACCATGGTGGGAGGATATGCCCTGATGATGTTGGAAAAATACTTTTTGGCAAGTGATAATCGCATTGTCATGAATCTGTTTACTCCTTTTGCTTGACACACAAGCTTATTGACAATTAATTTTGATTGCAAAATCTATACCAGCTTCATGGTAGTCTCCCATATTGCAGCCACTCCAGAAAAAGATGTATCCAGCTCTGACTTTGGTAATCTGGCCTTCATTTGCCAGCTTTGTTTCATTCACAGCTGCTATTTTGATATGATAACTGAAAATTCTCTCACAACAAGAGTTGTTCATCTTTGAGGTTTACTGCATTTCTACTTGTCATTAGTGTGCTCATGTTCCATGTACTGATGGTGAATAGAATCATATTCTGCATGTTTTATATTTTTTTATGTTTTTACCTTAAAATAAGATCCCTGCCTGCCACAGAAGGTAGGCCAATTTGGTTAAACAAAGAATTTTTAAAGGTACCTTTCCTAGCTTCTTCCTCACATCAGGAAATGAACAGAGTAGTCCTTGAAAAAAGCTGCACAGATACTCAGAGATCTACCTAATCCCATTGATGCTTCAGTCCAGTGAAATGTCCCTATGGTCTAGGCTGCCTTTGTACAGGATTATGATGATTAAAACTCCCAGTGTATGTACACCGGCTGCTTTATTACTTGTTTGTTGAACAAGAGGACTTTGAGGAAAGTAAAAAAAAAAATTTAAATGGTACAGGTGATGTCTTTTGACTGACACACAAATTAGTTTTAAGTTAGGTGGAATTGCAAGAAGTAGTTGATCTTACATGTACAAAAATGTGTGTAAGAGCTCTCAGAACAAAAAAAATGGAAATTGAGGGGATGCCTATCAATTTGGGAATGGCTGGATAAATTGTGGTGTGTGATTGTGATGGAATATTGTTGTTATGTGGAATACAATGAGCAGGATGCCCTCAGAAAAATGTGGAATGTTCTCCAGGAACTCAAGCAAAATGAAATGTACAGTGTACAAAGTAATAGCAGTTCTGGAATGATCAGCTGTGAATAACTTTCCTATTCTTAGGAGCACAAAGATCCATGACTATTCTAAAGGACTTATGATGAAAAATCCTATTCACAGTGATTGTCTGAATACAGATTGAAGCATTCTCTCTGTCTCTCTGTCTCTGTCTCTGTCTCTGTCTCTCTCCCTGTCTATTTCTCTCTCTCTTTCCCCCCCATCTTTCTCTCTCTCTCTCTTCTCTCTGTCCCTCTCTTTCTCTGTCTGTCTCTGTTTCTGTCTATATTTCTTGAGGAGGAGTTTTTTAGGGGGGAGATATATGTTTTCTGTCACAACATGAGTTTTATGGAAATGTTTTCCAAAATTTCACATGTGTTTTATTAATGGGGCCTGGGGTGGGAATAAGGGAGAGTATGTGAAACTCAAAAGGTTTTAAAACAAATGTAAAAATTGTTTGAAATGTAACTGGGGAAAATATTAAATACAAAAACATTGAAAGAAAAAAAAGTGGTTGTTCTCACTCTCTTCCAGAATTATTGAAGACCACAGACTAGGAAAAAAAAAGGTGACTGGTGATAGCCTTGGCATCTTTGATGTCTAACCAAGCTCTAAAAACACTCCACAGCACCTGCTTGATCCCTTCATGACCATTGGAACAAATTTTTCTCATCCACCTATTTCAATGGAAAGTCTTCATATGATTGGGATAGATACTCTCCCAACTCAGTAATGGATTTGAAATACCTCAGTTAACCTAAACATGATTTAATATATCTGCCATATATGTTTGTGTGTGTGTATGTATTCAGTTTACTACATACAAGGAAAACAATGTAGAATATTTTACTTGTTATCTAGTTCTTAGGTGTGCCCCAGCATAATCCTTTCTCTCATCAACTCTTACCAAAGATGCTGTACACATTTGGGATGGGATATATATGTGTATACCAGGTTAATGGTGGGGATGTCCTATTGCAGGTATTTCATATTATGCTATTTCATGAAACAATTTTCCTTTGAATTAATTGTCTACTGACTGATTCATAAAAGTAAACACATTTGTACAGGATTGTGAGCTATGGTTATGAGTGGGTACAGAAGAATACATTTTTTTTGAACCTTAAGTGATTTTTGTGAGAAGTTCATATATGAGTGAGAATGACCCAAATACTAAAAAATAAAATTCTATCCCTTAGTAGACAGGGGAGAGGCATGCCAGATTTTTACAGACAATTAAAATGTTAAAAAAAAATTTTAAACATGTTAAAAACAAGATAATGCTTATACTAGTGGTAATAAGCCTACTTTCCCCATTTATTCCTCCAGGATGTAACATAAGAACATCCAAAATTACTTAAAGAAAAATCTTTCCAATTCCTCATGATCCAATAAAAATCTCATATATTAGCCTATCAGGTTTCATAAAATTAAATTTTACAATACTCACCTCCCTCTTCTGTGGCCCCCCATCCTGATGTCCAGCACATTTTCCCATCAGGAAAATCCTCTTCAGAATTAGGCAGACAGATTGGTTGAATCATATCTGTTTACAAAAGAAATAATATTTTCCTTTAAACCTAACTAAAAAGGAAAGATAAAGTAAAAATTTCTTCTCACTTTAGCATTTATCAGTTTGGATTATATGAAATCATATGGAAAATATGAATCTTGATAATATTAAGAGCTACCAATTCATCCCAGAGTCTCTCTTACAACAACAGCCCTAGAATAGGATAGAGATGACCACAAATGATATGTCAATCATCACATTAATATTCTTAATGTGATATTTATTTCTATTTTCATATATTTTTGTCTCTTCCTTTCCTCTTTTTGGAATTATTTAATTTACAATCTGCTATGTATACATACATGTGTATGTATAACCAGGTCACATTTATAGACCCCTTTGCCAGGGATATATAAGAAAGTATGAAAATATATTTTATTACACTATCTGTGGGGAATGATGGAGTAATTTTCTACTTTAAACTGAGTCCAAAATGGGATTTTATGTATGCCTAGAATGTTTTTTATTTGTTTGCAAGTCTTTGTTAAGTACAATCCAGTATGGCATAATATCTTCTGGACCTTTATCAAGGATTTATTAGTCTCTGTATTCTCTCATAGAACAGACTGAAATATAATACCTATTTTGGTGAACTCAGAAAATTGTGAAACTCAACTCAGGAGAAAATTAAAGATTATCTTCTCAGAATAGTTTCAGGAAAAGAAAAAATACAGTTGTGGAAGTTTATATTATTTTAACTTAAAAAGCAAGGAAATAAGGAAGCCACACTTTAAATTACCATTAAAAGTGAGAGGTATGGCTAGTTTCATTAGAGCAATGTCATTTCCCAGTCTCTTTGGCTTATACTTGCTGTGGTATATGATTTTGTCCACTGAATAAGAAGGAGCTGGTGTATCTATTAAGGTCACCAAGCCTACTTGTATGGTCCACGAACTGGGCATATACAGGCTGAAATGAAATTAAAGCTGGTAAAGGTACAGAAAATAAAAGTGAAACAAAATATCCACCCACAAATATGAAAATTAATCCTTTTTTGTTAATTTTATTAAAGCTTTTTTTATTTACAAAGCATATGAATGGGTAATTTTTCAACATTGATCCTTGAAAAACCTTGTCTTCAAAATTTTCCCCTCCTTCCTCCCACTGCCTTCCCTAGATGGCAGATAATCCATGTTAATCATGCTAAAATATAGTTAGATCCAATATATGTATACATATTTATACAGTTATCATGGTGCACAAGAAAAATCAGATCAAGAAGGAAATAAAAACTAAGAAAGGAAACAAAATGCAAGCAAACAACAGAAAGAGTGAAAATGCTATGTTGTGGTCCACACTCATTTCCCATAGTCCTCTCTGTGGGTGTAAATGGATCTCTTCATCATAACATTATTGAAACTTGTCTGAATCATCTCATTGTTGGAAAGAGCCACATAAAGGAAATTCTTTGATTCTAGTAGTCAAACCCTTTTGGAACAGAGATGACCAGATATCTGTATAACTTTTTAAGATATTCAGTCTGAAATCCAACCTTCTTCCCACTCACCATATGCAAGGTTTATTGATTTAAGGCAAAAAAAATGGTTTTTATATATTTCACTTAATAGCTACAGTTTTTTGAAAATTGTTTTAGTGACTACCTTTTAAAATAATTGCCAAGGACTTTCTGTGTATCAGATTTCTTTGCTTTATCATGAAAATTAATCTTGAAGAAGGCTTTAATAAATGTTAACATTCATATCAAATGTTATGTTCTCTTATTTTTTTCATTCCAAGTAAATAAGGATCAATAGCAAGAATCACACATAATTTATCAGTCATCATCCTAAAGGAACAGAAAGCTTGGAATGAAATTTTTGAGAAGGCAAAGGATACAAACTTCCAAGCAAGAATAACATACCCAGCAAAATTGAGCATAATGTTACAAGGGAAATACAGATTTTAAATGAATAGATAACTTTTCCTGATTTAAAAAAAAACATTAGAGCTGTGTAGAAACTTTGAGCTTCAAACAAAAGAATAAAGGGGAAATATAAAAAAGAAAACTTTAATGAAGAATTATAAGGGATTAAATAAAAATAAAATGTTTACATTATAAGTTCTACTGATCTAAGAGAAGAATGAAAAGAGAGGGGGAAATAATTATATAAAAAAGGATGAAGAAATACAGACTAGGGGAAATTATCTAACAATCTACAGAACGTGTAGAAATCTGTATAAATAAGGGGTGAGAAGGAGTTGGTAATGCAAAAATATTTATAGTAGTTATTTTTTGTAGTGTCAAAAATGGAAACAAAGAGGGTGCTCATCAATTGCAGAATTACTAAAAAAGTTTTTATTTAGGAATATGGTGGGATGCTATTGTGCTTTAAGAATTTATGAAGGGGGTGGGGCAGCTAGGTGGTTCAGTGGACAGAGCACCAGTCCTGAAGTCAGAAGGACCTGAGTTCAAATCTGGCTTCAGACACTTAACACTTCCTAGTTGTGTGACCTGGACAAGTCACTTAACCCCAATTGCCTCAGGAAAAAAAAATTATCAAGGGGATGGAAATGAAGGCACTGTTTAAGGAGCAGTAAGATAATCAAGGAAGTCAGTACTCACTCATAAACACAGTGTGCAGCAGTGACAATCCACACAGGAGTGATGAGAGATCCACCACAAAGATGATATCCCTGGAACTGCAGACTAACTTGCCAGGGCCATTGCATAAGGGATGACATGTTTCCCCCAACTATACGTGGGCTATAGCCTATCCTTACACCACAGGCTGAAGGAGTGAAAAGAAAAAAAAAGAAAAAATATACATCATTGAGTATATGACCCCTCCCCAATTCATTTTTCACTGCCTCTTTCTATTTCATATCTGATACTTTGCTGCCAGAGAGGCAGTTATATTCCATATAGCCATCTAGTCAGTTGAATTAAATCCTTTCTCCAATTATAATCTCCTTTTTCTCCTCCTCTTACTCTTTCTCAACCCTATTTTCCCCCAGACTCATATCAATTCTGGCTCATAGCTCTCTTTTCATAATCTCAAATCTATAGACAGTTCAATAAAACACTCCCTTGTGCACACTCTAGAATCCTTGGTCCCTTTGCCTTCTCATTGCTCTTCTACTAATTTCTGTGTCCTGTTCCAGAGCCATAAAATTTTGCCATATGCATCTACTACAAATATATATTCTTGAATTTCCCCATTACCTAGTTCTTTCCTCACTACCTATAGCCATAGTCAGGTCTGCCCCTCCCTTAACTCTGTCAACTCTTCAGACTATCATCTTTTTTTCTCTCTTCATCTTTCTCCTGCACATCCTATTTGTTTAATCTCTCTTTGTTGGTCTCCTTTCCCAGAGTCTTCCATCTACCCCCACCTCATAAAGACATATGCCAGACACACTCCTACTATATCTCAATATTCTTTCCTTTCTATGCCAATCACACTTCCCATGTCAAAGGATTATATTGAAGAAAACATTTTGTAATTCTTAAATTTCTATAGGAGTTTGATCTGTTGTCATATATGGGACTGTTTGCCTTTCTTCACATTCCCAAATTTCTTCACACATACTTAACCCAATCTTTGGCAATAGCAGGTAATTAAAAATTGCTGTTAATATTACGTGACTTGATTTGACAAGAATAGAACTAAAACCAGAAAATAAACAAATAATTGCCTAGTTACTTGTTAGGAAGGAGCAACAATCTCCTGCCCCAAAATTGTTACTTAAAACAAATATCATGGTAATATAGTCTTCCTTATTACATGAAGAGACTCCATTCTGACTCCCTATCCTATAAGATATCTGGAACAAATTAACTTTCTAAGACTGAAATAAAGATTAGTTTAGAAACATAATGGCATATTAAATGACATGAGATTGGCAAATAGACAGAACTATGTTTAAGTTCTCCTAAATGAGAGTTATTCCTTTCTATTTTCAATTCTTTGATATTGCAAAATACTTACTCACACACTTTAAGATGATTACACGTCCAGAAGCACATTTCTCCCTAAAATAGAAATAAAAGTTAGCTTATTTTTCTTGGTTGGTGATACTACAAAGTCTTATTTGACTCTAGGACAATGACTAAATTTCCCTAAGGTATAATAAGGTTAATGACTTCAGTATATTTTAAAAGAAATACTTATGAGGTTTAAATAAAATAATTATGAGGACAACACTAGTGTCCAAGTGCTATATACAAATAAACAATGCGTCAAAAAGATGGAAGCTAAACCAAACCACGTATCTCCAGCCAATGAGGGCATATATATAAAATTGAGAATGAGACATATATTTCTGGACATGAAAAAATTAGGAATTTGCTTTAGTGCCTGTTAGGTGGCAGATAATCAACTCCAATTGAGTCAACAAGTGTTAATTATATATTTTGTGTCATATATAGGTATCTGTGAGGAAGACACATGTATGTTTTCCATATGTGTACATATGTATATTTATATTATTATTATAAACTTAGAGATGATCTTATAAGAAAGGTACTAATATTAAAGAGTATGAGAAAGAGCTTCCTAAAGAAGGTTGAATTTTAACTAGGATGTAAAGGATTACAGGAAGACAAGAGAAAAAAATAACAGAGATAATTATAAGAATGGAGGAGAACAAATAAAAATGCACAATAAGGAGATGGAATATCAAATTCAAGGTAGAGCAAGGAGGCTAATATCTTTGGCTAGAATATGTGAAGGGAAGGGGGTCATTAATTAAAGAGTTATAAAGGAATTGCCTTAAGTGAAGTCACAGCAGATATAATGAAAAAAAAATTTGTAGTGAATCCATTAAACACATTTATTATTAATTTTCTCTATTTTCATTCAGCAGCACTTAAATAGGAGCAAAGGCAGCAGGAGATTGTGAGTATAATCCAAGGGTGATGATGAACAGGGCAAGATCACTGAGAGGATAAAAAAGCAAGAAATTCAGGAGAAGGCAATGTAAAATTGACCTGTTTCTAGAAGCAGTGCCAAGATAATAGAGGAAAGGAATCTTTCTAGCCAAACTCTCCTAACAATTCCCTCTAAACAAATTTAAGAAAATGAATCAAATTGAATTTCCAAGTGCCATGGCCAACAAAAGAGTGAGATTTTTTTTTCCAGCCCAAGACAATTTAGGTGATTGGAAGGAGATGATTGGCCCAGAGTGCAGCATAGTGGCCACCAGAATTGGAAATTGTAGCAGTGGTGACAGCAGCAGCAGCAGCAACAATTCCAAAGTTCTTACCTCCCAGAAAACAATAAGGGAATTATAAAACTGCTCAGAAAATTATTAGAGCAGGCCCCTGTGAAAGCACTATATGTAGGATGGGGCATTGTTTGGCAATTCTTTTGCCTATTATCTGGTCCAAAATCACAGTTCCAGGATGGAAAGGAGAATTTGTGATCACAGGGGAGGAGGGATCCTAGTAACAATTCTATGATGAAGAGAGAAAGCAAGCACCTCAAATCCTATAGCCATTCCAGGGCAGAGAAAGAATTGTTGGTGCTTGTAGTCATAAGAGAGCAAGGGCCCTTCCTGGATAAGGATCAGAATGCAGATCAGGAAAGCAATGACCACACCTTTCCCAGATCATACCACCTTGAAAACACTGAAAACTTATAGACTCTCAGAACATGAAAATATCAAGATGAAAAAGCTTGAAGCTTGGTACAATGATACCCCTTTACTACCCTAACCCCTTGAAGATATTAGTAGAGCCCAACTCTGATATGAAGTTCAAAATCAAGATAGAAGCTGGAAAAAATAAGCAAACAAAAAAGTACATGACCACAAATAGTTGATGAAAAAGAACTTCAAGACATAAATTTAGATGAAAATAGCAATCTGAGAATATTTACATGGAAACCCTCGAAGAAAAATGTAGATTGGACACAAAACCAACAAAAAAAAGAACATTTTTTAATCAAATGAGTGGTAGAGGAAAATTGGTGATAAGAAATGAAAGCAATGCTAAGAAATCATGAAAAGAGATTTAATATCTTGGTTTAAAAGAGGCACAAAAGATAGTGATGAAAACAATTTCTTAAAAAGTAAAATTGTCCAAATGGAGAGGGAGGCTCAAAAATCTAATTCCTTAAAAATCAGAATTGATTGAGTGGAAGCTAATGACTCTTTGAGATTTCAAAAATAATAAAAACAAAATAAATTTTTAAATAGAAAAAATGTGAAATATCAAATTGGAAAAATGTGTACTGGAAAATAAATTAAGGAAAAATAATGTGAGAATTATTGAACAACTTGAAAATTATAATTTTCCAAAAAGAATTTTCAAGAAATTATAAAGAAAAATTTCTCAGAAATCTTAGAACCAGAGGGCAAAATAGAAATTGAAAGAATCTACTGATCACTTTCAGAACCAAAAGTGAAATCTCCCAGAAATATTGCAACCAAATTCCCAGACCAAGGAGAAAATATTTCAAACATCTGGGAGGAAAAAGCCATTTATATACTGTGAAGTGAGATTGCACAAAATTTAATAGCTGCCATTATAAAGAAACAAAGATATTGGAATATGATATTCCAGAAGACAAAGGAGCTAGGATAACAACTAAAAATAACCTAGAAAAATTAAATATAATCTTTCACAGGAAAATAGATATTTGATGCAATAGAGAACTTTCAGAAATTTCTGATAAAAAAGACTGTAGTTCAATTGAAAATCTGACATTCAAATATAAGGCTCAAGAGAAGTATCAAAAGGCAAGCATGAATGAGAATAAAAGGACCTTAATATGGTTAAATTGTTCACAATCTACATGAAAAGATGATATAAATAGATAGATACATCCTAAGAATTTTATCATCATTAGGGCAGGTAAAAGAAGTCTACAAAGAAAAAAAGGGGGGGGAACTGACCTAATTAAAAGATAGAATCATGTAAATTAATTTTGTTTAAAAGACATCATAAATTTTTTTAAAAATAATATCAATATTGAACATGCATGCACCAAATGGCATAGCATTCACATTTCTAAAGGAAAAGTTAATGAATTATAGGAAAGAGAGAGAAAGTAAAATTATACCTGTAAAGTCAATTTATCCTTCTTAGAAGGACACATATGTAACCATAAAATACATTTTAAAAAGCTAAGGAGATAAATAGATTCTTTTAAAAGTGAGAAAAGAGTAGCCTTCTAGAGAAAAAATTGAATAGGCTTAGAAAGGAATTTACCTTCTCAACTATACGTGGCATTTTCACAAAAATTTACCACATATTAGGTAGGGCATAAAAATTTTCATGAACAAATATAGAAAAGAAAAAGATTAAAAGCATCCTTTTTAGACTATGATGCATAAAAATTATTCAGTAAAGATTTTTATAAACATAGATTAAAAATTAATTGAGATATTAACAATCTAATCCTAAAAAAAAGGTGTCAAGGAACAAATATTAGAAATAATCAGTAATTAAAGCTAATGACAACAATGAGATAATGTACAAAAATTTCATAAGATGCATCCAAAGTAGTACTTGAAGGAAATTTTATATCTCTAAATGATTACATCAATTTTAAAAAAGAATGTCAATAAACTAGGCATGCAACTAAAAAAAAATATCTAAAAGAACAAATGAAAAATCCCCAATTAAGAACCAAAATAAAAATCCTGAAAATCAAATGAGAGATTAATAAAACTAAAAGTGAAAATATTAAATCTAAATATTTTCTAAATATCTAAAATATTTATTTAAATCTAAAATATTAAATTAATAGATAATATTAAGAGCTAGATTTATAAAAATAGTAAAAATAGATTAATAATTCATTGGTTAATTTGATTCTTAAAAGAAAACCAAATTATTAATATTAAAAAATGAAAAAGGTAAAGGTACCACCAATAAAAATGAAATTAAAGTAATAATCAAAACAATGGTTTAGACATAAAGGTTGATATAAACAAAATAGGGGAGCACAGAAAAATTAATCTAGGTATAAAATCTATGGATTAGAGAAGAGTTTATGATCACACAAGATAGTGAAAAGTAGATAGTTTTGATTACATGAAATTACAGAGTTTTTGCACAATCAAAACCAATACAGCCACAATTAGAAGGAGTGCAGGAGACAGGGGACAAGGGTGAGAGAAATTACAGCAATTTGCTCAAATAAAAGTCAGAATCACTAGTGAGGACCTGGGATTCAGTGGATGACTTTATTATCTTAGGTCTCTGACCAAGCTCTAAATGCTCCATAGTACTTGCATGACCATTGGAACAAATTGTTCTAATCCACTTATTCTGCTGGGGAGAAGTCTTCTCATGCTTAGAGCTGACAACCTCCTAAATCACTAATAGATTTAAGGCCCATTAGTCAGTTATCCTCAATATGGTTTAGCCCATCTATTGAAATGGTTTTTCTGAGCTGTGACACATGCTACAACTTTTTGGAGCCTCAGGTGAGAGTTGGATAGCAAGCATACATCAAAAGTGGATTAGTAACCCTGAAAAGGGTTCAACAATCCTTCATACCAAAAGTGCTAATCCTCCTAAAGACACCAGAAACCCCAATGATAAGGATATAACGATAAGGGTGTAAGACAGTGGGAGGAATAAGTTCAGATCTCACTGTTAGGGGAGGGAGAGATTTTAAAAGAAATAAAGAAATATTATATTTTATATTATATATTATATTATATTAAATAGATCATGAAAAAAACAAATACATATTATATACTACATTATTGATTAATTTGTTTCTAGGATTTACATATAGTACTTTTTTCCATGTAATAAAGATAAATAAGATAGTTCTCTTAAACAAATATTGATAGGAAACAAACATTTCTGATTATTCTGTACACAATTTTCTTGAAAATTTTAACCCTAGATGTAAGAAAGTATCACTGAATTCTTGGAAAATATTAGATTCTCTTTGGCATGAACTTAGGGTTCATATATATTAGGACCAATTTTCCTTTTCTTACATTGTGATTATAGCTTAAAACATACAAGATTCTTTTTGAGTGGCAAAGTGAAGTTGTGGAAAGGACATCAGATTTGGAATAAAAAGAATATCTTGGTTCTCATTACCAAATATTCTGCATACAAGCCATGTGATAATGATTAAGTCCTTATATCATGCTGGCACTATGTCAGAAGGCTCAAAGGATCATAGATTTAGAGTTGGAAGGAATCTTAGCAGCCAGTTAAATCCAACCCCCTCATTTGCCAAAACAGGAAATTAAGTTCCAAGGTGTTTAAATGAGTTGAGCAGGATTACATTGATATTAAGTATCCAATATCAGATTTGAACCTTCATCTTCCTCATTCCAGATTTATACTCTAAGTTATCATATGATGTTGCTTCAGAGATTGTTGTGAAGAAACTATGTTGCAAATTGAAAGTACCATATAAATATAAGTTGTAATTATTCAATACTGTTTAGAATAAGATGGGGGAAACGCTTTTTTTATACCATAAGAGACAGATGTGAAAATATTTGCATTTTACTCCATCATTCCAATTTCACCTTTAGATACATTTGAGTTGGATATCAGGATCCTGGAGATGAAATATTTCCTTTAAAAATATCCTTATTTTTGGGGCAGCTATGTGGCGCAGTGGTTAGAGCACCAGCCCTGAAGTCAGGAGGACCTGAGTTCAAATCTGGTCTCAGACACTTAACATTCCCTAGCTGTGTGACCCTGGGCAAGTCACTTAACCCCAATTGCCTCAGCAAAAAGCAAAAAAAAAAAATCTTTATTTTTTAAGATATGTTTTCCTCTCATGTTGTTGTTCAATTGTTCCAGTGTATCTGACCTCAGGGGCAAAATAGCATACCTTCTATCCTCCCCTCTCAAAGTCTTTCCAAATTCATGCTAATTTTTTTCATAATATTATTTTAAATCCAGCCATTTCCTTTTTCTTTTGTCTTCAATCTTTTCTGACATCAGGATCTTTTCCAAAGAGTCCTGTCTTCTTATTATATAGCCAAATCATTTAAGTTTCATCTTCAGTATTTGACATTACAGTGAATAACCAAAATTAATTTTTGTAACTATTGACCGATTGATCTCCTCTCTATCCAAGGGACTCAAAAGTCCTCTCTAACACCACAGCTGGAAAGCATCAGTTCTGAGGTGCTCAGCTTTCCTTATAATCCAACTTTCAGAGCCATGTATTACAACTGAGAAAAAATATAGCTTTGATTATATAGACCTTTGTCAACAAGGTTATATATCTCTGCTTTTTACTATGCTGTCCAGATTTGTCATAACTTTCTTACAAGGAACAAATATCTTTTAATTTCATGCTGTAGTAAATGGAGTGATAATTGAGTCCAAGAATATAAAATTTAAAACTGTTTCCATTTCTTCTCTGTATTTTTCAGGAAGTGATGGGATCAGTTACCAAGATCTTAGATTTTTTTGTTTTCTATTTTTAACTTCCAGTCAGCTTTTATACTTTTCTCTTTTGCCATGATCAAGAGATTTTTTAATTCCTCTTCACTTTCTGCCATCACAGTGGAATTATCTGAATAGCAGAGATTTGTGATATTTTCCCAGAAAATGTAATTCCAGCTTTTGATTCATCCTTCCAATAAATTCTTATTAGTTGACAAGGTGAAAAGTAAACTTTGAAACCTAGTATAATGCCTGGCACATAGTAGGCAATTAACAGATGCTGTTGAGTGATTTCTTTCCAAAGAATATTATATACTTTTTCAGGTTAGCATCCTTTATTTATTGAATCTAACATTTCAACATAATCACCAGTTTTTATTTCTAGAATTAAATTATCTGTTGCTTTTATAAGTTGCTTTACCATTCACCATATCTTTAGAATCAAATTATTTAGTTTGCATTTCCTTTCTTCAAAGGTTCTTTAATGTTTATAATTTCAATCATTGAATAAGATAACCGAAGAAAAAGAAATATAACAAGCTACTAGTCTAATCATATTTCATGAGGGCCCCATTCTCGCGCTTTAAGAGTATTCTCAGCCACAATTGCAAAAATCTAAAAATAATGAAGACAGATTTATAAATCTAATAAGGCCAATACAAATTATTTAGAACAAGATGAGATTTTTTTGAACCTTTTATTCAACCTTTTTGAAAGGTTGAAAGAAAAGCAATAAGAATCACTAGTGTTTATTGTTATAGGTTATGAAACAGTAATTTTAGGAACTTGATCAAGAAAGAGCCAGTTTTAATAATGTGGTTTAGGCTTCAACCACATATATAGCCCCTGATCTGTACTCCTGTATCTTCCAACAATATGTGTGTGACCAGCTATGACATTCTATAGGCAATTAATCAAATCAAGTGACCTATGGTTTTGTGAATATATTCAATGTTCTCAATGTTGGAATCAAAATTTCTTTGCTTTTTAAACAGTTTTATAATTTATTTCTTAATTAAGCTAATGCCCAATTCCTCCTCATTATCCTTGGGTCCTTGAAGAATACCAGAAGATCTGGCAAGTCCAATTAGGTTGGAAAAAGATGTCATCAGAATGTCAATTCACAAAGGAAAAGTTTCAATTGAGATGTTTGTGGTGCTGTGGGTAGAAGAAGGGATTCAGCATGTCATTTGCTAAGATATGGAGGAACTATATACATCAACAAAATTATGAACTTACCTTACATATACCGCATGGTGTAAAGAGGTCACTTTATTTTCTGGTATAAGGTGATTGATAGAAACAAATTCCTCTTGCAACTCCTCCTCAACTACATCTACCCTCATGCTACGTGAACTTATATAACTGTGAACAAATGAGAAATATAAACCACTATCATTACTATTATATTTATTTCTATCACTCAGATGAATTCCACTATTTTTTTATCTTTATATGTTAGGCCTTTCTAGATGAAAGAAAGTACAAGCTTTTAATTTTAGATTAAAATATTCCTTATAAATGTCTACTCAAGGTTAAAATAAGGGCTCAAGTAGAATTTCTTGGTCTTCAGGCAAAATAAAATTTAAAAACTGAAGGTAGAAATAAGAGTCTCATACAATGCAATGGTAAAAAAAAAAATAGATGTACTATAAAGAGGTAAACAGTCAAATTATATTATGTTTATAGACATCAGGGATAATTAAATAGTATCATCGGTTAATATATAGGAAGTAGAATGGCCTAATGGGTGGAGAACTGTTCTTGGAACCAGGAAAACTTAGATTAGTGTCTCCCCTCTGATACATGCTATCACTTAGCCCTTCCAAGGTATGGGCAAATCTCTAAGCCTCAAGTTCTTGAAATTTTTTGTGTCATGAACCCTTTTAGTAGTCTGGTGAAGTCTGTAACCCCTTCTCACAATAATAATTTAAATGTACAAAATAAAAAAGAGTTACAAAGGAAATCTTGTATTAATAGTTATCAAATACATATAACCAAATTCATATACCTTGCATTAAGAATCTCTTCTTTAAATTGAAAAAAAAAAAATTGTCACCTTGTACTATTAAAAAGTTTCCTCACCTGGAAGTTCCCTGTACCAATGAAATCAAAGATGCAGTGCCTATTCATATCCCTTTTATTACACTCTATATATTATACATACTATTAATAATCATAGTTTTGATGGACCTCTTTTAGACATAAACATAACAAAAAATAAATGAGAATATTAATAGCACAAATAAAAGTTTAGAAAAGTTGGATATGACAGATTTCTGGCAATTACTGAATAGAAATTGGAAACAACTTAAAAATTTCACAGCCTAATGGCAACAACAAAAAAAAAAAAAAAAAAAAAAAAGCTACAAGTGCAAAAATCATTACAATTAAAGGGTTATTGAAAAAAGTAATTTAATCCTAAACAAATCAAAGAACAAATTGAAGAAATGACAACAGTGAAACAAAAAAACAAAACAAAAACTGGGTTGTAAGGCAAAGTTCAGGAAAAATATATGTCCTCAAATATTTTAATTAATAAAAGAAAGTACAAATCACAAAATTGACCATAAAACAAACATTGAAAAGTAAATGAAACACAAAATTAGAAATTCTGAGAAATGAAAGAAAAAAAACAATTTTTTAAAAATTGAATTAGCAAAAATGAGAGCTGGTTTTAAAAGAAATTAAATAAATTATTAGCTAACAGATTTTAAAAAAGGAAACCAAAAGGATACTAACAAAAATCAAAAGGGAGAATTCACAAGAAATGAAGAGAAAATAATGCAATTTATAAATTTGAAAAAAAAATTAAATAGAATTCAGGACACAGAATCAGGAAGACTTGATTTAAGTCTCTAATGCTTGATAACTGTGTAACCCTGGGCAAGCCACTTAATCTCTAAATGCCTTAGTTTCTTCATCTCTAAAATGGAAATTATTATAATACCTGCCTCCCAGGGTTGATATGAGCTAACACAAGTAAAGCAATTTGCAACTTAATTATTATACAATGGTTAACCATTATTATAACCAAGTTGGATTTACAGCAGAGATGCAAAGATCAACAATTTAATCACATTTTTTTTAAAAAAAATCCCAAACCATGATTGTCTCAATAGATTTTTAAAAGCATTTTTATAAAACCTTTGACTAAGTAAAATACTTATTTATATAAAAAAGTCCTTCAAAATATGGGCATAAAGGACCTTTTACATAAATAAAAATTGGCTTTCTAAAACTAAAAGCAAGAATCCTATTCAAGTTTCTACTGGGCCTATATCCCAAAGAGATCTTAGAAGAGGGAAAGGGACCCACATGTGCAAGAATGTTTGTGGCAGCCCTTTTTGTAGTGGCTAGAAACTGGAAACTGAAGGGATGCCCATCAATTGGAGAGTGGCTGAATAAATTATGGTATATAAATGTTATGGAATATTATTGTTCTGTAAGAAACGACCAGCAGGACGATTTCAGAGAGGCCTGGAGAGACTTGCATGAACTGATGCTGAGTGAAACGAGCAGAACCAGGAGATCATCATGCACAGCAACAACAGTATTACATGATGATCAATTCTGATGGACAGGGATCTCCGCAATAAAGAATTGTCTCAAACCAGTTCCAGTTGTTCACTGAAGAAAACCATATACACCCAGAAAGAGGGACATGAAATATGGACCACAACATAACATTTTCATGATCTCTATTGACATTTGCTTGCATTGTGTTGCCTTTCTCTGATTCTTTTTTTTTCTTGTAGATAGGATTTTTCTTGCATAACTTCTCAAGCATTTCAACATTATTAACATGTAGTGGACTTCCTGCCATCTAGGGGAGGGGAGGGGACTGGGAGTAAAATGTGTATTGGAAAGCTTTGTAAAGATCAAGGTTGGGGAACTACCCATACATATGTTATACAAATAAAAAGCTTATTAAAAAAAATAAATAAATAAAAGAATCCTATTCAATAAGGATATATTATGTTTGTCCAATACACACAATAGTAAAGCATTTATACACAGTCTCCCTATAATTATTTGATATCATTCTAAAAATTATAGCAATAGCAATAAAAGAAAAAATAAAGGTATAAATATAGGCAAAGAAGAAACAAAAACAATACCCACAAGCTCATGATGTCATATTTGTTTAGAAAATACAAGGGAATCAGCAAAGAGATAATTGAGATAAGTATTAGCTTCAACAAAATTAAAAACTAAAAATAAAAACCCCTAAAATCAAATTTTCCATATAACTATAAAACCAAAGAGACAATAATTGAAGGGGGAAATCTCAATTTAAATAACTACAAAATGCATGAAATATTTGTCGGACAGTCTAATAAAGTACTTACAAAGTGTTTCTTAAAGAAATTAAGAATGACCTAAATTTTAGAAGGAATATCCAGTGTTTATGGGTGGTCTGTGCCAATGTAATAAAGATGACAATACTACTAAGGGTTTTTTCAATTTTGATGTTATACCATTTAAATGATTAAATTTGTACTTTATACAGTTCAACAAAATAATAAAATTCATTTGGATGAACAAAAAATCTAGGGTCTTAAGGGAAATAATGACAAATGGTAATAATGAAGGAGCAAAAGCACTTCCAAAAATTAAATTATATATAAAATAGTAGTTATAAAAACCAATTTGGCATTAGTTTAAAAAAAAACAAAGAATTAGATAAATAGAAAAGACTAGACAAGAGATTCAGAAATAACAAAACTCAGTAATTTAGTGTTGGACAAAATTGAAAACATAAATTACTTCATGTGGAGTTCTCTGTTTGATATTACATTATTAGAAAAATTAGAAGTAATTCTTGAAGAGGGCCAGGACGTAAGAATCCATTCCAGGCCTTAAATCTTACAGTAACTTGGCTCACTTTTCTTATTGAAATAGCAGAGACTGCAGTAATTAATAATCTACTGACTGAAGAAAAATGCAAACACCACTTTTTGGATTAAAGACAAACTTTTGAATTTAGGACAGGCAAAAGAGCTTACAATGGAGACTATAAGCATTTGGGAGAAAGGTACTTGAGACAATGGTATGATAAACTTTACCCTGATGTGTATCTCAATTATTTGCATCTCTGTCTGATTAACCAAGATCTGGAGTTTAATCATTTACATCTCAGTAGATCTTATTTGTTAGAGAAAACGATAGGAAATTCACAGTGTACTTTATATCTACGAGCATTTGAGGTATATATATTTGTCTCTCTGATCAATAAACTTTGAAGAGTTCATAATTCAAACTTCTCCGCCTGGCCCCGATATTTTTTCACATCCTTAATTCACTACAGGATCTGGACTCTAACACATGCTAACCAATTTTTTAATACTATACTTTACAATAACTGAAAATGGATATTTAACCTGAATATTAAAGATCATATCATAAAAATTTAAGAAAGAAGTAGATGGATTGATCTATCACCAAAAGCTATTTCCCAATAGATAAGCGGTCAAATAATATGAATAAACAATCCTCAAAAGAATTGCAAACTATTTGTAATTGAAAAAAAAAAACAACCTAAAGTTTCACCTCACACATAGCACATTGGAAAAGATGACAAAAGATATTGAAGGAATTGTGAGAAGATAAACACAACCATTTTAGAAAGCAATTTGAAATTATATAAATTTTTAAAATTATAAATAGATATGTAAACTATTCCTAGTCTTTGACTCCAAAATTTTTCTGCTATGTAGATATCTCAAGGATGTCATTGATAAAGAAAATATGCACCAAAGTATTTACAGCAGCACTTTTGTCCCTTGAATAAATAAAATATGGTGCATGAATGCAATGGATTATTTCTGTGCTATAAGAGGGGATATAATGAATACCAGAGAAGTATAGAAAGATGTGGATGGACTGATATAGAGTGAAGTTATTAGAGACAAGAAAATAATATGCATAATAAAAACAAAAATATAAATGAAAAGAACAACCAATACAATATAATAAAAAAATGAATGCTGCAAAATTACGTGGAATAAGCAGTGCCCCGAAGTTAGATATGAAAAGATATTTCTTTATCTACTCTTTGCAGATGTGAAAGATCCAATGGTTGTAGAACATCACATACATTTTCAGATTTTTTGAAATAATGGTTTTTTCCCTCCTCTTACTCTTTTTTTTCTTTTTAAAAATATTTTTGGTGATGGTTCTCTGGAAGATGAGGGTAAGAAAAGAAATGGTGAAATTTAGGCAATAGAAATGCAAATGGTATTAATAAAAGCTTATTTTTAAATAATCTTTATTATCTGAGATTGTTCTTTGGGAATAAAAGAATAGACACAAGGAAAAAATTTAGTTGTATGAAATAATTGTTTAAGACTAGCTTGAATACTAAAATTTATCTGAAATCTCATCAATTTGAATATTCTTTCCAACATTATGGATTATAATGCATTCATGATTGTCCATACTGGGAAATTGTTGTTCATGGATTTATAATTTCACCACAATAATGGTAAAATATTGATTTTAGAACATATTAAATAAAATAAAGAATGCCAAAGAGAGGTACAGAATGTAAATAATCTTAACTTGTATACTAAAATATGAGAAAATGTGGCATTGGTCATTTTACTGTATTATTATGTAAATACAACATATTATATTACAAGAGAAGTATTGCAATATTAAAAGAGAAATTCAGTATCAGGCTGAGACATATGGAAATATCAAATATTCAAAGTTGCTAAAATGCCTTTTGACTCTAGAAAGTCTTTCAAATCTATGCTACATTATACTAGAAATGTGACATCATAAGACATTAATAATGATTTATTTGTCACAAGGATCCACAATATTTTTTTTTGAGAATTTATTTTTCCTGAAAACTTTTTGACACTCAGAGTTAAAGAGTCCAGAAAAAGAAATCTGTAAGTAAAGACCTAAATTATGCTGACCAGAAACCAAGTTAGCTCCAAAGATTGATGCAAGGAGTTGTCTCACAATTGTACGTCACAAAATACCCACAATTCTTATGAAAACTGGTCCTACTCTAGTCAATAAATTACTGTTTCCATGTTCCTTTAATTATCTGAAGATGCTTGAGAAGAATGGGATAAATCATTTTTTTTTTCTGAATTCAGGTAACTATCTGTTCACTCTCTGTATCTAAATTTGGAGAGTCCCTAATGTTTCCTCCACTTAAAAATCAAATTACCTAATGATTTAAAGTATGAAAGTCTATATACCACTGTATTCAGGATCCAGGCCTAAGATGAGGGGGTCTGGTCCAGTTTCTTGGATAATTGTCAAATATAATTTAATTTATAAATTATAATATAATATATTATATATGTAATATAATATAAAAATATAAATTATAAATAAATAATAATTTAATAAATTGATGTGCTTAGAGGGTCAAACCTTTGTTCCCTCAGTCATTTCATCTTTTATCTCCCAGTTTTTTGCCTGAGCCAGTAAGTTTAGTAAATTAAGTTTGCCATAGGGATTGGAGTAGTTCCACCCACTACAGTTTTATCAAAATAGATTTTCAAATCTATTTCAAATAGATTTCAAATAAATTTCTGAATCTATTATCCTATGATAATCATATCAGCAAGATCTTAATGCAATAGAACACAGAACAGTGAAAAGGGAGGTAGCAGTCTATCACAGAGGTTGTTGTTTGTCCATCATTCTTGAAGAGGATCGTGATAACAGGGAGTTGATGCCATGGCATGAAAGTGAATTGAATTTAAGTGAGGGAGGGCTGTGCAAAGTCACTTCTTTACTTTATCCTCATAGCCATTTGGGTCCAGTGTGAAAATATAGTTCAGGATGACTGGAAATGATAGTCTATCAACCAAGAAGCAAAAGCAGGTATTAGGGTAGAGAAACTGCTGGAGTAGCTAAGAAGGGAATGTTTACTTCATAGTTTTATTTAACTTTCATATTGGAACTGTTTCAAAATTATAGCATTTCAAAATTTTGGTCTGTTGCATTTAACTCTTCGAAACAAACATCACATAGGCTGGAATTTTTTTCCCATTTACCTTGAGAAACCTAATTGCTCACAGGCTATAAGTCCATATTGACCTTTCCAATCATCTGAGCACATAGTTCTCCATGCAGCAGCAACAAATACCTGAAGCACAGCATTACGGCCACTCACACGGACTGGTAGAAACATATGAACAAAAATATTGTTAATTGACAAAGAACTTCAGGATGAAAGTACAAGATTTTATTACATAATATCATAATTCAAATAGTACTTTTTATTTATCAAGTTAATCACAATTATTTCATTGTTTATGTCTGATTATTTTTATTAATCAGGTGTCATTCATAATCCTATTGTAATCTCACCTTCTCGTTGCTACAATCCATAGTGATCTGTACCTCTATAGCATTTGTCTAAATTACTTATATACACATATGTATAAATACATATAAATACATATGTATTTTTGTATGTAGGTACATATGTATAGTCTCCTTAACTAATTTTTTTGTGGACTGAGAACAAATTTTTTTACAGATAAGGGAAAGGAGTAATTGAATTGATTTCCTCTCATAATACTAACAGTAATATAGAAGAGTAAATCAAATTACCACATCTGTATTCATCCTCTCCATCTTTACAGTTGTATACACCATCACACCTTTCTGTCAGTTCAATACATTGAAAAGATGACCTGCACCTGTATTTCCCAGAGCAATTGAAGTGTACTAAAGAAATTGAATTTAAAAAAAAACAGAATGGAATAAGATTATAGATTTAAGTCCAAGGAAAACAAACCTCTGTGTTCAAAATATAACATGCTTTGTGTTTAAAAAACAACAGGAAAGTTCTTGCCCAGACCTGTTTAAGTTAATAATAAAAATTTGTAAAAACTGTTATCTTTTTTGCTTTCTATTTTTTCTGGTTTCTTTCAGCTTCTATTTCTTAAGTCAAGAAAGATCTAGCTTCCTTTCACTGAGTAGAAATTATCTGAAAACTTAATCTGAGAAGGGGAAATTCCAGAACTTAAAAACACTGAATGGCTGGATGGAGTCCTAAACATTATGTGTTCATTAATCCTATTCTTTCTTTTTGTTCCTCCCTTATTCTGATCAAGGAATAAATAAATGGTGGTTCCAGAAAGTCCCCTGACACATTAGATCATTATTTTAGTAAACCCAATTGATGAACAACTTTTTTATGACAGCCTCTGAAACAATGAATTTTTACTAAAATTGCCTCCAACTTGTTTTTCAAATAGCAGAAATGTTTGATAAATGAATGAATGGAGTTCTTTGTATGTGGGGATATTCCAGCCAATATTGACACACCTGAAAATATTCGATTACAGTATCTCCCTTTGAATGTTTCTCACTGTTTCAATTTCCTTAGTGATGTAGCCCTGTTTTTTGCCTATACTTTTCCTCAGAAACAGAAGATTGACCTTACTAACAGGGCATTTGCTTCAATTATTAAGTATATGTGGCAGCAGAACACTAATCTAAAAAGGAAGCTTGTGAACTTTTAAATGCTTTAATAATTGTTTTTAAAAACTATTAAATAATAAATTGTACTCACTGCCCAGACCAATGGCCACTGCTATGATCAGTGCAATAATTCCAATGACGATGATTGGGAAAAACTTTAATGGAAGTAAAGAAAGGATCTGTGCAGCTAGTGCATCGGCATCTATAATCCAAATGGAAGAATGAGAATAATAGTCATAATTGAAATTTGATATTTATCTCCACATCTTCTAAATTACTCCCTCTCTATGCTGAGCCCTATTCAAGCCAATCTTCTGGTCATTTACGACACCCAAAACATATTCAAGAATTACCAAAAAGTGAATTACTATTGTCAAGTGATAAGCATTGATGACAGTTGATTCAACTGAGCAAAATTGAATTACCCAGCATAATCCACCAATGAAGTATCAGAGTGGAGTTTCTCTTAGTTGTTTGGTACCAGGGCAGTCTGGTAGTGATATCAACAGCCTGAATTCATATTTAGCCTCCTGAGCCAATATAGTCCAAAGGATAGCCTTAATACCTTTGGGGTGGGAGGGAATATCCTAATGAATAGAAGAAGCATACTGCTCTCTCTTAGTAGAAGACTTTGGCTCTTACTTTGCTGAGAAAATAGACATCATCACTCATAATGAAAAAAAATAGAGACCACCAGCTATAAGCTCTTTCTTCTCCTCTACTCCATGTATCAAAACCACATGAATATCATTTGCCATTCTCTCCTCTACATTTAGACAAGAAGAGAGCCCTTCTTACAAAGCCAATCTCTCTATTTATGCCCTTAATCCCAGGATCCTCCAGGACTTTCTACCCATGTCAGCTAACTTCAAAACTAGTGATCTTTCTACCATTATTACTATTTTTATTACAAAGGATAATGAAATTATTTTTATTACAACAATGACGTCCTGAAAGTCTAATCTGTCATTTAATCAATGCATATCTGGGAGAATTGGGAGATTAAAGGAAATGATTTTGTTTACTAGAGTAATGTACATTGAAACTCCAAATGTCTGAAGTTTTTAAGATATCTGTGGCTTTCTAAAATACTGGTGAATAGAGGAAGATGACAGAATAAATCAGTAAATTTCAAGTTCTTCAGGTCTCCCTCACAAAAAAAGACAAAATAGCACCTTAGGCAAACAGAGTGGTAAAAACAAATGAGCTGGGGCAGAACAGTGGGCTTTGTCCTTTGTGAGGTGTAGACACCTCCAAATTAGTTCCACTAAAACAGCAAATGGTAAGCTCCTGTAGCTGAGCAGGGAGATAGCCTCAGTCCCAGGTACAGGAATTTTCACCTCCTGCACATCATGATTGCAGAAGCAGTGAGGCATTGATACTTATGACTGGGTACTTGTAGGAAAGCAGGGTTCTTGGTTTTGATTCCAGGCCAGATGGGAGAATTGGAGGAGGACCTGAAGCCAGAGGCACCATTCCCTGCACCTCAAGATTAGAGATGATTATACTAATAAGCTGCTATAAGGTTTAAAAAAAATAAGCAGGCAAAGGAGAAAGAACTCAACCATAGAAAGTTACTATGAGAATAGAGATTAAGGTTCTTCTTCAGAGAAGGATATTAGAAGGAAAAAAATCCCCTCACACCTCAAAGAGTAACATCAAATGATGATCTGTCCAAAAAGAATTCATAGATGAACTCAAAAAAGACTTAAAATCAAGTGAGAAAGATTAAGGAAAAGTTTTTTAAAAAAATAAGAACAATCCAATAAAAACCAGATTATGAAACAAAAGTCAACCAACTAGAAAAGGAGATCCAGATTATTAAAGGAGAAAATTACTCCATGAGAAGTAGAATTGGGCAAAGATAAGCCAGCAAAGTTATATGACTAAGAAATAACCAAACAAAATATAAAGAATGAAAAAATATAGACGAGAGTATAAGACATCTCATAAGAAAAACAACAGATATGGGGAACAGATCAAAAAGAGAAAAAAGCTATGGTCAAAAAAGAATCTTGATACAAGAATACAAGAAATAATTAAAGAAGATTGTCCTAAACTGTTAGAACAAGAGGGGAAAATGGAAATAGGAAAAATCCACTGATCACCTCTTGGAAAGAGAGCTTACAAGGTAAACCCACAGGAACTTCATAGACAAATTCAAAAATCCCCAGATCAAGGAGAAATTATTATAAGCAATAAAAAAATTCAAATATGATATAGCCACAATTAGAACCACAAAAGATCTAACAGAGACTACATTAAAAGATTTCAAGTCTTGCAACCCTGTGTAAAAAAGCACAGAACAACAGTGTTGTGGTCAAAAATATCATACCCAGAAAAATTAAACCTACAACAACAAAATAGACATTCAATGAATATCCAGACTTTCAGGATTTTGTTGCAAAAAGATATGAACTTAAAAGAAAATTTGACATACAAGATTCAAAAGAAATATAAGATAAACATCAAAAAAATTTACAAGATACTCAATACAACAAATTGTTTTTATGTTTTATATGTGGAAATGTAAATCATGTGTCTAAGATTGTCATTAGTAATCGGGTAGTTCAAAAGAAAGATTGAAGTAGAGCTATGTATGCTGTGTTTCAAAAAAGGAAAACGAAGTACAAAAAGCAAAGGAATTAGAAGGGGAGGAAGGCTGGTAGTTCTGGAACCCTACTCTCATTAGGAATAGGTTAAAGAAGGAACAACACAATGAGATACACACACACACACACACACACACACACACACACACACAAAACGCTACTCATTTCAGATTAGGATTAAAGAGAATACAATTTTTACATTTAGAAGGGAAAAAAATCTAAATTTATGAAGAAATAAGAGAGTAAGGGTATGAGACTATAGAAGGGTGTGCAGATTAATGGAAATGAGATAAAGTGGTAACCATACATATATTTGGAAGGCCATAAGTCTTCTAAATTTAGATAGAAACAAAAAGGAAAGGAGCAGGGGGGAAGAAGATAAGAGAGGGATCCTTGGATGAGGGAATATGTTGTGTAATAAAACAGCAAGGTAGTAGATAGAAGTAAATCAGAGAAGTTAGAAGGGAGAGGAAATAAGAGATTCATACAAACACAATAATAATGATCAAAAGTAAAATTTGTTAGGTTAAAACAAAAGCAAAGGTAGTAATCATGACCTTAGACAAAGCTAAAGCTAAAAGTGATTTAATCAAAAGAGAAAAGTAAGAATGCTATACAATGTCAGTGATATTAATAAATATTATTTTAGGCTATTTAAAATAACTAGATAGTATAAGGTTGGAATATTGCTGTAATGTAGGAAATAATGAGTTGATAGAGATACAAAAATATGGAAAGGATGATGCTATCCACCTTCAGAGAAACAGAGGACAAACATGCATAGTATGTTTTCACATAGGTATATATGAATGTATATGTGTATATCTTGTATGATTATAGATATCTATATATGTGTATATGTGTACATATATATAAATGTATATATACAAATATATAAATGTATGTGTGCTTAATTGTAGCCTTCTTAGAGGATTAGGGGAAAAGGAAGGAAAAAAAGAATAAAGTAAAAAGTGTACAGCAGAAAACAAAAGAAAACCTACAAGGAAGCAAAGATGGACAGCTCTGAACACAATATGTGTTATTTATTATATAGGCTTTCTTGAACTGGAAATTTATTGCTTTACATTTTTAATCCTTCTGTTATGCACATGGTGATTTTGTATTTAACCTTTAAATAAATAAATAAAATTTTAAAAATAAAATATAGATGAATTGAATTCTGAAAATAACATTTCCTGGATTGCCCCCACAGTTAGAGTTATGAAACTGCTTTTAAAAGTTAAAAAAGGGGGGCAGCTAGGTGGTGCAGTGGATAGAGCACCAGCCCTGAAGTCAGGAGGACCTGAGTTCAAATTTGTTCTCAGACACTTAATATTCCCTAGTAGTGTGACCCTGGGCAAGTCACTTAACCTCAATTGCCTCAGCAAAAAGCAAAAAAAAAAAAAAAAAGTTTAAAAAAAAACTGGTAGGGCAGTATAAATTACATACTTACTCTACTCAAAACTGTCATCATAAACTAGATATGAAGAGGCTCTCCCTAGGCTTTTGGTTAAACATGGCAAAATGCACAAAAACAATCAGAAACACCAATACCCAGCTAGATGGCACAGTGGATAGAGCATCAGCCCTGAAGTCAGGAGGACTTAAGCTCAAATCTGACCTCAGAAACTTAACACTCTGGGCAAGTCACTTAACCCCAATTGCCTCAGCAAAAAAAAAAAAAAAAAAAAAAAAAAAATCAATATCCCATCTGCTAGAAATGCTCCAGTGCAAATAGTATTCTCACCTTTTTGTTTAAGAAATGATGTCTCTGACTGGTGCTGACATGTCCCATAAACAATTCTGTACAGTGGGAAGTATCAGCAAAATTCCTCCTTTTAGTTCTGATCTAAAAGAGCAGAGTTTTTGATTGTCTAATCTTATACTCTTCAGACTACCTGTCACTTGATGTGCAGGCCCAGGCCCAGTAATCAATGTAGATGAAGATTGTCTTTGTCTCAACCCTCAAGACTCTCATATGACTTTCATAAATTTTAGAGCTTAGCCCATTGGAAGAACCCACATTTCTTAGGGGAATATTCCTAAACTAGCAATTATTTAAATCCAATTGGTTTTAACTCTCTCACAGTGGATGGATCAATCAGTAAACCAGTCAAAAATAACACTTTTATAGAATTGATTTCCCATCTTTTGTTCTTCATATAGGTCAGCATCTGATCTTGGACCTGTTTCACCATTACCTCTTCTGACTTAGTCAAATATTATGCATTATAGGGTTATGCATTAATGTCACTGGTAAGATCTATGCCCAAATTAATGTGGTACCATGAGGGAGAGTTAGTTATCAATTGCTTTCTTGTCAATCCTGTTTTACAAGGCAAATCTAAAGGTTCCTCCATAGGAAGATGTCATTGCACTTTTCCCACCTGTCTTGGGTTGCTGGGTTCTTAACTGTTACTTCCATTCCCAAAATATTTATTTTCGCTGACTACAATCTTTGCCAAAGCCACAACTCTCCTGATCAATTTTCAACAGTTAATTATGTCAAAATTATGTGGTTGTGTGTTAAGAAAGATATATAGCTTAAGTCTAAAGGCATTTTTATGAGACTTCACGCATCAAGAGGATCCTAATTGCCTCCAAGGTATACTCCTCCTAGAAGCTGTTGTGACAGGCTATTTGGAATGTGAGGTGGTTTCAGAGTGTCAATCTATCAAACTAATTTCCATTAGGAACTGAATCTTATTCCTGCCGTACCCTGTAAAGGAGTCAGCATAAAGAGAAATTCATCTTTGTTGAGCAAGGGGCAAATATTTCATTATCCCAGTTAACTCAAAAGGGGAAACAAGGGTAGCCTTAGTCTGGAGACTTTAATTGATTTAGCTGACTCTTACAGTATACCCCCAAAGACCTCCCCAAGCTTATAAAACTCAGTCATAAAGAGGGTTTTAACAATGACTTCATTTCCTCAGGAACCATTGCTCCAGTGAATGATTCATTTGTGTTTGAACTTTTCATGCAACCTGCTCAGTTCCTTGGTGCTGAAACCTGCCCCCTACTCTCCCAATGAAGGAAATCCTCCTCCTCTTAGGAACAATAATAAGATGAGATTATTGATGTTATCACCAATGGATGTTTTCAAGTTTCTTCTTTTCTGCTCTCAATCTCCTGTCTCATAGCTCTGATTAAAGCAGGATGTATGAGTTCTTGATGTGACTAGTCAGTGCTCAATACTCTAAAAGGAGTTCTTTTGATTGCACTGTCACCAGTTCTTTGAGCTGCCCCTCAGCCTTCATTGCACATTGCTGACTCTCTGAGTAAGAGTTTGCGTTCTAGTGGTTGAATGGACTAAGTCAGTTTCTGCAAGTCAACAAGCACAGAATATTGGAATTGGCAATGTTTTTACCCTATCTAGCAGCCTCCACAGTGCCCATGGAACAATTTCTCCATCTGAAAAGGTACCAACTGCCTATTCCACATGGAGGTCTCCCCATACATAATCAGAAGAACTTTATCACCAGGTTTCATCTTGCTAAATACAGTCATTTTATCACTCCACTGTTCAGATTTGTTAAACTTTTCACCTACATCAAACATGATATAAGTCACAGAGGCCATTTTATTCCAATCCTGAAGTACACCAAATATTAGGGGTAAGCCTAATGCCCATACTCTCTTACTTTAGGTTCAATGTGGGAATGAAATGAGGTACTTAGAGGTAATTTAAGAATTAACTGAAAGAGATTTACTTAACCCTAACGTATCAAGGATATAGCACTTAACACAAGTTCAATAATCATGCCTCCTCCTCCCCTCCCAACTTCTATCTCCACTTATTCAGCAAGGGAGAGCAAGACAATCCATGTGTTAAGAGGCATTCTCCAAGTTGGAAGGGTGCTGACCCCATGTGGATGGGATCATTTTATGTCTTTAGGTGATCAGAAAATCACATCAACATAGCTAAAGGACTCCAGAAATGGTTTCTAGGAAAGTATAGCTTAAGCCTTGCCCCACCCCATGGACTAATCTAGTCTTGATTTTTTTTCCTTTTAGGGCTAAAGTCATGTTGAAGGAGGGATAATATTTGTTGTATATTGTTCCTTTCACACACATATACATATACATTCATCATGGTATCTAACAGTGGAGCTATTTGTCAAGAAGGAAACATCCCAAGGATACATCACAGAGGAAAGTTAGTTTGAGAAAGTTTTAGTCATAAATGAGAAAGTACAGGCATATTGACATTTTTAAATCTTCCAGGAGTGTGATCCCTTCTAACAGAGATGGGATATAGATATGGACTCAGGAAATCCATAAAAGTGACAGTTCAAAATTGAGAACTGAGTTGTAGAGAAACAGACCCTATTAACTCAACTAAGCAAATCACCCTAAAGAGATATTGTATCATTTGAAGAACTTTATGAGGCCTTCATATAGAGGGAAAAGTCACGATGGACCTGTTATATTAGACTTTTTAGTAGTCTTGGCCACAAGCATTCCCTACATATATGCTTCATTATGTGTTAATGTATGTGTTAATGGGACAATATTCTGAGGTTTGTAGAAAGGAAAATTTTTACATTTTTATTTATTTTATGTATAATTTATTAAATAACAAGTATTTGCATTACAGTGGACTTTTAAAAACTGATTGCACATGAAACTACAAATCTATTATGTACAACTTGCTATTTCTTTTAAATATATAATAAAATTACCATTTAATTTTTTTTCCTTTTTTTCTTCCCTTGTTTTATTTACACAAAAACTTTTTACTTTTATGTAATCAAAATTATCCATTTTACATCTTTTTACACTTATTCATAAAATGTCTACCTATTCATAAGAATATGTTCTATGTTCTTCAGATTTTCTAGTAATAACTCTCTTTATACCTAGGTCATGTGTCTATTTTGATTTTACCTTGGTAAACTATGTAAAATATTGGTCTTTGCCCAATTTCTGCCATACTGCTTTTCAGTTTTTCTAACCCTTTTTTTTTAACCAAATAATGAATTTTTATATCTAAAACTTAAATTTTTCTACTTTTCACTTTAATTTGTCAAATACAAGTATTTGCTGCTGTAAATTGTATGTCTATTTTGTTCCATTGATCTGCCTTTCTATTTCTTAGCCGGTATCAAACAATTTTGATAATTACTATCTTATGATATGTTAAGATCTGGTACTGCTAAAACTCCTTCCTTTACTTTTTTTCATTAGTTCCTTTAATAGTCTTGTTCTTCCAACTGAACATATAGTTTTTCCAAGTGAATTTTGTCATGATTTTTTTTCCTAATTCAGTAAATTAGTTAGGATGACATCAAAATTCATTTAGGTAAAGTTGTCATTTTTATTATATTTTCCCTGACTACCCATTAACAATGACTATTTCTCCAATTATTTAAATATTTTACTAGCATAAAAAGGCTTTGTTTGGGCTTTTTAATATAACTTTGTTTACATAGTTTCTGGGTTTGTTTAAACAGGTGTAGTCTAAGTATTTTATGCTATCTAGAGTTATATTAAATGGGATATCTCTTACTATCTCTTCTTGCAAGATTTTGTTGTGATATATAGGACTGCTGATGATTTATGCGGATTTACTTTATATATTTTTGCTACTCTGCTAAAATTGTTAATTGTTTCAACTAACTTCCAAGAATATCATCATATCATCTTGCAAAAAGAGATAATTTCATTCCTTATTATGATTTCTTCTATTTCTTTTTCTTTTCTTACTGCTATTGCTAGGATTTCCAATACAATATTGAATAGTATTGATGACAATGGACTGGTGACAACTGATGACACCTTGTTTCACACCTGATCTTACTACAAAGACTTTTTCATTACAAATAATGTTTGCTAATAGTTTTCTATCAATTAAAGAAAAAATCTATTTCTACCTTTATTTTCAAGTGTTTTTAATAGAAATGAGTGTTCTACTTTATAAAAAGCTTTTTATGCATTTGTTAATGTATGATTTTTTTAACTTTTATTATTGATATAATAAATTATATTAATAGTTTTCCTTATATTACTACATCCCTGCATTCCTAGTATAAATACCACTTTGTCATATATTATTGTAATATTTTAGTAGTATTTTATAAAGGATTTTCATATCCATATTCATTATTGAAATTGGTCTATAATTTACTTTATTTTTATTCTTTCTGGTTTATCAGTATTATATTTGTCTCATAAAAGAAATTTGGTAGGATGCCTATTATTGCCTATTATTCCAAATAACATATTTAACATTGGAATTAGTTGATCTTTAAATGTTTCATAGAATTCACTTGTAAACACATCTGATCCTACTGCTTTTTTCTTAGGATACTCATTTATGGCTTGTTCAATTTCTTTTTCTAAAATAGGTCTACATAGATACTTTTTTTTTCTTTTCTGCTAATCTAGGCAATTTATATTTTTGCAAATATTCTTTCATTTCACTTAAATTATTACATTTATTGGCATATAATTAGGCAAAATAACTTCTTATGATTGGAAAGTAATGTTTTACAACTACTATTCTTTTTTTTTTAATTTTTATTTTATTTGCATAACATATGTGTGGGTAATTCTTCAACAATAACCCTTACATAGCTTTCCGTTACAAATTTTTCCCCCAACTCCCCACCCCTCCCCTAGATGGCAGGATATCCACTTCATGTTAATTATGTTAAAATATTGGCAAATCGAATATATGTATACATATTTCCAAACTTATCATTGGTGTGCAAGAAAAATCTTATCTACACAAACGATATATCAGATAAAGGAAACACAATGTAAGCAAACATCAATCAAGGAGTATGAGAATGTTATGTTGTGGTCCACATTTCGCATCCCTTTCTCTGGGTGTATATGGCTTCCTTCAGTGAACAATTGGAGGTGGTTTGAAACATTTCATTGTTGAAGAGAGCCATGTCCATCAGAATTGATCGTCATATAGTACTGTTGTTGCCGTGTATAATGATCTCCTGGTTCTGCTCATTTCACTCAGCATCAGTTCATGTAAGTCTCTCCAGGCCTCTCTGAAATCATCTTGCTGGTCATTTCTTACAGAACAATAATATTCCATAGTATTCATATACCATAATTTATTCAGCCATTCTCCAATTGAAGGGCATCTATTCAATTTCCAGTTTCTAGCCACTACAAAAAGGGCTGCCACAAACATTCTTGCACATGTGGGGCCTTTTCCTTTCTTTATGATTTCTTTGGGATATAAGCCCAATAGAAATGCTGCTGGGTCAAAGGGTATGCACAACAACTACTATTCTTAATATAGCATCTTAATAAGCGAATCTCAATGTGAAGCACACCAATTGAAATCTGTGAGACAAGGTAGTAGGAATGATTGTATCCATTTGATCCACTAACTGTTGTGTCTCTGAGAACTTGTCCTGCAAATCCAAGTGTTAAAATGTGAAAGTATCTGAGAGTGAGATGGGAGTGAGATGGGAGTGGGATAGGGGTAATAAAGCAGCTAAATGATGCACCTACCCTGAGTTCAAATGCAGCCTCAGATACTAACTAGCTGTGTCACCCTGGGCAAAGCACTTGACCAATTGCCTTCCAAATATATATATATATATATTTCAGAGATCCTACACTGGAATATTTTCATTTTGCAACGGTGCCTAATTAGAAATAGATCTTACCATTTATATATCAAGAATAATTGCAGATTCAATTTACATAAATTTGTGACAAAACAATTTAAAAAACCTAAGTTTATATTATTTTTTAAAAGAGATAAAATCCAAAACATTTAAACATATTTCCAAATTTGTCATGTGGTGCAAGAAAAACTAGTTCAAAGGGGAAAAATTAAGAAAAAACAAACAACAACAAAAGTTTTTCAGTCTCTATGTTCTCTTCCTGAATGCAAATGGCATTTTCCATTCCAAGTCTGCTGGAATTGCCTCGAATCCCTGCATTGTTGAAAAGGGCCAAGTCTCTCACAACTGATCATCACATAATCCTATTGCAATTGTGTACAATATTGTCTTAGTTCTGCTCAGTTCACTCAACATCAGTTCATGTAAGACTTTCTAGTCTTTTCAGAAATCAGCCTATTCAACATTTCTTACAGAATAATAGTATTCTATTTCATTCATATATCATAACTTATTCAGTCATTTGCCCAACTGATATGCAAACCCCACAATTTCCAATTCCTAGCCACCACAAAAAGAGGTGCTACAAACATTTTTGCACATGGGTGTCTTTTTCTCTCTCTTTTTTTTTTTTATGTTTTTGAGATACAGACCAAATCTGAAATCTGAAAAAGAAAGAGGCCCAGAATGTAAGGCCATAGAAAATTTTCACTTTATGAAATCTCCAAAAATTATACTCAGTAAAGAAACAGATGATAAATATATCACAATGCGTCAAATGGAAAAGAAGTGGACATACTTAGACTAGAATTTGAATCACCTTTTTTGGTTTGACATTTGACATTTTAGTTTGACATTTGGTTCACACTGTACAAAGAGTCAAAGGAGCACAAAAACAAAATAAACAATTCAGCATCAATCCAAAATTTGATTACTGAGATTTAAGAATTAAAGAATACAAAGATATTGCAAAGCAATTTGGTGAGCAATTTGGAACTATGTTCAAAAGGCCATAAAACTGTATGTCCCCTTTGATCCAGCAGTGGCACTGCTGGGTCTGCATTCCAAAAATATCATAAAAGAAAGAAAAGGACATCCATGTGCAAAAATGTTTGTAGTACCTCATTTTGTGGAAGCTAGGAATTGAAAATTGAGTAGATGCATATCAATTGGGGAATGGCAAAAAAAGTAATAGTATATGAATGAAATGAAATACTATTTGCTATATAAGAAATGTTGGTCAGGCTGATTTCCAAAAAGACTAGAAAGACTTACATGAACTGATGATGAGTGAAGTGAATAGAACTAAAACAATATTGTACACAGTAGCAATAAGATTATGTGATGATTAATTGTGATAGACTTGCTTCTTTTCAACAATGCAATGATTCAAGGCAATTCCAAGAGACTTGGGATGGAAAATGCCATCTGCACCCAGAGAAAGAACAATGGAGACTGAATGTGGATTAAAGCATAGTATTTTCAACTTTTGTTGTTTGTTTGCTTGCTTTTTTTTCTTTCTCATGTTTCTTTTTTTTCCTTTTTGAACTAGTTTTTCTGGCATCATATGACAAATATGGAAATATACTTAAAAGAATTGAATATATTTAACCTATATCAGATTGCTTCCTCTCTTAAGGAACACTGTCCCACTATCATCTTTATTTGCTTCAACAATAGTATCCTCACTTTCCCCTTTTTAATCTGTCTTTATCAGTTTCCTTTTCAATGCTTCCTGATAAATGGTCAAGGATATGAAGAGGCAGTTCTCAAAATGAAGAAATTCAAACAATAAATTGCCACATAAAAAAAATTTCAAATCAAGTGTCAAATATATGGCCTACAGTTTATATGCAGACCCTAGTACTCCCAAGAATAATATGAAACAAATTAAAATGCAATTGGGAAATGGTTAACAAAAATAAAAATACAAAAAAGCATGGATAATATTATATTTTAAAACAAAGTCAATGTATAATCTGTAGTTTTCCTTAAGTGTAGTTCAGTGGCCCCTCTTTGTGTGAGTTTGACATCACTGCTCTAAATCATTGATAATTACAGAAATGCAAATTAAAGCTACTTTGGAATTCTACCTTAAACTCATAAGAGAAAAAAGAGGAAATGAAAACTATTTGAAGGGTTGTAGGTGCATTAATGGATGCATTAATTCACCATAAATAGGTCCAGCTGTTCTAGAAAGCAATTTGGGACAATACCCCCAAAATTATTCAAATATGCACACATTTTGACCCAGTAAAATCTCTAATGAGCTATGTTTCATTTTATCATAAAAAAAAGAAAAGAGGACCTGTATTGTATAATTAACAACAACAGTACTAGCTAACATTTATATAGTACTTACTCTGAGCCAGGCATTGCACTAATACTTTACAATTATTGTCTCATTTGATCCTTTCCACAGCCCTGGGATATACATGTAATTAATACTCCCATTTTACAGATGAGAAAAGAAGGCAGAAATTAAGTTACTTGTTCATGGTTACAGAGCTAGTAAGTAACTGAGACTGAACTCAGGTCTTCCTAAAACCAGGCTTAGAGCTCTATCTACTCTATTGTGACACAGTTCCCCTGTCTCAGTTTCCTTTAATTGTTCTGCCTCAATTTCCCTGAATTATTCTGTTTCAGTTTCCCTGGTGGCAACCCCCTTTCCTGGCCATTAAGACTAAGATAATTAGGGCTGGGAACTCTGGCCACCAGCATTCCAAAGACTCATAAAACTCTAGATGGCTTATCTCCAATGTTTGGGCATATCTTTCTGGTCCCAGACTCAGTATCTCCTAGCTCCTTTTTAGAAGTTATGATCCTTCTCCATACCCCCAACCTGTCAGAACTGAATTTATGCTCCTTTCCTGGAACTTCTATCTCCCCAGTGATCTACCACCCTCTTTGCCTTTGTTTCCCCAAACCCCAGAGCTCCATAAGAGTCCCTGGAGCCCCTCACTCCCTGCTGGATGCTTTGAGACGAGTCCCATTCAGCCTCATGGCCATGGGTTCTAAAGTCTCCACTATCAAAAAAATTATTAAAAATCTCTAATCTCTATCCTGCCTTAGTTTCTCCATCATTACAATATATAGAGAAATTTATAATAGCTTCTTTTACAGTGGCAAAGAATTGCAAATTCAGGAAATGATTATCATGGGAAATGATTGAACAATTAAAGTTTATTAATGCAACTGAATTCTATTGTGCTGCAAGAAACAACAAAAGAGACAGTCTCAGAAAAACTTAGGAAGAATTATATGAAATGATACAAAGTGAAATGAGTAAAACCAAGAGAACAATTTATATTATAACAGCATTTAAAAAAAACTTTAAAGACCAAAATTCTGAACAATGAATGATCATAATTCCAAAAGCCCATTGGTGAAGAATGCTACTACCTCCTGAATGAGAATACAGAATGTGACATAGTTATGGTCAAGGTAGGAATTTGTTTTGCTTTACTACATCTATTTGTTCCAAGGATTTTGTTTTTCTTTTTTCTTTTTTTTTCCTAGGGAGGAGACGTGAAGATGAGGAAAGAAAATAAATGCCTGATAGTTAAAAAAAAAAAAAAGCCTAATTTTATTTAAAAAGCAAAAAGAGAAGTAGGTTAGTGACATGTTCCATAGCCCTATCAGAACACCTTGAAAAAGATGTGAATGAGAAGAAAAATATGACTATAATAATGCTCAGAAATAGTAGTGCTTTTGGAAAACACTATATGTAAATTACCTCATTTTAACCTTACAAAAAACTTTTGAGGTGCTAATACTAAACCTATTTTACAGATGAGACAATAATGCTTCAGAGTAAGTGACTCATTCAGTATACCACTGCTAAAAAAGTATTCAGGGCAGGATTGTTGCCAAAGGTTTTCTGACTCCAGATTCAGCATTCTATTTATTATGCCTTATTGCTTTTAGCAATGTGAAAAAGTTTCCATTGTATGATGTGCAGATTTGTGTATCTATCCTTTGAAATGTATAAAGCTCTGACAAAATGTTAAATAAATAATGTCTGAGGCAGGATTATTTATGAACTGTTTCCTGAATTCATCTCACTCTTTCCTCCTTTCCTAACCAAAAATGATCTTGGTTATGGGAATTTTCATAGCAATTTGTTCATGTCTTCTATGGACTTATTACTTTCTATTTTGTATTTTTCTTCTCTATGTACAGGTTTTTTATCTCTATTTGGATAACTTGAATAATCAATTTGGGTAATTATTTTTATTAGTATATCTTAGTGTCTTGTAAATAGCAGATGTTAAATAATGGTGTAGTGGAAAGAGAAATGGCTTTGAAATAAGATCTGGATTTGAATTCTAGACTAAATGTTGTCAATGGCAAGATACCCAATACCAAGATACTCTCTGAGCCTCAGCTTCCTCATTCATAAAATAGGAATGATAATACATGATATTTAAGAGTTTTGGAGGTTTGCAAGTCAAAATGCTGTTTGAATATTATAATTAATTTACTATATTGATCTCCTGAAACTCAAAAAGAATACAAGTCAAGGAAAGAGGTATGTAAAGAAGAAAAGAAAAGAAAAATAAGCAAACATAAGATAAGAGAAAGGAAAGGAAAGGAACATAAAGCCAAGACAAACCCAAGAACTATATGAATACAATTACAAAACACTTCTCACACAAATAAAATCAGATATAAACAATTGGAAAAATATCAATTATCCATGGCTAGGCTGAGGTAGTATAATAAAAATGATAATTCTGCCTAAATTGGTCTACCTGTTCAGTGCCATACCAATCAAACTACCAAAATGTCATTTTGTAGAACTAGAAAAAATAATAATAAAATTCATCTAGAAGAACAAAAGATCAGGAATATCAAGGTAATTAATGGGAAAAAAATACAAAGGATGGTAGCTTAGCAAAACCAAACCTAAAACTATATTATAAAGCAGCAGTTATCAGAACCATTTTGTACTTGCTAAGAAATAGTGGTGGATCAATGGAATAAATTAGATGCACATAACACAATAATCAAGGCTTATAGCAATGTAGTATCTGATAAACCACCAAACTCCTGCATCTGCAATAAGAACTCACTATTTGACAAAAATTGTTGGAGAAAATGGAAAATAATATGTCAGAAACTCGGCATAGCCCTACATCTCACACTCCATATCAGCATAAGGCTAAAATGGATATATGATTTGGACATAAAGGATGATATCATAAACAAATTGGGAGAGTAAGGGATAATTTATCTATCAGACCTGTGGAGAAGGGAGGAATTTATGACCAAAGAAGAATTAGAGAGTATTATGAAAGGCAAAATGGACAACTTTGATCACATTAAATTAAAAGGCTTTTGCATAATTAAAACCATCAGAAACAAGATTAAAAGGGAAGTACAAAGTTGGGGGAAAATCTTTACAGCCAGTATTTCTGATAAAGGTCTCATTTCAAAAATATATAAAGAACTGTGTCAAATTTATAAGAATACAAGTCATTCTCCAATTGATAAATGGTCAAAGGATATGAACAATTTTCAGATAATGAAGTAAAAGCCATTTATAGTTATATGAAAAAAATGCTCTAAATCACTACTGATTAGAGAAATGCAAATTAAGACAACTGTGAGGTATCACTTCATACCTCTCAGATTGGCTAAGATGACAGAAAAGATAATGATAAATGTTGAAGAGGATGTGGGAAAACTGGGACACTAATGCGTTGTTGGTGGAATTGTGAAATGATCCAACCATTTTGGAGAGCAATCTGGATCTATGCCCAAAGGGCTATAAAATTGTACATACCCTTTGACCCAGCAATACCATTATTGGGTCTATATCCTAAGGAAATTACAAAAGAGGGGGGAAAAACCCATATATGCAAAAAAATTTGTAGCAGCTTTTTTTGTGATGGCAAAGAACTGGAAAATGAATAGATACCCATCAATTGGACAAGTTGTGATATATAAAGGTAATGGAATATTATTGTTCTATAAAAAATGATGAACAAGCTGATTTTAGAAAGGTCTTGAAAAATTTACCCAAATTGATGCTGAGTGAAACAAGCAGAACTGGCAATATATTGTAAACAATAACAGCAAGAATATGTGATGATCAACTATGAAAGACTTGGTTCTTCTCAGTATTTCAATGATCCAAAGCAATCCCAATAAACTTTGGATAGAAAATGCCATCTGCATTCAGAAAAAGAACTAAGAAAACTGAATGTAAATCACCAAATGCTATGCTTACTTCTTTTTTCTGTTTTTTTTTTCATCTCTCCTATGGCTTTTCCCTTTTGCTCTTATTTTTCTCTACCAACATGATTCATAAAGCAATGTACATTAAAAATAAATAAATGAAAAGAACATAAAAGATTGAATGTCAAATTCATGTTCATACAGAAAGTGAGAAGTGTGGCAAAAGTTAATGTGTAAAGTAATTTTCATTCTCATTTAAGTAATGTTGAAACAGACTGTTTAATAAAAGAACAAAGTGGTAGATTTGGAAGATCTGGCAGAACAACAGAAAAAACTTTTCCTCATCAGGGATTCTTAACATGGAGCCTATATGTAGATTTCAAAGGAACAGTAAAATTGCACAGGAAAAATTAAATCTTTAAGAAATTAATATCTTTGTATGTACATAAATTTTATTATGTAGAAATTTACTTTGTTTATGTAGATGATCAATTGCTATTTTATAGAAATTTATATCTTTAATAAAATTGGCTTCCTTTGTAATCTAAAGTATTTTATTTTATGCTTTTAAAAACATTATTCAGAGAAGTGGTTCATAAATTTTCTAAGAATACCAAAGAAATCCATGATAAAGAAGATAGATTAAGAACTCTATTCCAAATAGTAAATGATTTGACTTAAATGTTACCTCAAGATAGTGTACTGCATTGTTTTTTTCTTAAGATGGCATCTTAAGCTAGAACATATTTCATTGTATAAATCATAATTTAAAAAAAACAGATTTAGGGCTAGAGTTCAAAACATAAGATTAAAACCATAAAATTTTCTTTTCTCAATTTGAAATACTAAATGGGCCTTTGTTTGCTTGCTAACAGCTCTCCATGCAATATCACCTTCCATCTTCCAGGGTCCTTCAATGGTTTCACAATGACAATGAAATATAGTTACTGTGACCATAACCCCTGCTCATTTTTCCATCTCAATGAGAAAGCCTGAGGGGAAGGGAAGGGCATTTCAGAAAGACATTTCAGAAGATACTGTTTTTATAATTATCAATGCTTCTCTCTAGATTAGTAGTCTAGATTGCTTAATAAAGTCAACTGAAACAGCATCCACTTAACTATTCTTAGAGACTTAGATAGACCAAATTTTCACATGATTCTTTCTTTTTCTGTGACTGAATTAAGTAAATCAACAGATTGCTTTAAAAAACCTTCAGTGATTTTTTACTTCTGCCAACTATTCCTTGAACTCTTCAGGCCCACACCAAAAACAGCTCCTACTATGAGACACTATTCTTCTGGTTGGTGACTATTTTTCCCAGAACACAATTTCAGGAAAGCTCCAACTATGCTATACCTTACTTTACTCTCTTCTCTTTTGCCACCTCTTCCATAATCTCCACAGAAAAATTCTCAAGTATAAAGAGTACACATGTAAGGAGAAGACTGTCATGGTATGGCCCAAAGAAAGACAGACCTCTTCTATGCCCACCTTTCTCCAAAGTGAGAGTGGGAGAAGAGATTCATTCCTTCCAGAAAAGGAGGGGAGAAGCAGGAAGTTAAGACCAGAAGCTTCTCAGAAAGAGAGAAGTCTAGGACTGGAATTATATTTGGTCCTTTAAATATCATTAGTCTAAAGGATATCATTTAGAGGTCCAATCTAACTTCTGATCTCTTTGTCATTATTATCAAGGGAAAATAGATCTCAAGCTTTACATCCAAGGTTTGAGTCCTTATCCATCTAATATGAATTCCACGATGAATACACAACAAATAGCAAAAGAAAATCATTTGTCCAAATCATAGGAAGACAGAAAGCAGAGAATGTATTCATGGGGGAATATATAACAGAAAATACATAGTGAAGAGGCTCTCTCATTGGGAGTAACATAACTCAAAGAGAGTCCTGGATTTCACCCAAGGGAAAATACATGGCAGTCTCTAGTTTGGTAAACTGGGAATGGGGATATTATAGAAACTGATAACTTCACTCATGTCTTCCCTGAGTTTTTTCCTTCAACAAATTGAAATGTGTTAACCTCTACTATGTTCTCTCAAAGCTACAAGCCAAAAGTTTCCAAAGCAAACTCAATACTTAAAAGGTCCAGGAAAAAGAAGAAGAAGAAGAAGAAGAAGGAGAAGAAGAAGAAGGAGAAGAAGAAGAAGAAGAAGAAGAAGAAGAAGAAGAAGAAAAGAAGAAGAAGAAGAAGAAGAAGAAAAGAAGAAGAAGAAGAAAAGAAGAAGAAGAAGAAGAAGAAGAAGAAGAAGAAGAAGAAGAAGAAAAGAAGA